>CATORF010000404.1:600000-926168 GCA_951804975.1 Anthophora plumipes
TGATACCCTACGACAGCCAAGATGTCGCCGGTTCTGCATATCAAACGCACTGTGGAGTGGTGAAAACATCAGATAACGTGTTTCTCGCATTAAATAGCTCGAAAAGAGCGATCTAGATGTTTCAGCATACTTCGGACAGAAGTCTCACCAAGATTATCGTAAAAAATGCATATCTCAGCTTGAAACCCCACGAAAACTGAGATATCGCTGGTTCTGCATATCAAACGCACTGTGGAGTGTTGAAAACACCAGATAACGTGTTTCTCGCATCAAATAGCTCGAAAAGAGCGATCTCGATGATTCTGCATACTTCGGACAGAAGTCTCACCAAGATTATCGCAGACAATGCATATCTCAGCTTGAAACCCCACGAAAACCAAGATATCGCCGGTTCTGCATATCATACGCACTGTGGAGTGGTGAAAACACCAGATAACGTGTTTCTCGCATTAAATAGCTCGAATAGAGCGATCTCGATGATTAAGCATACTTCGCACAGAAGTCTCACCAAGATTATCGTAAAAAATGCATATCTCAGCTTGAAACCCCACGAAAACCAAGATTTCGCTGGTTCTGCATATCAAACGCACTGTGGAGTGCTGAAAACACCAGATAACGTGTTTCTCGCATTCAATAGGTCGAAAAGAGCGATCTCCATGTTTCTGCATACTTCGGACAGAGGTCTCACCAAGATTAGCGCAGAAAATGCATATCTCTGCTAGAAACCCCACGAAAACCAAGATATCTCCTGTTCTGCATATCCAACGAACTGTGGAGTGGTGAAAACCCCAGAAAACGTGTTTGTCGCATTAAATAGCTCGGAAAGTACGTTCTCGATGACTCTGCATACTTCGGACAGAAGTCTCACCAAGATTATCGCAGAAAATGCATATCTGAGCTTGAAACCCCACGAAAACCAAGATATCGCTGGTTCTGCATATCAAACGCACTGCGGAGTGGTGAAAACACCAGATAACGTGTTTCTCGCATTAAATATCTCGAATAGAGCGATCTCGATGACTCTGCATACTTCGGACAGAAGTCTCACCAAGATTATCGCAGAAAATGCATATCTGAGCTTGAAACCCCACGAAAACCAAGATATCGCTGGTTCTGCATATCAAACGCACTGCGGAGTGGTGAAAACACCAGATAACGTGTTTCTCGCATTAAATATCTCGAATAGAGCGATCTCGATGATTAAGCATACTTCGGACAGAAGTCTCACCAAGATTATCGTAAAAAAATGCATATCTCAGCTTGAAACCCCACGAAAACCAAGATTTCGCTGGTTCTGCATATCAAACGCACTGCGGAGTGGTGAAAACACCAGATAACGTGTTTGTCGCATTAAATAGCTCGAAAAGTGCGATCTCGATGATTCTGCATACTTCGGACAGAAGTCTCACCAAGATTATCGTAAAAAATGCATATCTCAGCTTGAAACCCCACGTAAACCCAGATATCGATGGTTCTGCATATCGAACGCACTGTGGAGTGCTGAAAACACCAGATAACGTGTTTGTCGCATTAAATAGCTCGAAAAGTGCGATCTCGATGATTCTGCATACTTCGGACAGAAGTCTCACCATGATTATCGTAAAAAATGCATATCTCAGCTTGAAACCCCACGAAAACCAAGATATCGCTGTTTCTGCATATCAAACGCACTGTGGAGTGGTGAAAACACCAAATAACTTGTTTCTCGCATTAAATAGCTCGAAACGAGCGATCTCGATGATTAAGCATTCTTCGGACTGAAGTCTCACCTAGATTATCGCAGAAAATGCATATCTCTGCTAGAAACCCCACGAAAACCAAGATATCTCCTGTTCTGCATATCCAACGAACTGTGGAGTGGTGAAAACCCCAGAAAACGTGTTTCTCGCATTGAATAGCTCGAAAAGTACGATCTCGATGACTCTGCATACTTCGGACAGAAGTCTCACCAAGATTATCGCAGAAAATGCATATCTGAGCTTGAAACCCCACGAAAACCAAGATATCGCTGGTTCTGCATATCAAACGCACTGCGGAGTGGTGAAAACACCAGATAACTTGTTTCTCGCATTAAATAGCTCGAAAAGAGCGATCTCGATGACTCTGCATACTTCGGACAGAAGTCTCACCAAGATTATCGCAGAAAATGCATATCTGAGCTTGAAACCCCACGAAAACCAAGATATCGTCGGTTCTGCATATCATACGCACTGTGGAGTGGTGAAAACACCCGATAACGTGTTTCTCGCATTAAATAGCTCGAATAGAGCGATCTAGATGATTAAGCATACTTCGGACAGAAGTCTCACCAAGATTATCGTAAAAAATGCATATCTCAGCTTGAAACCCCACGAAAACCAAGATTTCGCTGGTTCTGCATATCAAACGCACTGTGGAGTGCTGAAAACACCAGATAACGTGTTTCTCGCATTCAATAGGTCGAAAAGAGCGATCTCCATGTTTCTGCATACTTCGGACAGAGGTCTCACCAAGATTAGCGCAGAAAATGCATATCTCTGCTAGAAACCCCACGAAAACCAAGATATCTCCTGTTCTGCATATCCAACGAACTGTGGAGTGGTGAAAACCCCAGAAAACGTGTTTGTCGCATTAAATAGCTCGGAAAGTACGTTCTCGATGACTCTGCATACTTCGGACAGAAGTCTCACCAAGATTATCGCAGAAAATGCATATCTGAGCTTGAAACCCCACGAAAACCAAGATATCGCTGGTTCTGCATATCAAACGCACTGCGGAGTGGTGAAAACACCAGATAACGTGTTTCTCGCATTAAATATCTCGAATAGAGCGATCTCGATGACTCTGCATACTTCGGACAGAAGTCTCACCAAGATTATCGCAGAAAATGCATATCTGAGCTTGAAACCCCACGAAAACCAAGATATCGCTGGTTCTGCATATCAAACGCACTGCGGAGTGGTGAAAACACCAGATAACGTGTTTCTCGCATTAAATATCTCGAATAGAGCGATCTCGATGATTAAGCATACTTCGGACAGAAGTCTCACCAAGATTATCGTAAAAAATGCATATCTCAGCTTGAAACCCCACGTAAACCCAGATATCGCTGGTTCTGCATATCGAACGCACTGTGGAGTGCTGAAAACACCAGATAACGTGTTTGTCGCATTAAATAGCTCGAAAAGTGCGATCTCGATGATTCTGCATACTTCGGACAGAAGTCTCACCATGATTATCGTAAAAAATGCATATCTCAGCTTGAAACCCCACGAAAACCAAGATATCGCTGTTTCTGCATATCAAACGCACTGTGGAGTGGTGAAAACACCAGATAACTTGTTTCTCGCATTAAATAGCTCGAAACGAGCGATCTCGATGATTAAGCATTCTTCGGACTGAAGTCTCACCTAGATTATCGCAGAAAATGCATATCTCTGCTAGAAACCCCACGAAAACCAAGATATTTCCTGTTCTGCATATCCAACGAACTGTGGATTGGTGAAAACCCCAGAAAACGTGTTCCTCGCATTGAATAGCTCGAAAAGTACGATCTCGATGACTCTGCATACTTCGGACAGAAGTCTCACCAAGATTATCGCAGAAAATGCATATCTGAGCTTGAAACCCCACGAAAACCAAGATATCGCTGGTTCTGCATATCAAACGCACTGCGGAGTGGTGAAAACACCAGATAACTTGTTTCTCGCATTAAATAGCTCGAAAAGAGCGATCTCGATGACTCTGCATACTTCGGACAGAAGTCTCACCAAGATTATCGCAGAAAATGCATATCTGAGCTTGAAACCCCACGAAAACCAAGATATCGTCGGTTCTGCATATCATACGCACTGTGGAGTGGTGAAAACACCAGATAACGTGTTTCTCGCATTCAATAGGTCGAAAAGAGCGATCTCCATGTTTCTGCATACTTCGGACAGAGGTCTCACCATGATTATCGCAGAAAATGCATATCTCTGCTAGAAACCCCACGAAAACCAAGATATCTCCTGTTCTGCATATCCAACGAACTGTGGAGTGGTGAAAACCCCAGAAAACGTGTCTGTCGCATTAAATAGCTCGAAAAGTACTATCTCGATGACTCTGCATACTTCGGACAGAAGTCTCACCATGATTATCGTAAAAAATGCATATCTCAGCTTGAAACCCAACGAAAACCAAGATTTCGCTGGTTCTGCATATCAAACGCACTGTGGAGTGGTGAAAACACCAGATAACGTGTTTCTCGCATTCAATAGGTCGAAAAGAGCGATCTCCATGTTTCTGCATACTTCGGACTGAAGTCTCACCAAGATTATCGCAGAAAATGCATATCTGAGCTTGAAACCCCACGAAAACCAAGATATCGTCGGTTCTGCATATCATACGCACTGTGGAGTGGTGAAAACACCAGATAACGTGTTTTTCGCATTAAATAGCTCGAATAGTACGATCTCGATGACTCTGCATACTTCGGACAGAAGTCTCACCATGATTATCGCAGAAAATGCATATCTGAGCTTGAAACCCCACGAAAACCAAGATATCGTCGGTTCTGTATATCATACGCACTGTGGAGTGGTGAAAACACCAGATAACGTGTTTCTCGCATTAAATAGCTCGAATAGAGCGATCTCGATGATTAAGCATACTTCGGACAGAAGTCTCACCAAGATTATCGTAAAAAATGCATATCTCAGCTTGAAACCCCACGAAAACCAAGATTTCGCTGGTTCTGCATATCAAACGCACTGTGGTGTGCTGAAAATACCAGATAACGTGTTTGTCGCATTAAATAGCTCGAAACGAGCGATCTCGATAATTAAGCATACTTCGGACAGAAGTCTCACCTAGATTATCGCAGAAAATGCATATCTCTGCTAGAAACCCCACGAAAACCAAGATATCTCCTGTTCTGCATATCCAACGAACTGTGGAGTGGTGAAAACCCCAGAAAACGTGTTTCTCGCATTGAATAGCTCGAAAAGTACGATCTCGATGACTCTGCATACTTCGGACAGAAGTCTCACCAAGATTATCGCAGAAAATGCATATCTAAGCTTGAAACCCCACGAAAACCAAGATATCGCTGGTTCTGCATATCAAACGCACTGCGGAGTGGTGAAAACACCAGATAACTTGTTTCTCGCATTAAATAGCTCGAAAAGAGCGATCTCGATGACTCTGCATACTTCGGACAGAAGTCTCACCAAGATTATCGCAGAAAATGCATATCTCAGCTTGAAACCCAACGAAAACCAAGATTTCGCTGGTTCTGCATATCAAACGCACTGTGGAGTGGTGAAAACACCAGATAACGTGTTTCTCGCATTCAATAGGTCGAAAAGAGCGCTCTCCATGTTTCTGCATACTTCGGACAGAGGTCTCACCATGATTATCGCAGAAAATGCATATCTCTGCTAGAAACCCCACGAAAACCAAGATATCTCCTGTTCTGCATATCCAACGAACTGTGGAGTGGTGAAAACCCCAGAAAACGTGTTTGTCGCATTAAATAGCTCGAAAAGTACGATCTCGATGACTCTGCATACTTCGGACAGAAGTCTCACCATGATTATCGCAGAAAATGCATATCTGAGCTTGAAACCCCACGAAAACCAAGATATCGTCGGTTCTGCATATCACACGCACAGTGGAGTGGTGAAAACACCAGATAACGTGTTTCTCGCATTAAATAGCTCGAAAAGTACGATCTCGATGACTCTGCATACTTCGGACAGAAGTCTCACCAAGATTATCGCAGAAAATGCATATCTGAGCTTGAAACCACCCGAAAACCAAGATATTGCTGGTTCTGCATATCAAACGCACTGTGGAGTGGTGAAAACACCAGAGAAGGTTTTTCTCGCATTAAATAGCTCGAATAGAGCGGTCTCGATGATTAAGCATACTTCGGACAGAAGTCCCACCAAGATTATCGTAAAAAATGCATATCTCAGCTTGAAACCCCACGAAAACCAAGATTTCGCTGGTTCTGCTAATCAAACGCACTGTGGAGTGGTGAAAACACCAGATAACGTGTTTCCCGCATTAAATAGGTCGAAAAGAGCGATCTCGATGTTTCTGCATACTTCGGACAGAGGTCTCACCAAGATTACCGCAGAAAATGCATATCTCTGCTAGAAACCCCACGAAAACCAAGATATCTCCTGTTCTGCATATCCAACGAACTGTGGAGTGGTGAAATCCCCAGAAAACCTGTTTCTCGCATTAAATAGCTCGAAAAGTACGATCTCGATGACTCTGCATACTTCGGACAGAAGTCTCACCAAGATTATCGCAAATAATGCATATCTGAGCTTGAAACCCCACAAAAACCAAGATATCGTCGGTTCTGCATATCATACGCACTGTGGAGTGGTGAAAACACCAGATAACGTGTTTCTCGCATTAAATAGCTCGAAAAGTGCGATCTCGATGCTTCTGCATACTTCGGACAGAAGTCTCACCATGATTATCGCAGAAAATGCATATCTGAGCTTGAAACCACACGAAAACCAAGATTTCGCTGGTTCTGCATTTCAACCGCACTGTGGAGAGGTGAAAACACCCGATAACGTGTTTCTCGCATTAAATAGGTCGAAAAGAGCGATCTCGATGTTTCTGCATACTTCGGACAGAAGTCTCACCAAGATTATCGCAGAAAATGCATATCTGAGCTTGAAACCCCACGAAAACCAAGATATCGTCGGTTCTGCATATCATACACACTGTGGAGTGGTGAAAACACCAGATAACGTGTTTTTCGCATTAAATAGCTCGAATAGTACGATCTCGATGACTCTGCATACTTCGGACAGAAGTCTCACCATGATTATCGCAGAAAATGCATATCTCTGCTAGAAACCCCACGAAAACCAAGATATCTCCTGTTCTGCATATCCAACGAACTGTGGAGTGGTGAAAACCCCAGAAAACGTGTTTGTCGCATTAAATAGCTCGAAAAGTACGATCTCGATGACTCTGCATACATCGGACAGAAGTCTCACCATGATTATCGTAAAAAATGCATATCTCAGCTTGAAACCCCACGAAAACCAAGATATCGCTGTTTCTGCATATCAAACGCACTGTGGAGTGCTGAAAACACCAGATAACGTGTTTGTCGCATTAAATAGCTCGAAAAGTGCGATCTCGATGATTCTGCATACTTCGGACAGAAGTCTCACCATGATTATCGTAAAAAATGCATATCTCAGCTTGAAACCCATCGAAAACCAAGATTTCGCTGGTTCTGCATATCAAACGCACTGTGGAGTGGTGAAAACACCAGATAACGTGTTTCTCGCATTCAATAGGTCGAAAAGTGCTATCTCCATGTTTCTGCATACTTCGGACAGAGGTCTCACCAAGATTAGCGCAGAAAATGCATCTCTCTGCTAGAAACCCCACGAAAACCAAGATATCTCCTGTTCTGCATATCCAACGAACTGTGGAGTGGTTAAAACCCCAGAAAACGTGTTTGTCGCATTAAATAGCTCGAAAAGTACGATCTCGATGACTCTGCATACTTCGGACAGAAGTCTCACCATGATTATAGTAAAAAATGCATATCTCAGCTTGAAACCCCACGAAAACCAAGATATCGCTGTTTCTGCATATCAAACGCACTGTGGAGTGGTGAAAACACCAGATAACTTGTTTCTCGCATTAACTAGCTCGAAACGAGCGATCTCGATGATTAAGCATACTTCGGACAGAAGTCTCACCTAGATTATCGCAGAAAATGCATATCTCTGCTAGAAACCCCACGAAAACCAAGATATCTCCTGTTCTGCATATCCAACGAACTGTGGAGTGGTGAAGACCCCAGAAAACGTGTTTCTCGCATTGAATAGCTCGAAAAGTACGATCTCGATGACTCTGCATACTTCGGACAGAAGTCTCACCAAGATTATCGCAGAAAATGCATATCTTAGCTTGAAACCCCACGAAAACCAAGATATCGCTGGTTCTGCATATCAAACGCACTGCGGAGTGGTGGAAATACCAGATAACTTGTTTCTCGCATTAAATAGCTCGAAAAGAGCGATCTCGATGACTCTGCATACTTCGGACAGAAGTCTCACCAAGATTATCGCAGAAAATGCATATCTGAGCTTGAAACCCCACGAAAACCAAGATATCGTCGGTTCTGCATATCATACGCACTGTGGAGTGGTGAAAACACCAGATAACGTGTTTCTCGCATTCAATAGGTCGAAAAGAGCGATCTCCATGTTTCTGCATACTTCGGACAGAGGTCTCACCAAGATTATCGCAGAAAATGCATATCTCTGCTAGAAACCCCACGAAAACCAAGATATCTCCTGTTCTGCATATCCAACGAACTGTGGAGTGGTGAAAACCCCAGAAAACGTGTTTGTCGCATTAAATAGCTCGAAAAGTACGATCTCGATGACTCTGCATACTTCGGACAGAAGTCTCACCAAGATTATCGCAGAAAATGCATATCTGAGCTTGAAACCCCACGAAAACCAAGATATCGCTGGTTCTGCATATCAAACGCACTGCGGAGTGGTGAAAACACCAGATAACGTGTTTGTCGCATTAAATAGCTCGAAAAGTGCGATCTCGATGATTCTGCATACTTCGGACAGAAGTCTCACCATGATTATCGTAAAAAATGCATATCTCAGCTTGAAACCCAACGAAAACCAAGATTTCGCTGGTTCTGCATATCAAACGCACTGTGGAGTGGTGAAAACACCAGATAACGTGTTTTTCGCATTAAATAGCTCGAATAGTACGATCTCGATGATTAAGCATACTTCGGACAGAAGTCTCACCAAGATTATCGTAAAAAAATGCATATCTCAGCTTGAAACCCCACGAAAACCAAGATTTCGCTGGTTCTGCATATCAAACGCACTGTGGAGTGGTGAAAACACCAGATAACGTGTTTTTCGCATTAAATAGCTCGAATAGTACGATCTCGATGATTCTGCATACTTCGGACTGAAGTCTCACCAAGATTATCGCAGAAAATGCATATCTGAGCTTGAAACCCCACGTAAACCAAGATATCGGTGGTTCTGCATATCAAACGCACTGTGGAGTGGTGAAAACACCAGATAACTTGTTTCTCGCATTAAATAGCTTGAAAAGTGCGATCTCGATGATTCTGCATACTTCGGACAGAAGTCTCACCAAGATTATCGTAAAAAAATGCATATCTCAGCTTGAAACCCAACGAAAACCAAGATTTCGCTGGTTCTGCATATCAAACGCACTGTGGAGTGTTGAAAACACCAGATAACGTGTTTCTCGCATTCAATAGGTCGAAAAGAGCGATCTCCATGTTTCTGCATACTTCGGACAGAGGTCTCACCAAGATTATCGCAGAAAATGCATATCTCTGCTAGAAACCCCACGAAAACCAAGATATCTCCTGTTCTGCATATCTAACGAACTGTGGAGTGGTGAAAACCCCAGAAAACGTGTTTGTCGCATTAAATAGCTCGAAAAGTACGATCTCGATGACTCTGCATACTTCGGGCAGAAGTCTCACCAAGATTATCGCAGAAAATGCATATCTGAGCTTGAAACCCCACGAAAACCAAGATATCGCTGGTTCTGCATATCAAACGCACTGCGGAGTGGTGAAAACACCAGATAACTTGTTTCTCGCATTAAATAGCTCGAAAAGAGCGATCTCGATGACTCTGCATACTTCGGACAGAAGTCTCACCAAGATTATCGCAGAAAATGCATATCTCTGCTAGAAACCCCACGAAAACCAAGATATCTCCTGTTCTGCATATCCAACGAACTGTGGAGTGGTGAAAACCCCAGAAAACGTGTTTGTCGCATTAAATAGCTCGAAAAGTACGATCTCGATTACTCTGCATACTTCGGACAGAAGTCTCACCAAGATTATCGCAGAAAATGCATATCAGAGCTTGAAACCCCACGAAAACCAAGATATCGTCGGTTCTGCATATCATACGCACTGTGGAGTGGTGAAAACACCAGATAACGTGTTTCTCGCATTAAATATCTCGAATAGAGCGATCTCGATGATTAAGCATACTTCGGACAGAAGTCTCACCAAGATTATCGCAGAAAATGCATATCTGAGCTTGAAACCCCACGAAAACCAAGATTTCGCTGGTTCTGCATATCAAACGCACTGCGGAGTGGTGAAAACACAAGATAACTTGTTTCTCGCATTAAATAGCTCGAAAAGAGCGATCTCGATGACTCTGCATACTTCGGACAGAAGTCTCACCATGATTATCGCAGAAAATGCATATCTGAGCTTGAAACCCCACGAAAACCAAGATATCGTCGGTTCTGTATATCATACGCACTGTGGAGTGGTGAAAACACCAGATAACGTGTTTCTCGCATTAAATAGCTCGAATAGAGCGATCTCGATGATTAAGCATACTTCGGACAGAAGTCTCACCAAGATTATCGTAAAAAATGCATATCTCAGCTTGAAACCCCACGAAAACCAAGATTTCGCTGGTTCTGCATATCAAACGCACTGTGGTGTGCTGAAAACACCAGATAACGTGTTTGTCGCATTAAATTGCTCGAAAAGTGCGATCTCGATGATTCTGCATACTTCGGACAGAAGTCTCACCATGATTATCGTAAAAAATGCATATCTCAGCTTGAAACCCAACGAAAACCAAGATTTCGCTGGTTCTGCATATCAAACGCACTGTGGAGTGGTGAAAACACCAGATAACGTGTTTCTCGCATTCAATAGGTCGAAAAGAGCGATCTCCATGTTTCTGCATACTTCGGACAGAAGTCTCACCAAGATTATCGCAGAAAATGCATATCTGAGCTTGAAACCCCACGAAAACCAAGACATCGTCGGTTCTGCATATCATACGCACTGTGGAGTGGTGAAAACACCAGATAACTTGTTTCTCGCATTAAATAGCTCGAAAAGAGCGATCTCGATGACTCTGCATACTTCGGACAGAAGTCTCACCAAGATTATCGCAGAAAATGCATATCTCTGCTAGAAACCCCACGAAAACCAAGATATCTCCTGTTCTGCATATCCAACGAACTGTGGAGTGGTGAAAACACCAGATAACGTGTTTCTCGCATTAAATAGCTCGAAAAGAGCGCTCCCGATGTTTCTGCATACTTCGGACAGATGTTTCACCAAGATTATCGTGGAAAATGCATATCTCAGCTTGAAACCTGACGAAAACCAAAATATCGCCGGTTTTGCATATCAAACGCACTGTGGAGTAGTGAAAACACCAGATAACGTGTTTCTCGCATTCAATAGGTCGAAAAGAGCGATCTCCATGTTTCTGCATACTTCGGACAGAAGTCTCACCAAGATTATCGCAGAAAATGCATATCTCAGCTTGAAACCCGACGAAAACCGAGTTATCTCCGGTTCTGCATATCAAACGCACTGTGGAGTGGTGAAAACACCAGATAACGTGTTTCTCGCATTGAATAGCTCGAAACGAGCGATCTCGATGATTCTGCATACTTCGGACAGAAGTCTCAACAAGATTATCGCAGAAAATGCATATCTCAGCTTGAAACCCCACGAAAACCAAGATATCTACTGTTCTGCATATCAAACGCACTGTGGAGTGGTGAAAACACCAGATAACGTGTTTCTCGCACTAACTAGCTCGAAAAGAGCGTTCTCGAAGATTCTGCATAATTCTGACAGAAGTCTCACCAGGATTATCGTAGAAAATGCATATCTCAGCTTGAAACCCGACCGAAACCAAGATATCTCCGGTTCTGCATGTCAAACGTACTGTGGAGTGGTGAAAACACCAGAAAACGTGTTTCGTGCATTAAGTAGCTCCAAAAGAGCGATCTAGATGATTCTGCATACTTCTGACTGAAGTCTCACCAATATTATCGCAGAAAATGCATATTTCAGCTTGAATCCCCACGAAAACCAAGATATCGCTGGTTCTGCATGTCAAACGCACTGTGGAGTGGTGAAAACACCAGATAACGTGTTTCTCGCATTGAATAGCTCGAAACGAGCGATCTCGATGATTCTGCATACTTCGGACAGAAGTCTCAACAAGATTATCGCAGAAAATGCATATCTCAGCTTGAAACCCCACGAAAACCAAGATATCTACTGTTCTGCATATCAAACGCACTGTGGAGTTGTGATAACACCAGATAACTTGTTTCTCGCACTAACTAGCTCGAAAAGAGAGATCTCGATGATTCAGCATACTTCCGACAGAAGTCTCACCAAGATTATAGCAGAAAATGCATATCTCTGCTTGAAACCCCACGAAAACCAAGGTATCGCCGGTTCTGCATATCAAACGCACTGTGGAGTGGTGAAAACACCAGATAACGTGTTTCTCGCATTGAATAGCTCGAAACGAGCGATCTCGATGATTCTGCATACTTCGGACAGAAGTCTCAACAAGATTATCGCAGAAAATGCATATCTCAGCTTGAAACCCCACGAAAACCAAGATATCTACTGTTCTGCATATCAAACGCACTGTGGAGTGGTGAAAACACCAGATAACGTGTTTCTCGCACTAACTAGCTCGAAAAGAGCGTTCTCGAAGATTCTGCATAATTCTGACAGAAGTCTCACCAGGATTATCGTAGAAAATGCATATCTCAGCTTGAAACCCGACCGAAACCAAGATATCTCCGGTTCTGCATGTCAAACGTACTGTGGAGTGGTGAAAACACCAGAAAACGTGTTTCGTGCATTAAGTAGCTCCAAAAGAGCGATCTAGATGATTCTGCATACTTCTGACTGAAGTCTCACCAATATTATCGCAGAAAATGCATATTTCAGCTTGAATCCCCACGAAAACCAAGATATCGCTGGTTCTGCATGTCAAACGCACTGTGGAGTGGTGAAAACACCAGATAACTTGTTTCTCGCACTAACTAGATCGAAAAGAGAGATCTCGATGATTCAGCATACTTCTTACAGAAGTCTCACCAAGATTATCGTAGAAAATGCATATCTCAGCTTGAAACCCGACGAAAACCGATATATCTCCGGTTCTGCACATCAAACGTACCGTGGAGTGGTGAAAACACCAGAAAACGTGTTTCGCGCATTAAGTAGCTCGAAAAGAGCGTCCTCGAAGATTCTGCATAATGCTGACAGAAGTCTCACCAGGATTATCGTAGAATATGCATATCTCAGCTTGAAACCCGACGAAAACCAAAATATCGCCGGTTCTGCATATCAAACGCACTGTGGAGTGGTGAAAACGCCAGATACCGTGTTTCTCGCATTAAATAGCTCGAAAAGAGCGATCGCGATGATTCTGCATACTTCGGACAGAAGTCTCAACAAGATTATCGCAGAAAATGCATATCTCAGCTTGAAACCCCACGAAAACCAACATGTCGCCGGTTCTGCTTATCAAACGCTCTGTGGAGTGGTGAAAACACCAGAAAACGTGTTTCGCGCATTAAGTAGCTCGAAACGAGCGATCTCGATGATTCTGCATACTTCGGACAGAAGTCTCAACAAGATTATCGCAGAAAATGCATATCTCAGCTTGAAACCCCACGAAAACCAAGATATCTACTGTTCTGCATATCGAACGCACTGTGGAGTGGTGCAAACACCAGAAAACGCGTTTCGTGCATTAAGTAGCTCGAAAAGAGCGATCTAGATGATTCTGCATACTTCTGACTGAAGTCTCACCAGTATTATCGCAGAAAATGCATATCTCATCTTGAAACCCCACGAAAACCAAGATATCTCCGGTTCTACACATCAAACGTACCGTGGAGTGGTGAAAATACCAGAAAACGTGTTCCGCGCATTAAGTAGCTCGAAAAGAGCGTTCTCGAAGATTCTGCATACTTCGGACAGAAGTCTCAACAAGATTATCGCAGAAAATGCATATCTCAGCTTGAAACCCCACGAAAACCAAGATATATCCGGTTCTGCATATCCAACGAACTGTGGAGTGGTGAAAACCCCAGAAAACGAGTTTCTCGCATTAAATAGATCGGACAGAGCGCTCTCGACGTTTCTGCATACTGCGGACAGATGTTTCACCAAGCTTATCGTAGAAAATGCATATCTCAGCTTGAAACCCGACGAATACCAAAATATCTGCGGTTCTGCTTATCCAATGCACTGTGGAGTGGTAAAAACACCAGATAACATGTTTCTCGCATTAAATAGCTCGAAACGAGCGATCTCGATGATTCTGCATACTTCGGACAGAAGTCGCAACAAGATTATCGCAGAAAATGCATATCTCAGATTGAAACCCCACGAAAACCAAGATATGTACTGTTCTGCATATCAAACGCACTGTGGAGTGGTGAAAACACCAGATAACGTGTTTCTCGCACTAACTAGCTCGAAAAGAGCGATCTCGATGATTCAGCATACTTCGGACAGAAGTCTCACCTAAATTATCGTAAAAAATGCATATCGCAGCTTGAAACCACACGAAAGCCAAGATATCGCTGGTTCTACATATCAAACGCACTGTGGAGTGGTGAAAACACCGGATAAGGTTTTTCTCGCATTAACTAGCTCGAAAAGAGCGCTCTCGATGTTTCTGCATACTTCGGACAGATGTTTCACCAAGATTATCGTAGAAAATGCATATCTCAGCTTGAAACCCGACGAAAACCAAAATATCGCCGGTTCTGCATATCAAACCTACTGTGGAGTGGTGAAAACACCAGAAAACGTGTTTCTCGCATTAAGTAGCTCGAAAAGAGCGTTCTCGAAGATCCTGCATACTTCTTACAGAAGTCTCACCAAGATTATCGTAGAAAATGCATATCTCAGCTTGAAACCCGACGAAAACCGATATATCTCCGGTTCTGCACATCAAACGTACCGTGGAGTGGTGAAAACACCAGAAAACGTGTTTCGCGCATTAAGTAGCTCGAAAAGAGCGTTCTCGAAGATTCTGCATAATTCTGACAGAAGTCTCACCAGGATTATCGTAGAAAATGCATATCTCAGCTTGAAACCCGACGAAAACCAAAATATCGCCGGTTCTGCATATCAAACGCACTGTGGAGTGGTGAAAACGCCAGATACCGTGTTTCTCGCATTAAATAGCTCGAAAAGAGCGATCGCGATGATTCTGCATACTTCGGACAGAAGTCTCAACAAGATTATCGCAGAAAATGCATATCTCAGCTTGAAACCCCACGAAAACCAAGATGTCGCCGGTTCTGCATATCAAACGCTCTGTGGAGTGGTGAAAACACCAAAAAACGTGTTTCGCGCATTAAGTAGCTCGAAACGAGCGATCTCGATGATTCTGCATACTTCGGACAGAAGTCTCAACAAGATTATCGCAGAAAATGCATATCTCAGCTTGAAACCCCACGAAAACCAAGATATCTACTGTTCTGCATATCGAACGCACTGTGGAGTGGTGCAAACACCAGAAAACGCGTTTCGTGCATTAAGTAGCTCGAAAAGAGCGATCTAGATGATTCTGCATACTTCTGACTGAAGTCTCACCAGTATTATCGCAGAAAATGCATATCTCATCTTGAAACCCCACGAAAACCAAGATATCTCCGGTTCTACACATCAAACGTACCGTGGAGTGGTGAAAATACCTGAAAACGTGTTTCGCGCATTAAGTAGCTCGAAAAGAGCGTTCTCGAAGATTCTGCATACTTCGGACAGAAGTCTCAACAAGATTATCGCAGAAAATGCATATCTCAGCTTGAAACCCCACGAAAACCAAGATATATCCGGTTCTGCATATCCAACGAACTGTGGAGTGGTGAAAACCCCAGAAAACGAGTTTCTCGCATTAAATAGATCGGACAGAGCGCTCTCGACGTTTCTGCATACTGCGGACAGATGTTTCACCAAGCTTATCGTAGAAAATGCATATCTCAGCTTGAAACCCGACGAAAACCAAAATATCTGCGGTTCTGCTTATCCAATGCACTGTGGAGTGGTGAAAACACCAGATAAAATGTTTCTCGCATTAAATAGCTCGAAACGAGCGATCTCGATGATTCTGCATACTTCGGACAGAAGTCGCAACAAGATTATCGCAGAAAATGCATATCTCAGATTGAAACCCCACGAAAACCAAGATATGTACTGTTCTGCATATCAAACGCACTGTGGAGTGGTGAAAACACCAGATAACGTGTTTCTCGCACTAACTAGCTCGAAAAGAGCGATCTCGATGATTCAGCATACTTCGGACAGAAGTCTCACCTAAATTATCGTAAAAAATGCATATCGCAACTTGAAACCACACGAAAGCCAAGATATCGCTGGTTCTACATATCAAACGCACTGTGGAGTGGTGAAAACACCGGATAAGGTTTTTCTCGCATTAACTAGCTCGAAAAGAGCGATCTCGATGTTTCAGCATACTTCAGACAGAAGTCTCACCAAGATTATCGTAGAAAATGCATATCTCAGCTTGAAACCCCACGAAAACCAAGATATCGCCGGTTCTGCATATCATACGCACTGTGGAGTGGTGAAAACACCAGATAACGTGTTTCTCGCATTGAATAGCTCGAAACGAGCGATCTCGATAATTAAGCATACTTCGGACGGAAGTCTCACCAAGATTATCGTAAAAAATGCATATCTCAGCTTGAAACCCCACGAAAACCAAGATATCGCTGGTTCTGCATATCAAACGCACTGTGAAGTGCTGAAAACACCAGATAACGTGTTTGTCGCATTAAATAGCTCGAATAGAGCGATCTCGACGTTTCTGCATACTTCGGACAGAAGTCTCACCAAGATTATCGTAGAAAATGCATATCTCAGCTTGAAACCCGACGAAAACCAAAATATCTCCGGTTCTGCATATCCAACGCACTGTGGAGTGGTGAAAACACCAGATAACGTGTTTCTCGCATTAAATAGCTCGAAACGAGCGATCTCGATGATTCTGCATACTTCTAACAGAAGTCTCACCAAGATTATCGCAGAAAATGCATATCTCTGCTTGAAACCCCACGAAAACCAGGATATCTACTGTTCTGCATATCCAACGAACTGTGGAGTGGTGAAAATACCAGATAACGTGTTTCTCGCATTAAATAGCTCGAAACGAGCGATGTCGATGATTCTGCATACTTCGGACAGAAATCTCACCAAAATTATCGTAAAAAATGCATATCTCAGCTTGAAACCCCACGAAAACCAAGATATCGCTGGTTCTGCATATCAAACGCACTGTGGAGTGCTGAAAACACCAGATAACGTGTTTGTCGCAATAAGTAGCTCGAAAAGAGCGTTCTCGAAGATCCTGCATACGTCTGACAGAAGTCTCACCACGATTATCGTAGAAAATGCATATCTCAGCTTGAAACCCGACGAAAACCGAGTTATCTCCGGTTCTGCACATCAAACGTACCGTGGAGTGGTGAAAACACCAGAAAACGTGTTTCGCGCATTAAGTAGCTCGAAAAGAGCGTTCTCGAAGATTCTGCATACTTCTGACAGAAGTCTGACCAGGTTTATCGTAGAAAATGCATATCTCAGCTTGAAACCCGACCGAAACCAAGATATCTCCGGTTCTGCATATCCAACGCACTGTGGAGTGGTGAAAACACCAGATAACGTGTTTCTCGCATTAAATAGCTCGAAACGAGCGATCTCGATGATTCTGCATACTTCGGACAGAAGTCTCAACAAGATTATCGCAGAAAATGCATATCTCAGCTTGAAACCCCACGAAAACCAAGATATGTACTGTTCTGCATATCAAACGCACTGTGGAGTGGTGAAAACACCAGATAACGTGTTTCTCGCATTAAATAGCGCGAAAAGGCCGATCCCGATGATTCTGCATACTTCTGACAGAAGTCTCACCAAGATTATCGTAGAAAATGCATATCTCAGCTTGAACGCCGACGACATCAAAGATGTCGCCGGTTCTGCATTATCAAACGCACTGTGGAGTGGTGAAAACACCAGATAACGTGTTTCTCGCATAAAATAGCTCGATAAGAGGGATCTAGATGATTCTGCATACTTCTGACAAAAGACCCACCAAGATTATAGCAGAAAATGCATATCTCAGCTGGAAACACCACGAAAATCAAGATATCGCCGGTTCTGCATATCAAACGCACTGTGGAGTGGTGAAAACAACCAGAGAACGTGTTTCTCGCATTAAATAGCTTGAAAAGAGCGATCTCGATGATTCAGCATACTTCGGACAGAAGTCTCACCAAGATTATCGCAGGAAATGCATATCTCAGCTTGAAACTCCACGAAAACCAAGATATCTCCGGTTCTGCATATCCAACGAACTGTGGAGTGGTAAAAACCCCAGAAAACGTGTTTCTCGCATTAAATAGCTCGAAAAGAGCGCTCTCGACGTTTCTGCATACTTCGGACAGATGTTTCACCAAGCTTATCGTAGAAAATGCATATCTCAGCTTGAAACCCGACGAAAACCAAAATGTCTGCGGTTCTGCATATCCAACGCACTGTGGAGTGGTGAAAACAACAGATAACGCGTTTCTCGCATTAAATAGCTCGAAAAGAGCGTTCCCGAAGATTCTGCATACTTCTGACAGAAGTCTCACCAGGATTATCGTAGAAAATGCATATCTTAGCTTGAAACCCGACCGAAACCAAGATATCGCTGGTACTGCATATCAAACGCACTGTGGAGTGGTGAAAACAACCAGAGAACGTGTTTCTCGCATTAAATAGCTCGAAAAGAGCGATCTCGATGATTCAGCATACTTCGGACAGAAGTCTCACAAAGATTATCGCAGGAAATGCATATCTCAGCTTGAAACCCCACGAAAACCAAGATATCGCCGGTTCTGCATATCAAACGCACTGTGGAGTGGTGAAAACTCCAGATAACGTGTTTCTCGCATTAAACAGCTCGAAAAGAGCGTTCTCGAAGATTCTGCATACTTCTGACAGAAGTCTCACCAGGATTATCGTAGAAAATGCATATCTCAGCCTGAAACCCGACCGAAACCAAGATATCTCCGGTTCTGCATGTCAAACGGACTGTGAAGTGGTGAAAACACCAGATAACGTGTTTCTCGCTCTAACTAGCTAGAAAAGAGCGATCTAGATGATTCAGCATACTTCGGACAGAAGTCTCACCAAGATTGTCGCAGGAAATGCGTATCTCAGCTTGAAATGCCACGAAAACCAAGATATCGCTGGTTCTGCATATCAAACGCACTGTGAAGTGCTGAAAACACCAGATAACGTGTTTGTCGCATTGAATAGCTCGAATAGAGCGATCTCGACGTTTCTGCATACTTCGGACAGAAGTCTCACCAAGATTATCGTAGAAAATGCATATCTCAGCTTGAAACCCCACGAAAACCAAGATATCTCCGGTTCTGCATATCAAACGCACTGTGGAGTGGTGAAAACTCCAGATAACGTGTTTCTCGCATTAAACAGCTCGAAAAGAGCGATCTCGATGTTTCAGCATACTTCGGACAGAAGTCCACCAAGATTATCGCAGAAAATGCATATCTCAGCTTGAAACCCCACGAAAACCAAGATATCGCTGGAACTGCATATCAAACGCACTGTGGAGTCGTGAAAACACCAGATAACGTGTTTCTCTCATTAAATAGCTCGAAAAGAGCGCTCTCGACGTTTCTGCATACTTCGGACAGATGTTTCACCAAGCTTATCGTAGAAAATGCATATCTCAGCTTGAAACCCGACCGAAACCAAGATATCTCCGGTTCTGCATGTCAAACGCACTGTGGAGTGGTGAAAACACCAGAAAACGTGTTTCTCGCATTAAATAGCTCGAAAAGAGCGCCCTCGACGTTTCTGCATACTTCGGACAGATGTTTCACCAAGATTATCGCAGAAAATGCATATCTCTGCTTGAAACCCCACGAAAACCAGGATATCTACTGTTCTGCATATCCAACGAACTGCGGAGTGGTGAAAACCCCAGAAAACGTGTTTCTCGAATTAAATAGCTCGAAACGAGCGATCTCGATGATTCTGCATACTTCTAGCAGAAGTCTCACCAAGATTATCGTAGAAAATGCATATCTCACCTTGAAACCTCACGAAAATCAAGTTGACGCCGGTTCTGCATATCATAAGCACTGTGGAGTGGTGAAAACACCAGATAACGTGTTTCTCGCATTAAATAGCTCGAAACGAGCGATCTCGATGATTAAGCATACTTCGGACAGGAGTCTCACCAAGATTATCGTAAAAAATGCATATCTCAGCTTGAAACCCCACGAAATCCAAGATATCGCTGGTTCTGCATATCAAACGCACTGTGGAGTGCTGAAAGCACCAGATAACGTGTTTGCCGCATTAATTAGCACGAAACGAGCGATCTAGATGATTCTGCATACTTCTGACTGAAGTCTCACCAATATTATCGCAAAAAATGCATATCTCAGTTTGAACCCCGACTAAAGCCAAGATGTCGCCGGTTCTGCATATCAAACGCACTGTGGAGTGGTGAAAACACCATATTACGTGTTTCTCGCGTTAAATAGCTCGACAACAGCGATCTACACTATTCTGCATACTTCTGACTGAAGTCTCACCAAGATTATCGCAGAAAATGCATATCTCAGCTTGAATCCCGAACGTAACCAAGATATCTGCGGTTCTGCATGTCAAACGCACTCTGGAGTGGCGAAAACACCAGATAACGTGTTTCTCGCATTAAACAGCTCGAAAAGAGCGTACTCGATGCTTCTGCATACTTCTGACAGAAGAATCACCAAGATTATCGCAGAAAATGCATGTCTCAGCTTGAAACCCGACCGAAACCAAGATATCTTCGGTTCTGCATGTCAAACGTACTGTGGAGTGGTGAATACACCAGAAAACGTGTTTCTCGCATTAAGTAGCTCGAAAAGAGCGTTCTGGAAGATTCTGCATACTTCTGACTGATGTCTCACCACTATTATCGCAGAAAATGCATATCTCAGCTGGAAACACCACGAATATCAAGATATTGCCGGTTCTGCATATCAAACGCTCTGTGGAGTGGTGAATACAACAGAAAACGTGTTTCTCGCATTAAATGGCTCGAAAAGTGCAATCTAGATGATTCTGCATCCTTCTGACAGAAGACTCACCAAGATTATCGCAGAAAATGCATATCTCAGCTGGAAACACCACGAAAATCAAGATATCGCCAGTTCTGCATATCAAACGCACTGTGGAATGTTGAAAACACCGGGAAACTTGTTTTTTTGCATTAAATAGCTCGACAAGAGCGATCTAGATGATTCTGCATACTTCTGAATGAAGTCTCACCACGATTATCGCAGAAAATGCATATCTCATCTGGAAACCCCACGAAAACCAAGATATCGCCGGTTCTACATATCAAACGCACTGTGGAGTGGTCAAAACACCAGAAAACTTGTTTTTTCGCATTAAATAGCTCGAAACGGACGATCTAGATGATTCTGCATACTTCTGACTGAAGTCTCACCAACATTATCGCAGAAAATGCATATCTCAGCTAGAAACGTCACGAAAATCAAGATATCGCCGGTTCTACATATCAAACGCACTGTGGAATGTTGAAAACACCGGGAAACTTGTTTTTTTGCATTAAATAGCTCGACAAGAGCGATCTAGATGATTCTGCATACTTCTGAATGAAGTCTCACCACGATTATCGCAGAAAATGCATATCTCATCTGGAAACCCCACGAAAACCAAGATATCGCCGGTTCTACATATCAAACGCACTGTGGAGTGGTGAAAACACCAGATAACGTGTTTCTCGCATTGAATAGCTCGAATAGAGCGATCTCGACGTTTCTGCATACTTCGGACAGAAGTCTCACCAAGATTATCGTAGAAAATGCATATCTCAGCTTGAAACCCGACGAAAACCAAAATATCTCCGGTTCTGCATATCCAACGCACTGTGGAGTGGTGAAAACACCAGATAACGTGTTTGTCGCATTAAATAGCTCGAATAGAGCGATCTCGACGTTTCTGCATACTTCGGACAGAAGTCTCACCAAGATTATCGTAGAAAATGCATATCTCAGCTTGAAACCCGACGAAAACCAAAATATCTCCGGTTCTGCATATCCAACGCACTGTGGAGTGGTGAAAACACCAGATAACGTGTTTCTCGCATTAAATAGCTCGAAACGAGCGATCTCGATGATTCTGCATACTTCTAACAGAAGTCTCACCAAGATTATCGCAGAAAATGCATATCTCTGCTTGAAACCCCACGAAAACCAGGATATCTACTGTTCTGCATATCCAACGAACTGTGGAGTGGTGAAAATACCAGATAACGTGTTTCTCGCATTAAATAGCTCGAAACGAGCGATGTCGATGATTCTGCATACTTCGGACAGAAATCTCACCAAAATTATCGTAAAAAATGCATATCTCAGCTTGAAACCCCACGAAAACCAAGATATCGCTGGTTCTGCATATCAAACGCACTGTGGAGTGCTGAAAACACCAGATAACGTGTTTGTCGCAATAAGTAGCTCGAAAAGAGCGTTCTCGAAGATCCTGCATACGTCTGACAGAAGTCTCACCACGATTATCGTAGAAAATGCATATCTCAGCTTGAAACCCGACGAAAACCGAGTTATCTCCGGTTCTGCACATCAAACGTACCGTGGAGTGGTGAAAACACCAGAAAACGTGTTTCGCGCATTAAGTAGCTCGAAAAGAGCGTTCTCGAAGATTCTGCATACTTCTGACAGAAGTCTGACCAGGTTTATCGTAGAAAATGCATATCTCAGCTTGAAACCCGACCGAAACCAAGATATCTCCGGTTCTGCATATCCAACGCACTGTGGAGTGGTGAAAACACCAGATAACGTGTTTCTCGCATTAAATAGCTCGAAACGAGCGATCTCGATGATTCTGCATACTTCGGACAGAAGTCTCAACAAGATTATCGCAGAAAATGCATATCTCAGCTTGAAACCCCACGAAAACCAAGATATGTACTGTTCTGCATATCAAACGCACTGTGGAGTGGTGAAAACACCAGATAACGTGTTTCTCGCATTAAATAGCGCGAAAAGGCCGATCCCGATGATTCTGCATACTTCTGACAGAAGTCTCACCAAGATTATCGTAGAAAATGCATATCTCAGCTTGAACGCCGACGACATCAAAGATGTCGCCGGTTCTGCATTATCAAACGCACTGTGGAGTGGTGAAAACACCAGATAACGTGTTTCTCGCATAAAATAGCTCGATAAGAGGGATCTAGATGATTCTGCATACTTCTGACAAAAGACCCACCAAGATTATAGCAGAAAATGCATATCTCAGCTGGAAACACCACGAAAATCAAGATATCGCCGGTTCTGCATATCAAACGCACTGTGGAGTGGTGAAAACAACCAGAGAACGTGTTTCTCGCATTAAATAGCTTGAAAAGAGCGATCTCGATGATTCAGCATACTTCGGACAGAAGTCTCACCAAGATTATCGCAGGAAATGCATATCTCAGCTTGAAACTCCACGAAAACCAAGATATCTCCGGTTCTGCATATCCAACGAACTGTGGAGTGGTAAAAACCCCAGAAAACGTGTTTCTCGCATTAAATAGCTCGAAAAGAGCGCTCTCGACGTTTCTGCATACTTCGGACAGATGTTTCACCAAGCTTATCGTAGAAAATGCATATCTCAGCTTGAAACCCGACGAAAACCAAAATGTCTGCGGTTCTGCATATCCAACGCACTGTGGAGTGGTGAAAACAACAGATAACGTGTTTCTCGCATTAAATAGCTCGAAAAGAGCGTTCCCGAAGATTCTGCATACTTCTGACAGAAGTCTCACCAGGATTATCGTAGAAAATGCATATCTTAGCTTGAAACCCGACCGAAACCAAGATATCGCTGGTACTGCATATCAAACGCACTGTGGAGTGGTGAAAACAACCAGAGAACGTGTTTCTCGCATTAAATAGCTCGAAAAGAGCGATCTCGATGATTCAGCATACTTCGGACAGAAGTCTCACAAAGATTATCGCAGGAAATGCATATCTCAGCTTGAAACCCCACGAAAACCAAGATATCGCCGGTTCTGCATATCAAACGCACTGTGGAGTGGTGAAAACTCCAGATAACGTGTTTCTCGCATTAAACAGCTCGAAAAGAGCGTTCTCGAAGATTCTGCATACTTCTGACAGAAGTCTCACCAGGATTATCGTAGAAAATGCATATCTCAGCCTGAAACCCGACCGAAACCAAGATATCTCCGGTTCTGCATGTCAAACGGACTGTGAAGTGGTGAAAACACCAGATAACGTGTTTCTCGCTCTAACTAGCTAGAAAAGAGCGATCTAGATGATTCAGCATACTTCGGACAGAAGTCTCACCAAGATTGTCGCAGGAAATGCGTATCTCAGCTTGAAATGCCACGAAAACCAAGATATCGCTGGTTCTGCATATCAAACGCACTGTGAAGTGCTGAAAACACCAGATAACGTGTTTGTCGCATTAAATAGCTCGAATAGAGCGATCTCGACGTTTCTGCATACTTCGGACAGAAGTCTCACCAAGATTATCGTAGAAAATGCATATCTCAGCTTGAAACCCCACGAAAACCAAGATATCTCCGGTTCTGCATATCAAACGCACTGTGGAGTGGTGAAAACTCCAGATAACGTGTTTCTCGCATTAAACAGCTCGAAAAGAGCGATCTCGATGTTTCAGCATACTTCGGACAGAAGTCCACCAAGATTATCGCAGAAAATGCATATCTCAGCTTGAAACCCCACGAAAACCAAGATATCGCTGGAACTGCATATCAAACGCACTGTGGAGTCGTGAAAACACCAGATAACGTGTTTCTCTCATTAAATAGCTCGAAAAGAGCGCTCTCGACGTTTCTGCATACTTCGGACAGATGTTTCACCAAGCTTATCGTAGAAAATGCATATCTCAGCTTGAAACCCGACCGAAACCAAGATATCTCCGGTTCTGCATGTCAAACGCACTGTGGAGTGGTGAAAACACCAGAAAACGTGTTTCTCGCATTAAATAGCTCGAAGAGAGCGCCCTCGACGTTTCTGCATACTTCGGACAGATGTTTCACCAAGATTATCGCAGAAAATGCATATCTCTGCTTGAAACCCCACGAAAACCAGGATATCTACTGTTCTGCATATCCAACGAACTGCGGAGTGGTGAAAACCCCAGAAAACGTGTTTCTCGAATTAAATAGCTCGAAACGAGCGATCTCGATGATTCTGCATACTTCTAGCAGAAGTCTCACCAAGATTATCGTAGAAAATGCATATCTCACCTTGAAACCTCACGAAAATCAAGTTGACGCCGGTTCTGCATATCATACGCACTGTGGAGTGGTGAAAACACCAGATAACGTGTTTCTCGCATTAAATAGCTCGAAACGAGCGATCTCGATGATTAAGCATACTTCGGACAGGAGTCTCACCAAGATTATCGTAAAAAATGCATATCTCAGCTTGAAACCCCACGAAATCCAAGATATCGCTGGTTCTGCATATCAAACGCACTGTGGAGTGCTGAAAGCACCAGATAACGTGTTTGCCGCATTAATTAGCACGAAACGAGCGATCTAGATGATTCTGCATACTTCTGACTGAAGTCTCACCAATATTATCGCAAAAAATGCATATCTCAGTTTGAACCCCGACTAAAGCCAAGATGTCGCCGGTTCTGCATATCAAACGCACTGTGGAGTGGTGAAAACACCATATTACGTGTTTCTCGCGTTAAATAGCTCGACAACAGCGATCTAGACGATTCTGCATACTTCTGACTGAAGTCTCACCAAGATTATCGCAGAAAATGCATATCTCAGCTTGAATCCCGAACGTAACCAAGATATCTGCGGTTCTGCATGTCAAACGCACTCTGGAGTGGCGAAAACACCAGATAACGTGTTTCTCGCATTAAACAGCTCGAAAAGAGCGTACTCGATGCTTCTGCATACTTCTGACAGAAGAATCACCAAGATTATCGCAGAAAATGCATGTCTCAGCTTGAAACCCGACCGAAACCAAGATATCTTCGGTTCTGCATGTCAAACGTACTGTGGAGTGGTGAATACACCAGAAAACGTGTTTCTCGCATTAAGTAGCTCGAAAAGAGCGTTCTGGAAGATTCTGCATACTTCTGACTGATGTCTCACCACTATTATCGCAGAAAATGCATATCTCAGCTGGAAACACCACGAATATCAAGATATTGCCGGTTCTGCATATCAAACGCTCTGTGGAGTGGTGAATACAACAGAAAACGTGTTTCTCGCATTAAATGGCTCGAAAAGTGCAATCTAGATGATTCTGCATCCTTCTGACAGAAGACTCACCAAGATTATCGCAGAAAATGCATATCTCAGCTGGAAACACGACGAAAATCAAGATATCGCCAGTTCTGCATATCAAACGCACTGTGGAATGTTGAAAACACCGGGAAACTTGTTTTTTTGCATTAAATAGCTCGACAAGAGCGATCTAGATGATTCTGCATACTTCTGAATGAAGTCTCACCACGATTATCGCAGAAAATGCATATCTCATCTGGAAACCCCACGAAAACCAAGATATCGCCGGTTCTACATATCAAACGCACTGTGGAGTGGTCAAAACAACAGAAAACTTGTTTTTTCGCATTAAATAGCTCGAAACGGACGATCTAGATGATTCTGCATACTTCTGACTGAAGTCTCACCAATATTATCGCAGAAAATGCATATCTCAGCTAGAAACGTCACGAAAATCAAGATGTCGCCGGTTCTGCATATCAAACGCACTGTGGAGTGGTGAAAACAACCAGATAACGTGTTTCTCGCATTAAATAGCTCGAATAGAGCGATCTCGATGATTCTGCATACTGCAGACAGAAGACTCACCAAGATTATCGCAGAAAATGCATATCTCAGCTGGAAACACCACGAAAATCAAGATGACGCTGGTTCTGCATATCAAACGCACAGTGGAGTGGTGAAAACAACCAGACAACGTGTTTCTCGCATTTAATAGCTCGAAACGAGCGATCTATATGATCCTGCATACTTCTGACTGAACTTTCACCAATATTATCGCAGAAAATGCATATCTCAGCTTGAAACCTCACGAAAATCAAGATGGCGCCGGTTCCGCATATCAAACGCACTGTGGAGTGGTCAATACACCAGATAACGTGTTTCTCCATTAAATAGCTCGAAAAGAGCGATATCGATGATTCTGCAAACTTCTGACTGATGTCTCACCAAGATTATCGCAGAAAATGCATATCTCAGCTTGATGCCCGACGACAGCCATGATGTCGCCGGTTCTGCATATCAAACGCACTGTGGAGTGGTGAAAACACCAGATAACGTGTTTCTCGCATTAAATAGCTAGAAACGAGCGATCACGATGATTAAGCATACTTCGGGCAGAAGTCTCACCAAGATTATCGTAAAAAATGCATATCTCAGCTTGAAACCCCACGAAATCCAAGATATCGCTGGTTCTTCATATCAAACGCACTGTGGAGTGCTGAAAGCACCAGATAACGTGTTTGCCGCATTAGTTAGCACGAAACGAGCGATCTAGATGATTCTGCATACTTCTGACTGAAGTCTCACCAATATTATCGCAAAAAATGCATATCTCAGTTTGAACCCCGACTAAAGCCAAGATGTCGCCGGTTCTGCATATCAAACGCACTGTGGAGTGGTGAAAACACCATATAACGTGTTTCTCGCGTTAAATAGCTCGACAAGAGCGATCTAGACGATTCTGCATACTTCTGACTGAAGTCTCACCAAGATTATCGCAGAAAATGCATATCTCAGCTTGAATCCCGAACGTACCCAAGATATCTGCGGTTCTGCATGTCAAACGCACTGTGGAGTGGCGAAAACACCAGATAACGTGTTTCTCGAATTAAGTAGCTCGAAAAGAGCGATCTCGATGATTCTGCATACTTCTGACAGAAGTCTCACCAAGATAATCGCAGAAAATGCATATCTCACCTTGAAACCTCACGAAAATCAAGATGGCGCCGGTTCCGCATATCAAACGCACTGTGGAGTGGTCAATACACCAGATAACGTGTTTCTCCATTAAATAGCTCGAAAAGAGCGATCTCGATGATTCTGCATACTTCTGACTGATGTCTCACCAAGATTATCGCAGAAAATGCATATCTCAGATTGAAACCCCACGAAAACCAAGATATCGCCGGTTCTGCATATCATACGCACTGTGGAGTGGTGAAAACACCAGATAACGTGTTTCTCGCATTAAATAGCTCGAAACGAGCGATCTCGATGATTAAGCATACTTCGGACAGGAGTCTCACCAAGATTATCGTAAAAAATGCATATCTCAGCTTGAAACCCCACGAAATCCAAGATATCGCTGGTTCTGCATATCAAACGCACTGTGGAGTGCTGAAAGCACCAGATAACGTGTTTGCCGCATTAATTAGCACGAAACGAGCGATCTAGATGATTCTGCATACTTCTGACTGAAGTCTCACCAATATTATCGCAAAAAATGCATATCTCAGTTTGAACCCCGACTAAAGCCAAGATGTCGCCGGTTCTGCATATCAAACGCACTGTGGAGTGGTGAAAACACCAGATAACGTGTTTCTCGCATTAAACAGCTCGAAAAGAGCGTACTCGATGCTTCTGCATACTTCTGACAGAAGAATCACCAAGATTATCGCAGAAAATGCATGTCTCAGCTTGAAACCCGACCGAAACCAAGATATCTTCGGTTCTGCATGTCAAACGTACTGTGGAGTGGTGAATACACCAGAAAACGTGTTTCTCGCATTAAATATCTCGAAACGAGCGATCTAGATGATCCTGCATACTTCTGACTGAACTCTCACCAATATTATCGCAGAAAATGCATATCTCAGCTTGAAACCTCACGAAAATCAAGATGGCGCCGGTTCCGCATATCAAAGGCACTGTGGAGTGGTCAATACACCAGATAACGTGTTTCTCGCATTAAATAGCACGAATAGAGCGATCTCGATGATTCTGCATACTGCTGACAGAAGACTCACCAAGATTATCGAAGAAAATGCATATCTCAGCTGGAAACACCACGAAAATCAAGATATCGCCGGTTCTGCATATCAAACGCACCGTGGAGTGGTGAAAACAACCAGACAACGTGTTTCTCGCATTAAATAGCTCGAACCGAGCGATCTAGATGATCCTGCATACTTCTGACTGAACTCTCACCAATATTATCGCAGAAAATGCATATCTCAGCTTGAAACCTCACGAAAATCAAGATGGCGCCGGTTCCGCATATCAAACGCACTGTGGAGTGGTCAATACACCAGATAACGTGTTTCTCCATTAAATAGCTCGAAAAGAGCGATCTCGATGATTCTGCATACTTCTGACTGATGTCTCATCAAGATTACCGCAGAAAATGCATATCTCAGCTTGATGCCCGACGACAGCCATGATGTCGCCGGTTCTGCATATCAAACGCACTGTGGAGTGGTGAAAACACCAGATAACGTGTTTCTCGAATTAAATAGCTCGAAACGAGCGATCTAGATGATCCTGCATACTTCTGACTGAACTCTCACCAATATTATCGCAGAAAATGCATATCTCAGCTTGAAACCTCACGAAAATCAAGCTGGCGCCGGTTCCGCATATCAAACGCACTGTGGAGTGGTCAATACACCAGATAACGTGTTTCTCCATTAATTAGCTCGAAAAGAGCGATCTCGATGATTCTGCATACTTCTGACTGATGTCTCACCAAGATTATCGCAGAAAATGCATATCTCAGCTTGATGCCCGACGACAGCCATGATGTCGCCGGTTCTGCATATCAAACGCACTGTGGAGTGGTGAAAACACCAGATAACGTGTTTCTCGAATTAAATAGCTCGAAACGAGCGATCTAGATGATCCTGCATACTTCTGACTGAACTCTCACCAATATTATCGCAGAAAATGCATATCTCAGCTTGAAACCTCACGAAAATCAAGCTGGCGCCGGTTCCGCATATCAAACGCACTGTGGAGTGGTCAATACACCAGATAACGTGTTTCTCCATTAAATAGCTCGAAAAGAGCGATCTCGATGATTCTGCATACTTCTGACTGATGTCTCACCAAGATTATCGCAGAAAATGCATATCTCAGCTTGATGCCCGACGACAGCCATGATGTCGCCGGTTCTGCATATCAAACGCACTGTGGAGTGGTGAAAACACCAGATAACGTGTTTCTCGCATTAAATAGCTAGAAACGAGCCATCACGATGATTAAGCATACTTCGGGCAGAAGTCTCACCAAGATTATCGTAAAAAATGCATATCTCAGCTTGAAACCCCACGAAAACCAAGATATCGCTGGTTCTGCATATCATACGCACTGTGGAGTGCTGAAAGCACCAGATAACGTGTTTGCCGCATTAAATAGCTCGAATAGAGCGATCTCGAAGATTCTGCATACTTCGGACAGAAGTCTCACCAAGATAATCGCAGAAAATGCATATCTCACCTTGAAACCTCACGAAAATCAAGATGACGCCGGTTCTGCATATCAAACGCACTGTGGAGTGGTGAAAACAACCAGATAACGAGTTTCTCGCATTAAATAGCTCGAAAAGAGCGATCCCGATGATTCTGCATACTTCTGACTGATGTCTCACCACTATTATCGCAGAAAATGCATATCTCAGCTGGAAACACCACGAATATCAAGATATCGCCGGTTCTGCATATCAAACGCTCTGTGGAGTGGTGAATACACCAGAAAACGTGTTTCTCGCATTAAATGGCTCGAAAAGTGCAATCTAGATGATTCTGCATACATCTGACAGAAGACTCACCAAGATTATCGCAGAAAATGCAAATCTCAGCTGGAAACACCACGAAAATCAAGATATCGCCAGTTCTGCATATCAAACGCACTGTGGAATGTTGAAAACACCGGGAAACTTGTTTTTTTTTATTAAATAGCTCAACAAGAGCGATCTAGATGATTCTGCATACTTCTGAATGAAGTCTCACCAATATTATCGCAGAAAATGCATATCTCAGCTAGAAACGTCACGAAAATCAAGATGTCGCCGGTTCTGCATATCAAACGCACTGTGGAGTGGTGAAAACAACCAGATAACGTGTTTCTCGCATTAAGTAGCTCGAAAAAAGCGTTCTCGAAGATTCTGCATACTACTGACAGAAGTCTCACCAAGATTATCGTAGAAAAGCATATCTCAGCTTGAAACCCGACCGAAACCAGGATATCTCCGGTTCTGCATGTCAAACGTACTGTGGAGTGGTGAATACACCAGAAAACGTGTTTCTCGCATTAAGTAGCTCGGAAAGAGCGATCTCGATGATTCTGCTTACTTCGGACAGAAGTCTCACCAAGATTATCGTAGAAAATGCATATCTCAGCTTGAAACCCGACGAAAACCAAACATCGCCGGTTCTGCATGTCAAACGTACTGTGGAGTGGTGAAAACACCAGAAAACGTGTTTCTCGCATTAAATAGCTCGAAACGGGCGATCTAGATGATCCTGCATACTTCTGACTGAACTCTCACCAATATTATCGCAGAAAATGCATATCTCAGCTTGAAACCTCACGAAAATCAAGATGGCGCCGGTTCCGCATATCAAAGGCACTGTCGAGTGGTCAATACACCGGATAACGTGTTTCTCGCATTAAATAGCTCGAATAGAGCGATCTCGATGATTCTGCATACTGCTGACAGAAGACTCACCAAGATTATCGAAGAAAATGCATATCTCAGCTGGAAACACCACGAAAATCAAGATATCGCCGGTTCTGCATATCAAACGCAACGTGGAGTGGTGAAAACAACCAGACAACGTGTTTCTCGCATTAAATAACTCGAACCGAGCGATCTAGATGATCCTGCATACTTCTGACTGAACTCTCACCAATATTATCGCAGAAAATGCATATCTCAGCTTGAAACCTCACGAAAATCAAGATGGCGCCGGTTCCGCATATCAAACGCACTGTGGAGTGGTCAATACACCAGATAACGTGTTTCTCCATTAAATAGCTCGAAAAGAGCGATCTCGATGATTCTGCATACTGCTGACAGAAGACTCACCAAGATTATCGAAGAAAATGCATATCTCAGCTGGAAACACCACGAAAATCAAGATATCGCCGGTTCTGCATATCAAACGCACCGTGGAGTGGTGAAAACAACCAGACAACGTGTTTCTCGCATTAAATAGCTCGAACCGAGCAATCTAGATGATCCTGCATACTTCTGACTGAACTCTCACCAATATTATCGCAGAAAATGCATATCTCAGCTTGAAACCTCACGAAAATCAAGATGGCGCCGGTTCCGCATATCAAACGCACTGTGGAGTGGTCAATACACCAGATAACGTGTTTCTCCATTAAATAGCTCGAAAAGAGCGATCTCGATGATTCTGCATACTTCTGACTGATGTCTCATCAAGATTACCGCAGAAAATGCATATCTCAGCTTGAAACCTCACGAAAATCAAGATGGCGCCGGTTCCGCATATCAAACGCACTGTGGAGTGGTCAATACACCAGATAACGTGTTTCTCCATTAAATAGCTCGAAAAGAGCGATCTCGATGATTCTGCATACTTCTAACAGAAGTCTCACCAAGGTTATCGCAGAAAATGCATATCTCAGCTTGAAACCTCACGAAAATCAAGATGGCGCCGGTTCCGCATATCAAACGCACTGTGGAGTGGTCAATACACCAGATAACGTGTTTCTCGCATTAAATAGCTCGAAAAGAGCGATCTAGATGATTCTGCATTCTTCTGACTGAAGTCTCACCAATATTATCGCAGAAAACGCATATCTCAGTTAGAAACCTCACGAAAATCAAGATGTCGCCGGTTCTGCATATCAAACGCACTGTGGAGTGGTGAAAACACTAGATAACGTGTTTCTCGCATTAAATAGCTCGAAAAAAGCGATGTCGATGATTCTGCATACTTCGGACAGAAGTCTCACCAAGTTTATCGCAGAAATTGCATATCTCAGCTTGAAAACCCTCGAAACACAAGATATCACCTGTTTTGCATATCCAACGAACTGTGGTGTGGTGAGAGCCCCAGAAAACGTGTTCCTCGCATTAAATAGCTTGAAAAGAGCGATCTAGATGATTCTGCACACTTCGGACAGAAGTCTCACCAAGATTATCGCAGATAATGCATATCTCAGCTTGAAACCCCACGAAAACCAAGATACCGCCGGTTCTGCATATCATACGCACTGTGGAGTGGTGAAAACACCAGATAACGTGATTCTCGCGTTAAATAGCTCGAAAAGAGCGATCTCGATGATTCTGCATACTTCTAACAGAAGTCTCACCAAGGTTATCGCAGAAAATGCATATCTCTGCTTGAAAAGCCACGCAAACCAAGATATCTCCTGTTCTGCATATTCAAAGAACTGTGGAGTAGTGAAAACCCCCAGAAACGTGTTTCTCGCATTAAATAGCTCGAAAAGAGCGTCCTCGAAGATTCTGCATACTTCTGACAGATTCTCTCCAAGATTATCGTAGAAAATGCATATCTCAGCCTGAAACCCGACCGAAACCAAGATATCTCCGGTTCTGCATGTCAAACGTACTGTGGAGTGGTGAATACACCAGAAAACGTGTTTCTCGCATTAAATAGCTCGAAAAGAGCGATCTCGATTATTCATCATACTTCTGACTGAAGTCTCACCAAGATTATCGCAGAAAATGCATATCTCAGCTTGAAAACCGACCGAAACCAAGATATCTCCGGTTCTGCATATCAAACGCACTGTGGAGTGGCCAAAACACCAGATAACGTGCTGCTCGCATTAAATAGCTCGAAAAGAGCGTTCTCAATGATTCTACATACTTCTCATAGATGAAACACAAAGGTTATCGCAGACAATGCTTATTTCAGCTGGAAACCCCACGAAAACCAAGTTATCGGCGGCTCTACATATCAAACGCACTGTGGAGTGGTCAAAACACCAGAAAACTTGTTTTTTCGCATTAAATAGCTCGAAACGAGCGATCTAGATGATTCTGCATACTTCTGACTGAAGTCTCACCAATATCATCGCAGAAAACGCATATCTCAGGTTGAAACCTCACGAAAATCAAGATGTCGCCGGTTCTGCATATCAAACGCACTGTGGAGTAGTGAAAACAACCAGATAACGTGTTTCTCGCATTAAATAGCTCGAATAGAGCGATCTCGATGATTCTGCATACTTCTGACAGAAGACTCACCAAGATTATCGTAGAAAATGCATATCTCAGCTGGAAACCCTACGAAAACCAAGATATCGCTGGTACTGCATATCAAACGCACTGTGGAGTGGTGAAAACACCAGATAACGTGTTTCTCGCATTAAATAGCACGAAAAGAGCGATCTCGATGATTAAGCATACTTCGGACAGAAGTCTCATCAACATTATCGCAGAAAATGCATATCTGAACTTGAAACCCCACGAAAACCAAGATATCGCTGGTTCTGCATATCAAACGCACTGTGGAGTGGTGAAAACAACCAGATAACGTGTTTCTCGCATTAAATAGCTCGAAACGTGCGATCTAGATGATTCTGCATTCTTCTGACAGAAGACTCACCAAGTTTATCGCAGAAAATGCATATCTCAGCTGGAAACCCCACGAAAACCAAGATATCGCCGGTTCTGCATATCAGACGCACCGTGGAGTGGTGAAAACACCAGAAAACGTGTTACTCGCATTAACTAGCTCGAAAAGAGCGTTCTGGATGATACTGCATACTTCTCATAGATGAAACACAAAGATTATCGCAGAAAATGCATATTTCAGCTGGAAACCCCACGAAAACCAAGTTATCGGCGGCTCTACATATCAAACGCACTGTGGAGTGGTGAAAACACCAGAAAACGTGTTACTCGCATTAACTAGCTCGAAAAGAGCGTTCTGGATGATACTGCATCCTTCTCATAGATGAAACACAAAGATTATCGCAGAAAATGCATATTTCAGCTGGAAACCCCACGAAAACCAAGATATCTCCGTTTCTGCAAGTCAAACGTACTGTGGAGTGGTCAATACAGCAGAAAACGTGTTTCTCGAATTAAATAGCTCGAGAAGACCGATCTAGATGATTCTGCATACTTCTGACTGAAGTCTCACCAAGATTATCGCAGGAAATGCATATCTCAGATGGAAACCTCACGAAAGCCAAGATATCGCTGGTTCTGCATATCAAACGCACTGTGGAGTGGTGAATACACCAGAAAACGTGTTTCTCGCATTAAATAGCTCGAAAAGAGCGATCTAGATGATTCTGCATACTTCTGACTGAAGTCTCACCAAGATTATCGCAAGAAATGCATATCTCAGATGGAAACCCCACGAAAACCTAGTTATCGGCGGCTCTACATATCAAACGCTCTGTGGAGTGGTCAAAACACCAGAAAACTTGCTTTTCGCATTAAATAGCTCGAAACGAGCGATCTAGATGATTCTGCATACTTCTGACTGACGTCTCACCAATTTTATCGCAGAAAATGCATATCTCAGCTTGAAACCCGGCCGAAACCAAGATATCTCCGTTTCTGCAAGTCAAGCGTACTGTGGAGTGGTCAATACAGCAGAAAACGTGTTTCTCGAATTAAATAGCTCGAGAAGACCGATCTAGATGATTCTGCATACTTCTGACAGAAGACTCACCAAGATTATCGTAGAAAATGCATATCTCAGCTGGAAACCCTACGAAAACCAAGATATCGCTGGTACTGCATATCAAACGCACTGTGGAGTGGTGAAAACACCAGATAACGTGTTTCTCGCATTAAATAGCTCGAAAAGAGCGATCTCGATGATTCTGCATACTTCGGACAGAAGTCTCACCAAGATTATCGCAGAAAATGCATATCTCAGCTTTAAACCCCACGAAAACCAAGATATCTCCGGTTCTGCATATCCAACGAACTGTGGTGTGGTGAAAACCCCAGTAAACGTGTTTCTCGCATTAAATAGCTCGAAAAGAGCGCTCTCGATGTTTTTGCATACTTCGGACAGAAGTCTCACCAAGATTACCGCAGAAAATGCATATCTGAGCTTGAAACCCCACGAAAACCAAGATATCGTCGGTTCTGCATATCATACGCACTGTGGAGTGGTGAAAACACCGGATAACGTTTTGTCGCATTAAATAGCTCGAGCAGAGCGATCTCGATGATTCTGCTTACTTCGGACAGAAGTCTCACCAAGATTATCCTAAAAAATTCATATCTCAGCTTGAAACCCCACGAAAACCAAGATATCGCTGGTACTGCATATCAAACGCACTGTGGAGTGGTGAAAACACCAAATAACGTGTTTCTCGCATTAAATAGCTCGAAAAAAGCGATGTCTATGATTCTGCACTCTTCGGACAGAAGTCTCACCAAGATTATCGCAGAAAATGCATATTTCAGCTGGAAACCCCACAAAAACCAAGTTATCGGCGGCTCTACATATCAAACGCACTGTGGAGTGGTCAAAACACCAGAAAACTTCTTTTTTCGCATTAAATAGCTCGAAACGAGCGATCTAGATGATTCTGCATACTTCTGACTGATGTCTCACCAAGATTATCGCAGGAAATGCATATCTCAGATGGAAACCCCAAGAAAGCCAAGATATCGCTGGTTCTGCATATCAAACGCACTGTGGAGTGGTGAATACACCAGAAAACGTGTTTCTCGCATTAAATAGCTCGAAAAGAGCGTCCTCGATGATTCTGCATACTTCTGACAGATTCTCACCAAGATTATCGTAGAAAATGCATATCTCAGCCTGAAACCCGACCGAAACCAAGATATCTCCGGTTCTGCATGTCAAACGTACTGTGGAGTGGTGAATACACCAGAAAACGTGTATCTCGCATTAAATAGCTCGAAAAGAGCGATCTCGATTATTCATCATACTTCTGACTGAAGTCTCACAAAGATTATCGCAGAAAATGCATATCTCAGCTTGAAACCCGACGAAAACCGAGATGTCGCCGGTTCCGCATATCAAACGCACTGTGGAGTGGTCAATACACCAGATAACGTGTTTCTCCATTAAATAGCTCGAAAAGAGCGATCTCGATGATTCTGCATACTTCTAACAGAAGTCTCACCAAGGTTATCGCAGAAAATGCATATCTCAGCTTGAAACCTCACGAAAATCAAGATGGCGCCGGTTCCGCATATCAAACGCACTGTGGAGTGGTCAATACACCAGATAACGTGTTTCTCGCATTAAATAGCTCGAAAAGAGCGTCCTCGAAGATTCTGCATACTTCTGACAGATTCTCTCCAAGATTATCGTAGAAAATGCATATCTCAGCTTGAAACCCGACCGAAACCAAGATATCTCCGGTTCTGCATATCAAACGCACTGTGGAGTGGTGAAAACAACCAGACAACGTGTTTCTCGCATTAAATAGCTCGAACCGAGCGATCTAGATGATCCTGCATACTTCTGACTGAACTCTCACCAATATTATCGCAGAAAATGCATATCTCAGCTTGAAACCTCACGAAAATCAAGCTGGCGCCGGTTCCGCATATCAAACGCACTGTGGAGTGGTCAATACACCAGATAAAGTGTTTCTCCATTAAATACCTCGAAAAGAGCGATCTCGATGATTCTGCATACTTCTGACTGATGTCTCACCAAGATTATCGCAGAAAATGCATATCTCAGCTTGATGCCCGACGACAGCCATGATGTCGCCGGTTCTGCATATCAAACGCACTGTGGAGTGGTGAAAACACCAGATAACGTGTTTCTCGCATTAAATAGCTAGAAACGAGCCATCACGATGATTAAGCATACTTCGGGCAGAAGTCTCACCAATATTATCGTAAAAAATGCATATCTCAGCTTGAAACCCCACGAAAACCAAGATATCGCTGGTTCTGCATATCATACGCACTGTGGAGTGCTGAAAGCACCAGATAACGTGTTTGCCGCATTAAATAGCTCGAATAGAGCGATCTCGAAGATTCTGCATACTTCGGACAGAAGTCTCACCAAGATAATCGCAGAAAATGCATATCTCACCTTGAAACCTCACGAAAATCAAGATGACGCCGGTTCTGCATATCAAACGCACTGTGGAGTGGTGAAAACAACCAGATAACGAGTTTCTCGCATTAAATAGCTCGAAAAGAGCGATCCCGATGATTCTGCATACTTCTGACTGATGTCTCACCACTATTATCGCAGAAAATGCATATCTCAGCTGGAAACACCACGAATATCAAGATATCGCCGGTTCTGCATATCAAACGCTCTGTGGAGTGGTGAATACACCAGAAAACGTGTTTCTCGCATTAAATGGCTCGAAAAGTGCAATCTAGATGATTCTGCATACATCTGACAGAAGACTCACCAAGATTATCGCAGAAAATGCAAATCTCAGCTGGAAACACCACGAAAATCAAGATATCGCCAGTTCTGCATATCAAACGCACTGTGGAATGTTGAAAACACCGGGAAATTTGTTTTTTTTTATTAAATAGCTCAACAAGAGCGATCTAGATGATTCTGCATACTTCTGAATGAAGTCTCACCAATATTATCGCAGAAAATGCATATCTCAGCTAGAAACGTCACGAAAATCAAGATGTCGCCGGTTCTGCATATCAAACGCACTGTGGAGTGGTGAAAACAACCAGATAACGTGTTTCTCGCATTAAGTAGCTCGAAAAAAGCGTTCTCGAAGATTCTGCATACTACTGACAGAAGTCTCACCAAGATTATCGTAGAAAAGCATATCTCAGCTTGAAACCCGACCGAAACCAGGATATCTCCGGTTCTGCATGTCAAACGTACTGTGGAGTGGTGAATACACCAGAAAACGTGTTTCTCGCATTAAGTAGCTCGGAAAGAGCGATCTCGATGATTCTGCTTACTTCGGACAGAAGTCTCACCAAGATTATCGTAGAAAATGCATATCTCAGCTTGAAACCCGACGAAAACCAAACATCGCCGGTTCTGCATGTCAAACGTACTGTGGAGTGGTGAAAACACCAGAAAACGTGTTTCTCGCATTAAATAGCTCGAAACGGGCGATCTAGATGATCCTGCATACTTCTGACTGAACTCTCACCAATATTATCGCAGAAAATGCATATCTCAGCTTGAAACCTCACGAAAATCAAGATGGCGCCGGTTCCGCATATCAAAGGCACTGTCGAGTGGTCAATACACCGGATAACGTGTTTCTCGCATTAAATAGCTCGAATAGAGCGATCTCGATGATTCTGCATACTGCTGACAGAAGACTCACCAAGATTATCGAAGAAAATGCATATCTCAGCTGGAAACACCACGAAAATCAAGATATCGCCGGTTCTGCATATCAAACGCAACGTGGAGTGGTGAAAACAACCAGACAACGTGTTTCTCGCATTAAATAACTCGAACCGAGCGATCTAGATGATCCTGCATACTTCTGACTGAACTCTCACCAATATTATCGCAGAAAATGCATATCTCAGCTTGAAACCTCACGAAAATCAAGATGGCGCCGGTTCCGCATATCAAACGCACTGTGGAGTGGTCAATACACCAGATAACGTGTTTCTCCATTAAATAGCTCGAAAAGAGCGATCTCGATGATTCTGCATACTGCTGACAGAAGACTCACCAAGATTATCGAAGAAAATGCATATCTCAGCTGGAAACACCACGAAAATCAAGATATCGCCGGTTCTGCATATCAAACGCACCGTGTAGTGGTGAAAACAACCAGACAACGTGTTTCTCGCATTAAATAGCTCGAACCGAGCAATCTAGATGATCCTGCATACTTCTGACTGAACTCTCACCAATATTATCGCAGAAAATGCATATCTCAGCTTGAAACCTCACGAAAATCAAGATGGCGCCGGTTCCGCATATCAAACGCACTGTGGAGTGGCCAATACACCAGATAACGTGTTTCTCCATTAAATAGCTCGAAAAGAGCGATCTCGATGATTCTGCATACTTCTGACTGATGTCTCATCAAGATTACCGCAGAAAATGCATATCTCAGCTTGAAACCTCACGAAAATCAAGATGGCGCCGGTTCCGCATATCAAACGCACTGTGGAGTGGTCAATACACCAGATAACGTGTTTCTCCATTAAATAGCTCGAAAAGAGCGATCTCGATGATTCTGCATACTTCTAACAGAAGTCTCACCAAGGTTATCGCAGAAAATGCATATCTCAGCTTGAAACCTCACGAAAATCAAGATGGCGCCGGTTCCGCATATCAAACGCACTGTGGAGTGGTCAATACACCAGATAACGTGTTTCTCGCATTAAATAGCTCGAAAAGAGCGATCTAGACGATTCTGCATTCTTCTGACTGAAGTCTCACCAATATTATCGCAGAAAACGCATATCTCAGTTAGAAACCTCACGAAAATCAAGATGTCGCCGGTTCTGCATATCAAACGCACTGTGGAGTGGTGAAAACACTAGATAACGTGTTTCTCGCATTAAATAGCTCGAAAAAAGCGATGTCGATGATTCTGCATACTTCGGACAGAAGTCTCACCAAGTTTATCGCAGAAATTGCATATCTCAGCTTGAAAACCCTCGAAACACAAGATATCACCTGTTTTGCATATCCAACGAACTGTGGTGTGGTGAGAGCCCCAGAAAACGTGTTCCTCGCATTAAATAGCTTGAAAAGAGCGATCTAGATGATTCTGCACACTTCGGACAGAAGTCTCACCAAGATTATCGCAGATAATGCATATCTCAGCTTGAAACCCCACGAAAACCAAGATACCGCCGGTTCTGCATATCATACGCACTGTGGAGTGGTGAAAACACCAGATAACGTGATTCTCGCGTTAAATAGCTCGAAAAGAGCGATCTCGATGATTCTGCATACTTCTAACAGAAGTCTCACCAAGGTTATCGCAGAAAATGCATATCTCTGCTTGAAAAGCCACGCAAACCAAGATATCTCCTGTTCTGCATATTCAAAGAACTGTGGAGTAGTGAAAACCCCCAGAAACGTGTTTCTCGCATTAAATAGCTCGAAAAGAGCGTCCTCGAAGATTCTGCATACTTCTGACAGATTCTCTCCAAGATTATCGTAGAAAATGCATATCTCAGCCTGAAACCCGACCGAAACCAAGATATCTCCGGTTCTGCATATCAAACGCACTGTGGAGTGGCCAAAACACCAGATAACGTGCTGCTCGCATTAAATAGCTCGAAAAGAGCGTTCTCAATGATTCTACATACTTCTCATAGATGAAACACAAAGGTTATCGCAGACAATGCTTATTTCAGCTGGAAACCCCACGAAAACCAAGTTATCGGCGGCTCTACATATCAAACGCACTGTGGAGTGGTCAAAACACCAGAAAACTTGTTTTTTCGCATTAAATAGCTCGAAACGAGCGATCTAGATGATTCTGCATACTTCTGACTGAAGTCTCACCAATATCATCGCAGAAAACGCATATCTCAGGTTGAAACCTCACGAAAATCAAGATGTCGCCGGTTCTGCATATCAAACGCACTGTGGAGTAGTGAAAACAACCAGATAACGTGTTTCTCGCATTAAATAGCTCGAATAGAGCGATCTCGATGATTCTGCATACTTCTGACAGAAGACTCACCAAGATTATCGTAGAAAATGCATATCTCAGCTGGAAACCCTACGAAAACCAAGATATCGCTGGTACTGCATATCAAACGCACTGTGGAGTGGTGAAAACACCAGATAACGTGTTTCTCGCATTAAATAGCACGAAAAGAGCGATCTCGATGATTAAGCATACTTCGGACAGAAGTCTCATCAACATTATCGCAGAAAATGCATATCTGAACTTGAAACCCCACGAAAACCAAGATATCGCTGGTTCTGCATATCAAACGCACTGTGGAGTGGTGAAAACAACCAGATAACGTGTTTCTCGCATTAAATAGCTCGAAACGTGCGATCTAGATGATTCTGCATTCTTCTGACAGAAGACTCACCAAGTTTATCGCAGAAAATGCATATCTCAGCTGGAAACCCCACGAAAACCAAGATATCGCCGGTTCTGCATATCAGACGCACCGTGGAGTGGTGAAAACACCAGAAAACGTGTTACTCGCATTAACTAGCTCGAAAAGAGCGTTCTGGATGATACTGCATACTTCTCATAGATGAAACACAAAGATTATCGCAGAAAATGCATATTTCAGCTGGAAACCCCACGAAAACCAAGTTATCGGCGGCTCTACATATCAAACGCACTGTGGAGTGGTGAAAACACCAGAAAACGTGTTACTCGCATTAACTAGCTCGAAAAGAGCGTTCTGGATGATACTGCATCCTTCTCATAGATGAAACACAAAGATTATCGCAGAAAATGCATATTTCAGCTGGAAACCCCACGAAAACCAAGATATCTCCGTTTCTGCAAGTCAAACGTACTGTGGAGTGGTCAATACAGCAGAAAACGTGTTTCTCGAATTAAATAGCTCGAGAAGACCGATCTAGATGATTCTGCATACTTCTGACTGAAGTCTCACCAAGATTATCGCAGGAAATGCATATCTCAGATGGAAACCTCACGAAAGCCAAGATATCGCTGGTTCTGCATATCAAACGCACTGTGGAGTGGTGAATACACCAGAAAACGTGTTTCTCGCATTAAATAGCTCGAAAAGAGCGATCTAGATGATTCTGCATACTTCTGACTGAAGTCTCACCAAGATTATCGCAAGAAATGCATATCTCAGATGGAAACCCCACGAAAACCTAGTTATCGGCGGCTCTACATATCAAACGCTCTGTGGAGTGGTCAAAACACCAGAAAACTTGCTTTTCGCATTAAATAGCTCGAAACGAGCGATCTAGATGATTCTGCATACTTCTGACTGACGTCTCACCAATTTTATCGCAGAAAATGCATATCTCAGCTTGAAACCCGGCCGAAACCAAGATATCTCCGTTTCTGCAAGTCAAGCGTACTGTGGAGTGGTCAATACAGCAGAAAACGTGTTTCTCGAATTAAATAGCTCGAGAAGACCGATCTAGATGATTCTGCATACTTCTGACAGAAGACTCACCAAGATTATCGTAGAAAATGCATATCTCAGCTGGAAACCCTACGAAAACCAAGATATCGCTGGTACTGCATATCAAACGCACTGTGGAGTGGTGAAAACACCAGATAACGTGTTTCTCGCATTAAATAGCTCGAAAAGAGCGATCTCGATGATTCTGCATACTTCGGACAGAAGTCTCACCAAGATTATCGCAGAAAATGCTAATCTCAGCTTTAAACCCCACGAAAACCAAGATATCTCCGGTTCTGCATATCCAACGAACTGTGGTGTGGTGAAAACCCCAGTAAACGTGTTTCTCGCATTAAATAGCTCGAAAAGAGCGCTCTCGATGTTTTTGCATACTTCGGACAGAAGTCTCACCAAGATTACCGCAGAAAATGCATATCTGAGCTTGAAACCCCACGAAAACCAAGATATCGTCGGTTCTGCATATCATACGCACTGTGGAGTGGTGAAAACACCGGATAACGTTTTGTCGCATTAAATAGCTCGAGCAGAGCGATCTCGATGATTCTGCTTACTTCGGACAGAAGTCTCACCAAGATTATCCTAAAAAATTCATATCTCAGCTTGAAACCCCACGAAAACCAAGATATCGCTGGTACTGCATATCAAACGCACTGTGGAGTGGTGAAAACACCAAATAACGTGTTTCTCGCATTAAATAGCTCGAAAAAAGCGATGTCTATGATTCTGCACTCTTCGGACAGAAGTCTCACCAAGATTATCGCAGAAAATGCATATTTCAGCTGGAAACCCCACAAAAACCAAGTTATCGGCGGCTCTACATATCAAACGCACTGTGGAGTGGTCAAAACACCAGAAAACTTCTTTTTTCGCATTAAATAGCTCGAAACGAGCGATCTAGATGATTCTGCATACTTCTGACTGATGTCTCACCAAGATTATCGCAGGAAATGCATATCTCAGATGGAAACCCCAAGAAAGCCAAGATATCGCTGGTTCTGCATATCAAACGCACTGTGGAGTGGTGAATACACCAGAAAACGTGTTTCTCGCATTAAATAGCTCGAAAAGAGCGTCCTCGATGATTCTGCATACTTCTGACAGATTCTCACCAAGATTATCGTAGAAAATGCATATCTCAGCCTGAAACCCGACCGAAACCAAGATATCTCCGGTTCTGCATGTCAAACGTACTGTGGAGTGGTGAATACACCAGAAAACGTGTATCTCGCATTAAATAGCTCGAAAAGAGCGATCTCGATTATTCATCATACTTCTGACTGAAGTCTCACAAAGATTATCGCAGAAAATGCATATCTCAGCTTGAAACCCGACGAAAACCGAGATGTCGCCGGTTCCGCATATCAAACGCACTGTGGAGTGGTCAATACACCAGATAACGTGTTTCTCCATTAAATAGCTCGAAAAGAGCGATCTCGATGATTCTGCATACTTCTAACAGAAGTCTCACCAAGGTTATCGCAGAAAATGCATATCTCAGCTTGAAACCTCACGAAAATCAAGATGGCGCCGGTTCCGCATATCAAACGCACTGTGGAGTGGTCAATACACCAGATAACGTGTTTCTCGCATTAAATAGCTCGAAAAGAGCGTCCTCGAAGATTCTGCATACTTCTGACAGATTCTCTCCAAGATTATCGTAGAAAATGCATATCTCAGCTTGAAACCCGACCGAAACCAAGATATCTCCGGTTCTGCATATCAAACGCACTGTGGAGTGGCCAAAACACCAGATAACGTGCTGCTCGCATTAAATAGCTCGAAAAGAGCGATCTAGATGATTCTGCATTCTTCTGACTGAAGTCTCACCAATATTATCGCAGAAAACGCATATCTCAGTTAGAAACCTCACGAAAATCAAGATGTCGCCGGTTCTGCATATCAAACGCACTGTGGAGTGGTGAAAACACTAGATAACGTGTTTCTCGCATTAAATAGCTCGAAAAAAGCGATGTCGATGATTCTGCATACTTCGGACAGAAGTCTCACCAAGTTTATCGCAGAAATTGCATATCTCAGCTTGAAACCCCTCGAAACACAAGATATCACCTGTTTTGCATATCCAACGAACTGTGGTGTGGTGAGAGCCCCAGAAAACGTGTTCCTCGCATTAAATAGCTTGAAAAGAGCGATCTAGATGATTCTGCACACTTCGGACAGAAGTCTCACCAAGATTATCGCAGATAATGCATATCTCAGCTTGAAACCCCACGAAAACCAAGATACCGCCGGTTCTGCATATCATACGCACTGTGGAGTGGTGAAAACACCAGATAACGTGATTCTCGCGTTAAATAGCTCGAAAAGAGCGATCTCGATGATTCTGCATACTTCTAACAGAAGTCTCACCAAGGTTATCGCAGAAAATGCATATCTCTGCTTGAAAAGCCACGCAAACCAAGATATCTCCTGTTCTGCATATTCAAAGAACTGTGGAGTAGTGAAAACCCCCAGAAACGTGTTTCTCGCATTAAATAGCTCGAAAAGAGCGTCCTCGAAGATTCTGCATACTTCTGACAGATTCTCTCCAAGATTATCGTAGAAAATGCATATCTCAGCCTGAAACCCGACCGAAACCAAGATATCTCCGGTTCTGCATGTCAAACGTACTGTGGAGTGGTGAATACACCAGAAAACGTGTTTCTCGCATTAAATAGCTCGAAAAGAGCGATCTCGATTATTCATCATACTTCTGACTGAAGTCTCACCAAGATTATCGCAGAAAATGCATATCTCAGCTTGAAAACCGACCGAAACCAAGATATCTCCGGTTCTGCATATCAAACGCACTGTGGAGTGGCCAAAACACCAGATAACGTGCTGCTCGCATTAAATAGCTCGAAAAGAGCGTTCTCAATGATTCTACATACTTCTCATAGATGAAACACAAAGGTTATCGCAGACAATGCTTATTTCAGCTGGAAACCCCACGAAAACCAAGTTATCGGCGGCTCTACATATCAAACGCACTGTGGAGTGGTCAAAACACCAGAAAACTTGTTTTTTCGCATTAAATAGCTCGAAACGAGCGATCTAGATGATTCTGCATACTTCTGACTGAAGTCTCACCAATATCATCGCAGAAAACGCATATCTCAGGTTGAAACCTCACGAAAATCAAGATGTCGCCGGTTCTGCATATCAAACGCACTGTGGAGTAGTGAAAACAACCAGATAACGTGTTTCTCGCATTAAATAGCTCGAATAGAGCGATCTCGATGATTCTGCATACTTCTGACAGAAGACTCACCAAGATTATCGTAGAAAATGCATATCTCAGCTGGAAACCCTACGAAAACCAAGATATCGCTGGTACTGCATATCAAACGCACTGTGGAGTGGTGAAAACACCAGATAACGTGTTTCTCGCATTAAATAGCACGAAAAGAGCGATCTCGATGATTAAGCATACTTCGGACAGAAGTCTCATCAACATTATCGCAGAAAATGCATATCTGAACTTGAAACCCCACGAAAACCAAGATATCGCTGGTTCTGCATATCAAACGCACTGTGGAGTGGTGAAAACAACCAGATAACGTGTTTCTCGCATTAAATAGCTCGAAACGTGCGATCTAGATGATTCTGCATTCTTCTGACAGAAGACTCACCAAGTTTATCGCAGAAAATGCATATCTCAGCTGGAAACCCCACGAAAACCAAGATATCGCCGGTTCTGCATATCAGACGCACCGTGGAGTGGTGAAAACACCAGAAAACGTGTTACTCGCATTAACTAGCTCGAAAAGAGCGTTCTGGATGATACTGCATACTTCTCATAGATGAAACACAAAGATTATCGCAGAAAATGCATATTTCAGCTGGAAACCCCACGAAAACCAAGTTATCGGCGGCTCTACATATCAAACGCACTGTGGAGTGGTGAAAACACCAGAAAACGTGTTACTCGCATTAACTAGCTCGAAAAGAGCGTTCTGGATGATACTGCATCCTTCTCATAGATGAAACACAAAGATTATCGCAGAAAATGCATATTTCAGCTGGAAACCCCACGAAAACCAAGATATCTCCGTTTCTGCAAGTCAAACGTACTGTGGAGTGGTCAATACAGCAGAAAACGTGTTTCTCGAATTAAATAGCTCGAGAAGACCGATCTAGATGATTCTGCATACTTCTGACTGAAGTCTCACCAAGATTATCGCAGGAAATGCATATCTCAGATGGAAACCCCACGAAAGCCAAGATATCGCTGGTTCTGCATATCAAACGCACTGTGGAGTGGTGAATGCACCAGAAAACGTGTTTCTCGCATTAAATAGCTCGAAAAGAGCGATCTAGATGATTCTGCATACTTCTGACTGAAGTCTCACCAAGATTATCGCAAGAAATGCATATCTCAGATGGAAACCCCACGAAAACCAAGTTATCGGCGGCTCTACATATCAAACGCTCTGTGGAGTGGTCAAAACACCAGAAAACTTGCTTTTCGCATTAAATAGCTCGAAACGAGCGATCTAGATGATTCTGCATACTTCTGACTGACGTCTCACCAATTTTATCGCAGAAAATGCATATCTCAGCTTGAAACCCGGCCGAAACCAAGATATCTCCGTTTCTGCAAGTCAAGCGTACTGTGGAGTGGTCAATACAGCAGAAAACGTGTTTCTCGCATTAAATAGCTCGAAAAGAGCGATCTCGATTATTCATCATACTTCTGACTGAAGTCTCACCAAGATTATCGCAGAAAATGCATATCTCAGCTTGAAACCCCACGCAAACCAAGATATCTCCTGTTCTGCATATTCAAAGAACTGTGGAGTAGTGAAAACACCAGATAACGTGTTTCTCGCGTTAAATAGCTCGAAAAGAGCGATCTCGATGATTCTGCAAACTTCTAACAGAAGTCTCACCAAGGTTATCGCAGAAAATGCATATCTCTGCTTGAAACCCCACGCAAACCAAGATATCTCCTGTTCTGCATATTCAAAGAACTGTGGAGTAGTGAAAACCCCCAGAAACGAGTTTCTAGCATTAAATAGCTCGAAAAGAGCGTCCTCGAAGATTCTGCATACTTCTGACAGATTCTCTCCAAGATTATCGTAGAAAATGCATATCTCAGCCTGAAACCCGACCGAAACCAAGATATCTCCGGTTCTGCATGTCAAACGTACTGTGGAGTGGTGAATACACCAGAAAACGTGTTTCTCGCATTAAATAGCTCGAAAAGAGCGATCTCGATTATTCATCATACTTCTGACTGAAGTCTCACCAAGATTATCGCAGAAAATGCATATCTCAGCTTGAAACCCGACCGAAACCAAGATATCTCCGGTTCTGCATATCAAACGCACTGTGGAGTGGCCAAAACACCAGATAACGTGCTGCTCGCATTAAATAGCTCGAAAAGAGCGATATCGATGATTCTGCATACTTCTGACAGAAGTCGCACCAAGATTATCGCAGAAAATGCATATTTCAGCTGGAAACATCACGAAAATCAAGATGTCGCCGGTTCTGCATATCAGACGCACTGTGGAGTTGTGAATACACCAGAACACGTGTTACTCACATTAACTAGCTCGAAAAGAGCGTTCTCAATGATTCTACATACTTCTCATAGATGAAACACAAAGGTTATCGCAGACAATGCTTATTTCAGCTGGAAACCCCACGAAAACCAAGTTATCGGCGGCTCTACATATCAAACGCACTGTGGAGTGGTCAAAACACCAGAAAACTTGTTTTTCGCATTAAATAGCTCGAAACGAGCGATCTAGATGATTCTGCATACTTCTGACTGAAGTCTCACCAATATCATCGCAGAAAACGCATATCTCAGGTTGAAACCTCACGAAAATCAAGATGTCGCCGGTTCTGCATATCAAACGCACTGTGGAGTAGTGAAAACAACCAGATAACGTGTTTCTCGCATTAAATAGCTCGAATAGAGCGATCTCGATGATTCTGCATACTTCTGACAGAAGACTCACCAAGATTATCGTAGAAAATGCATATCTCAGCTGGAAACCCTACGAAAACCAAGATATCGCTGGTACTGCATATCAAACGCACTGTGGAGTGGTGAAAACACCAGATAACGTGTTTCTCGCATTAAATAGCACGAAAAGAGCGATCTCGATGATTAAGCATACTTCGGACAGAAGTCTCATCAACATTATCGCAGAAAATGCATATCTGAACTTGAAACCCCACGAAAACCAAGATATCGCTGGTTCTGCATATCAAACGCACTGTGGAGTGGTGAAAACAACCAGATAACGTGTTTCTCGCATTAAATAGCTCGAAACGTGCGATCTAGATGATTCTGCATTCTTCTGACAGAAGACTCACCAAGATTATCGCAGAAAATGCATATCTCAGCTGGAAACCCCACGAAAACCAAGATATCGCCGGTTCTGCATATCAGACGCACCGTGGAGTGGTGAAAACACCAGAAAAAGTGTTACTCGCATTAACTAGCTCGAAAAGAGCTTTCTGGATGATACTGCATACTTCTCATAGATGAAACACAAAGATTATCGCAGAAAATGCATATTTCAGCTGGAAACCCCACGAAAACCAAGTTATCGGCGGCTCTACATATCAAACGCACTGTGGAGTGGTGAAAACACCAGAAAACGTGTTACTCGCATTAATTAGCTCGAAAAGAGCGTTCTGGATGATACTGCATCCTTCTCATAGATGAAACACAAAGATTATCGCAGAAAATGCATATTTCAGCTGGAAACCCCACGAAAACCAAGATATCTCCGTTTCTGCAAGTCAAACGTACTGTGGAGTGGTCAATACAGCAGAAAACGTGTTTCTCGAATTAAATAGCTCGAGAAGACCGATCCAGATGATTCTGCATACTTCTGACTGAAGTCTCACCAAGATTATCGCAGGAAATGCATATCTCAGATGGAAACCCCACGAAAGCCAAGATATCGCTGGTTCTGCATATCAAACGCACTGTGGAGTGGTGAATACACAAGAAAACGTGTTTCTCGCATTAAATAGCTCGAAAAGAGCGATCTAGATGATTCTGCATACTTCTGACTGAAGTCTCACCAAGATTATCGCAAGAAATGCATATCTCAGATGGAAACCCCACGAAAACCAAGTTATCGGCGGCTCTACATATCAAACGCTCTGTGGAGTGGTCAAAACACCAGAAAACTTGCTTTTCGCATTAAATAGCTCGAAACGAGCGATCTAGATGATTCTGCATACTTCTGACTGACGTCTCACCAATTTTATCGCAGAAAATGCATATCTCAGCTTGAAACCCGGCCGAAACCAAGATATCTCCGTTTCTGCAAGTCAAGCGTACTGTGGAGTGGTCAATACAGCAGAAAACGTGTTTCTCGAATTAAATAGCTCGAGAAGACCGATCTAGATGATTCTGCATACTTCTGACAGAAGACTCACCAAGATTATCGTAGAAAATGCATATCTCAGCTGGAAACCCTACGAAAACCAAGATATCGCTGGTACTGCATATCAAACGCACTGTGGAGTGGTGAAAACACCAGATAACGTGTTTCTCGCATTAAATAGCTCGAAAAGAGCGATCTCGATGATTCTGCATACTTCGGACAGAAGTCTCACCAAGATTATCGCAGAAAATGCATATCTCAGCTTTAAACCCCACGAAAACCAAGATATCTCCGGTTCTGCATATCCAACGAACTGTGGTGTGGTGAAAACCCCAGTAAACGTGTTTCTCGCATTAAATCGCTCGAAAAGAGCGCTCTCGATGTTTTTGCATACTTCGGACAGAAGTCTCACCAAGATTACCGCAGAAAATGCATATCTGAGCTTGAAACCCCACGAAAACCAAGATATCGTCGGTTCTGCATATCATACGCACTGTGGAGTGGTGAAAACACCGGATAACGTTTTGTCGCATTAAATAGCTCGAGCAGAGCGATCTCGATGATTCTGCTTACTTCGGACAGAAGTCTCACCAAGATTATCCTAAAAAATTCATATCTCAGCTTGAAACCCCACGAAAACCAAGATATCGCTGGTACTGCATATCAAACGCACTGTGGAGTGGTGAAAACACCAAATAACGTGTTTCTCGCATTAAATAGCTCGAAAAAAGCGATGTCTATGATTCTGCACTCTTCGGACAGAAGTCTCACCAAGATTATCGCAGAAAATGCATATTTCAGCTGGAAACCCCACGAAAACCAAGTTATCGGCGGCTCTACATATCAAACGCACTGTGGAGTGGTGAATACACCAGAAAACGTGTTTCTCGCATTAAATAGCTCGAAAAGAGCGTCCTCGATGATTCTGCATACTTCTGACAGATTCTCTCCAAGATTATCGTAGAAAATGCATATCTCAGCCTGAAACCCGACCGAAACCAAGATATCTCCGGTTCTGCATGTCAAACGTACTGTGGAGTGGTGAATACACCAGAAAACGTGTATCTCGCATTAAATAGCTCGAAAAGAGCGATCTCGATTATTCATCATACTTCTGACTGAAGTCTCACAAAGATTATCGCAGAAAATGCATATCTCAGCTTGAAACCCGACGAAAACCGAGATGTCGCCGGTTCTGCATATCAAACGCACTGTGGGGTGGTGAAAACACCAGAAAACGTGTTACTCGCATTAAATAGCTCGAAAAGAGCGATGTCGATGATTCTGCATACTTCTGACAGAAGTCGCACCAAGATTATCGCAGAAAATGCATATTTCAGCTGGAAACCTCACGAAAATCAAGATGTCGCCGGTTCTGCATATCAGACGCGCTGTGGAGTTGTGAAATCACAAGAAAACGTGTTACTCACATTAACTAAGTCGAAAAGAGCGTTCTCGATGATTCTGCATACTTCTGACAGAAGACTCACAAAGATTATCGCAGAAAATGCATATTTCAACTGAAAACACCACGAAAACCAAGTTATCGGCGGCTCTACATATCAAACGCTCTGTGGAGTGGTCAAAACACCAGAAAACTTGTTTTTTCGCATTAAATAGCTCGAAACGAGCGATCTAGATGATTCTGCATACTTCTGACTGACGTCTCACCAATATTATCGCAGAAAATGCATATCTCAGCTTGAAACCCGACCGTAACCAAGATATCTCCGTTTCTGCATGTCAAACGTACTGTGGAGTGGTCAATACAGCAGAAAACGTGTTTCTCGAATTAAATAGCTCGAGAAGGCCGATCTAGATGATTCTGCATCCTTCTGACTGAAGTCTCACCAATATTATCGCAGAAAATGCATATCTCAGCTTGAAACCCGACGAAAACCAAGATGTCGCCGGTTCTGCATATCAAACGCACTGTGGGTTGGTGAAAACACCAGAAAACGTATTACTCGCATTAACTAGCTCGAAAAGAGCGTTCTAGATGATTCTGCATACTTCTCATAGATGAAACACAAAGATTATCGCAGAAAATGCATATTTCAGCTGGAAACCCCACGAAAACCAAGATATCGCTGGTTCTGCATATCAAACGCACTGTGGAGTGGTGAATACACCAGAAAACGTGTTTCTCGCATTAAATAGCTCGAACAGAGCGATCTCGATGATTCTGCATACTTCTAACTGAAGTCTCACCAATATTATCGCAGAAAATGCATATCTCAGCTTGAAACCCGACGGAAATCAAGGTATCTCCGTTTCTGCATGTCAAACGTACTGTGGAGTGGTCAAAACACCAGAAAACTTGTTTATTCGCATTAAATAGCTCGAAACGAGCGATCGAGATGATTCTGCATACTTCTGACTGAAGTCTCACCAATATTATAGCAGAAAATGCATATCTCAGCTTGAAACCCGACGAAAACCAAGATGTCGCCGGTTCTGCATATCAAACGCACTGTGGGGTGGTGAAAACACCAGAAAACGTGTTACTCGCATTAACTAGCTCGAAAAGAGTGTTCTGGATGATTCCGCATACTTCTCATAGATGAAACACAAAGATTATCGCAAAAAATGCATATTTCAGCTGGAAACCCCACGAAAACCAAGATATCGTCGGTTCTGCATATCATACGCACTGTGGAGTGGTGAAAACACCGGATAACGTTTTGTCGCATTAAATAGCTCGAATAGAGCAATCTCGATGATTCTGCATACTTCGGACAGAAGTCTCACCAAGATTATCCTAAAAAATTCATATCTCAGCTTGAAACCCCACGAAAACCAAGATATCTCCGGTTCTGCACATCAAACGTACTGTGCAGTGGTGAAAACACCAGAAAACGTGTTTCTCGCATTAAGTAGCTCGAAAAGAGCGTTCTCGAAGGTTCTGCATACTTCTGACAGAAGTCGCACCAAGATTATCGCAGAAAATGCATATTTCAGCTGGAAACATCACGAAAATCAAGATGTCGCCGGTTCTGCATATCAGACGCACTGTGGAGTTGTGAATACACCAGAACACGTGTTACTCACATTAACTAGCTCGAAAAGAGCGTTCTCAATGATTCTACATACTTCTCATAGATGAAACACAAAGGTTATCGCAGACAATGCTTATTTCAGCTGGAAACCCCACGAAAACCAAGTTATCGGCGGCTCTACATATCAAACGCACTGTGGAGTGGTCAAAACACCAGAAAACTTGTTTTTCGCATTAAATAGCTCGAAACGAGCGATCTAGATGATTCTGCATACTTCTGACTGAAGTCTCACCAATATCATCGCAGAAAACGCATATCTCAGGTTGAAACCTCACGAAAATCAAGATGTCGCCGGTTCTGCATATCAAACGCACTGTGGAGTAGTGAAAACAACCAGATAACGTGTTTCTCGCATTAAATAGCTCGAATAGAGCGATCTCGATGATTCTGCATACTTCTGACAGAAGACTCACCAAGATTATCGTAGAAAATGCATATCTCAGCTGGAAACCCTACGAAAACCAAGATATCGCTGGTACTGCATATCAAACGCACTGTGGAGTGGTGAAAACACCAGATAACGTGTTTCTCGCATTAAATAGCACGAAAAGAGCGATCTCGATGATTAAGCATACTTCGGACAGAAGTCTCATCAACATTATCGCAGAAAATGCATATCTGAACTTGAAACCCCACGAAAACCAAGATATCGCTGGTTCTGCATATCAAACGCACTGTGGAGTGGTGAAAACAACCAGATAACGTGTTTCTCGCATTAAATAGCTCGAAACGTGCGATCTAGATGATTCTGCATTCTTCTGACAGAAGACTCACCAAGATTATCGCAGAAAATGCATATCTCAGCTGGAAACCCCACGAAAACCAAGATATCGCCGGTTCTGCATATCAGACGCACCGTGGAGTGGTGAAAACACCAGAAAAAGTGTTACTCGCATTAACTAGCTCGAAAAGAGCTTTCTGGATGATACTGCATACTTCTCATAGATGAAACACAAAGATTATCGCAGAAAATGCATATTTCAGCTGGAAACCCCACGAAAACCAAGTTATCGGCGGCTCTACATATCAAACGCACTGTGGAGTGGTGAAAACACCAGAAAACGTGTTACTCGCATTAATTAGCTCGAAAAGAGCGTTCTGGATGATACTGCATCCTTCTCATAGATGAAACACAAAGATTATCGCAGAAAATGCATATTTCAGCTGGAAACCCCACGAAAACCAAGATATCTCCGTTTCTGCAAGTCAAACGTACTGTGGAGTGGTCAATACAGCAGAAAACGTGTTTCTCGAATTAAATAGCTCGAGAAGACCGATCCAGATGATTCTGCATACTTCTGACTGAAGTCTCACCAAGATTATCGCAGGAAATGCATATCTCAGATGGAAACCCCACGAAAGCCAAGATATCGCTGGTTCTGCATATCAAACGCACTGTGGAGTGGTGAATACACAAGAAAACGTGTTTCTCGCATTAAATAGCTCGAAAAGAGCGATCTAGATGATTCTGCATACTTCTGACTGAAGTCTCACCAAGATTATCGCAAGAAATGCATATCTCAGATGGAAACCCCACGAAAACCAAGTTATCGGCGGCTCTACATATCAAACGCTCTGTGGAGTGGTCAAAACACCAGAAAACTTGCTTTTCGCATTAAATAGCTCGAAACGAGCGATCTAGATGATTCTGCATACTTCTGACTGACGTCTCACCAATTTTATCGCAGAAAATGCATATCTCAGCTTGAAACCCGGCCGAAACCAAGATATCTCCGTTTCTGCAAGTCAAGCGTACTGTGGAGTGGTCAATACAGCAGAAAACGTGTTTCTCGAATTAAATAGCTCGAGAAGACCGATCTAGATGATTCTGCATACTTCTGACAGAAGACTCACCAAGATTATCGTAGAAAATGCATATCTCAGCTGGAAACCCTACGAAAACCAAGATATCGCTGGTACTGCATATCAAACGCACTGTGGAGTGGTGAAAACACCAGATAACGTGTTTCTCGCATTAAATAGCTCGAAAAGAGCGATCTCGATGATTCTGCATACTTCGGACAGAAGTCTCACCAAGATTATCGCAGAAAATGCATATCTCAGCTTTAAACCCCACGAAAACCAAGATATCTCCGGTTCTGCATATCCAACGAACTGTGGTGTGGTGAAAACCCCAGTAAACGTGTTTCTCGCATTAAATCGCTCGAAAAGAGCGCTCTCGATGTTTTTGCATACTTCGGACAGAAGTCTCACCAAGATTACCGCAGAAAATGCATATCTGAGCTTGAAACCCCACGAAAACCAAGATATCGTCGGTTCTGCATATCATACGCACTGTGGAGTGGTGAAAACACCGGATAACGTTTTGTCGCATTAAATAGCTCGAGCAGAGCGATCTCGATGATTCTGCTTACTTCGGACAGAAGTCTCACCAAGATTATCCTAAAAAATTCATATCTCAGCTTGAAACCCCACGAAAACCAAGATATCGCTGGTACTGCATATCAAACGCACTGTGGAGTGGTGAAAACACCAAATAACGTGTTTCTCGCATTAAATAGCTCGAAAAAAGCGATGTCTATGATTCTGCACTCTTCGGACAGAAGTCTCACCAAGATTATCGCAGAAAATGCATATTTCAGCTGGAAACCCCACGAAAACCAAGTTATCGGCGGCTCTACATATCAAACGCACTGTGGAGTGGTGAATACACCAGAAAACGTGTATCTCGCATTAAATAGCTCGAAAAGAGCGATCTCGATTATTCATCATACTTCTGACTGAAGTCTCACAAAGATTATCGCAGAAAATGCATATCTCAGCTTGAAACCCGACGAAAACCGAGATGTCGCCGGTTCTGCATATCAAACGCACTGTGGGGTGGTGAAAACACCAGAAAACGTGTTACTCGCATTAAATAGCTCGAAAAGAGCGATGTCGATGATTCTGCATACTTCTGACAGAAGTCGCACCAAGATTATCGCAGAAAATGCATATTTCAGCTGGAAACCTCACGAAAATCAAGATGTCGCCGGTTCTGCATATCAGACGCGCTGTGGAGTTGTGAAATCACAAGAAAACGTGTTACTCACATTAACTAAGTCGAAAAGAGCGTTCTCGATGATTCTGCATACTTCTGACAGAAGACTCACAAAGATTATCGCAGAAAATGCATATTTCAACTGAAAACACCACGAAAACCAAGTTATCGGCGGCTCTACATATCAAACGCTCTGTGGAGTGGTCAAAACACCAGAAAACTTGTTTTTTCGCATTAAATAGCTCGAAACGAGCGATCTAGATGATTCTGCATACTTCTGACTGACGTCTCACCAATATTATCGCAGAAAATGCATATCTCAGCTTGAAACCCGACCGTAACCAAGATATCTCCGTTTCTGCATGTCAAACGTACTGTGGAGTGGTCAATACAGCAGAAAACGTGTTTCTCGAATTAAATAGCTCGAGAAGGCCGATCTAGATGATTCTGCATCCTTCTGACTGAAGTCTCACCAATATTATCGCAGAAAATGCATATCTCAGCTTGAAACCCGACGAAAACCAAGATGTCGCCGGTTCTGCATATCAAACGCACTGTGGGTTGGTGAAAACACCAGAAAACGTATTACTCGCATTAACTAGCTCGAAAAGAGCGTTCTAGATGATTCTGCATACTTCTCATAGATGAAACACAAAGATTATCGCAGAAAATGCATATTTCAGCTGGAAACCCCACGAAAACCAAGATATCGCTGGTTCTGCATATCAAACGCACTGTGGAGTGGTGAATACACCAGAAAACGTGTTTCTCGCATTAAATAGCTCGAACAGAGCGATCTCGATGATTCTGCATACTTCTAACTGAAGTCTCACCAATATTATCGCAGAAAATGCATATCTCAGCTTGAAACCCGACGGAAATCAAGGTATCTCCGTTTCTGCATGTCAAACGTACTGTGGAGTGGTCAAAACACCAGAAAACTTGTTTATTCGCATTAAATAGCTCGAAACGAGCGATCGAGATGATTCTGCATACTTCTGACTGAAGTCTCACCAATATTATAGCAGAAAATGCATATCTCAGCTTGAAACCCGACGAAAACCAAGATGTCGCCGGTTCTGCATATCAAACGCACTGTGGGGTGGTGAAAACACCAGAAAACGTGTTACTCGCATTAACTAGCTCGAAAAGAGTGTTCTGGATGATTCCGCATACTTCTCATAGATGAAACACAAAGATTATCGCAAAAAATGCATATTTCAGCTGGAAACCCCACGAAAACCAAGATATCGTCGGTTCTGCATATCATACGCACTGTGGAGTGGTGAAAACACCGGATAACGTTTTGTCGCATTAAATAGCTCGAATAGAGCAATCTCGATGATTCTGCATACTTCGGACAGAAGTCTCACCAAGATTATCCTAAAAAATTCATATCTCAGCTTGAAACCCCACGAAAACCAAGATATCTCCGGTTCTGCACATCAAACGTACTGTGCAGTGGTGAAAACACCAGAAAACGTGTTTCTCGCATTAAGTAGCTCGAAAAGAGCGTTCTCGAAGGTTCTGCATACTTCTGACAGAGGTCTCACCAAGCTTATCGTAGAAAATGCATATCTCAGCTTGAAACCCGACGAAAACCAAAATATCTCCGGTTCTGCATATCCAACGCACTGTGGAGTGGTGAAAACACCAGATAACGTGTTTCTCGCATTAAATAGCTCGAAAAGAGCGATCCCGATGATTCTGCATACTTCTGACTGAAGTCTCACCAATATTATCGCAGAAAATGCCTATCTCAGCTAGAAACATCACGAAAATCAAGATGTCGCCGGTTCTGCATATCAAACGCACTGTGGAGTGGTAAAAACACCAGATAACGTGTTTCTCGCATTAAATAACTCGAAACGAGCGATCTAGATGATTCTGCATACTTCTGACTGAAGTCTCACCAAGATTATCGCAGAAAATGCATATCCCAGCTGGAAACACCACGAAAATCAAGATGTCGCCGGTTCTGCATATCAAACGCACTGTGGAGTGGTGAATACACCAGAAAACGTGTTTCTCGCATTAAATAGCTCGAACAGAGCGATCTCGATGATTCTGCATACTTCTAACTGAAGTCTCACCAATATTATCGCAGAAAATGCATATCTCAGCTTGAAACCCGACGGAAATCAAGGTATCTCCGTTTCTGCATGTCAAACGTACTGTGGAGTGGTCAAAACACCAGAAAACTTGTTTATTCGCATTAAATAGCTCGAAACGAGCGATCGAGATGATTCTGCATACTTCTGACTGAAGTCTCACCAATATTATAGCAGAAAATGCATATCTCAGCTTGAAACCCGACGAAAACCAAGATGTCGCCGGTTCTGCATATCAAACGCACTGTGGGGTGGTGAAAACACCAGAAAACGTGTTACTCGCATTAACTAGCTCGAAAAGAGTGTTCTGGATGATTCTGCATACTTCTCATAGATGAAACACAAAGATTATCGCAGAAAATGCATATTTCAGCTGGAAACCCCACGAAAACCAAGATATCGTCGGTTCTGCATATCATACGCACTGTGGAGTGGTGAAAACACCGGATAACGTTTTGTCGCATTAAATAGCTCGAATAGAGCAATCTCGATGATTCTGCATACTTCGGACAGAAGTCTCACCAAGATTATCCTAAAAAATTCATATCTCAGCTTGAAACCCCACGAAAACCAAGATATCTCCGGTTCTGCACATCAAACGTACTGTGCAGTGGTGAAAACACCAGAAAACGTGTTTCTCGCATTAAGTAGCTCGAAAAGAGCGTTCTCGAAGGTTCTGCATACTTCTGACAGAGGTCTCACCAAGCTTATCGTAGAAAATGCATATCTCAGCTTGAAACCCGACGAAAACCAAAATATCTCCGGTTCTGCATATCCAACGCACTGTGGAGTGGTGAAAACACCAGATAACGTGTTTCTCGCATTAAATAGCTCGAAAAGAGCGATCCCGATGATTCTGCATACTTCTGACTGAAGTCTCACCAATATTATCGCAGAAAATGCCTATCTCAGCTAGAAACATCACGAAAATCAAGATGTCGCCGGTTCTGCATATCAAACGCACTGTGGAGTGGTAAAAACACCAGATAACGTGTTTCTCGCATTAAATAACTCGAAACGAGCGATCTAGATGATTCTGCATACTTCTGACTGAAGTCTCACCAAGATTATCGCAGAAAATGCATATCCCAGCTGGAAACACCACGAAAATCAAGATGTCGCCGGTTCTGCATATCAAACGCACTGTGGAGTGGTGAATACACCAGAAAACGTGTTTCCCGCATTAAATAGCTCGAAAAGAGCGATCTAGATGATTCTGCATATTTCTGACTGAAGTCTCACCAATATTATCGCTGAAAATGCCTATCTCAGCTAGAAACATCACGAAAATTAAGATGTCGCCGGTTCTGCATATCAAACCCACTGTGGACTAGTGAAAACAACCAGATAACGTGTTTCTCGCATTAAATAGCTCGAATAGATCGATCTCGATGATTCTGCATACTTCTGACAGAAGACTCACCAAGATTATCGCAGAAAATGCCTATCTCAGCTGGAAACCCCACGAAAATCAAGATGTCGCCGGTTCTGCATATCAAACGCACTGTGGAGTGGTAAAAACACCAGATGACGTGTTTCTCGCATTAAATAGCTCGAAACGAGCGATCTAGATGATTCTGCATACTTCTGACTGAAGTCTCACCAAGATTATCGCAGAAAATGCATATCCCAGCTGGAAACACCACGAAAATCAAGATGTCGCCGGTTCTGCATATCAAACGCACTGTGGAGTGGTGAATACACCAGAAAACGTGTTTCCCGCATTAAATAGCTCGAAAAGAGCGATCTAGATGATTCTGCATATTTCTGACTGAAGTCTCACCAATATTATCGCTGAAAATGCCTATCTCAGCTAGAAACATCACGAAAATTAAGATGTCGCCGGTTCTGCATATCAAACCCACTGTGGAGTAGTGAAAACAACCAGATAACGTGTTTCTCGCATTAAATAGCTCGAATAGAGCGATCTCGATGATTCTGCATACTTCTGACAGAAGACTCACCAAGATTATCGCAGAAAATGCCTATCTCAGCTGGAAACCCCACGAAAACAACGATGTCGCCGGTTCTGCATATCAAACGCACTGTGGGGTGGTGAAAACACCAGAAAACGTGTTTCTCGCATTAAGTAGCTCGAAAAGAGCGTTCTCGAAGATTCTGCATACTTCTGACTGAGGTCCCACCAATATTATCGTAGAAAATGCATATCTCAGCTTGAAACCCGACCGAAACGAAGATATCTCCGGTTCTGCATATCAAACGCACTGTGGGGTGGTGAAAACACCAGAGAACGTGTTTCTCGCATTAAACAGCTCGAAAAGAGCGATCTAGATGATTCTGCATCCTTCTGACAGAAGACTCACCAAGATTATCGCAGAAAATGCATATCTCAGCTGGAAACACCACGAAAATCAAGATGTCGCCGGTTCTGCATATCAAACGCACTGTGGAGTGGTGAATACACCAGAAAACGTGTTTCCCGCATTAAATAGCTCGAAAAGAGCGATCTAGATGATTCTGCATATTTCTGACTGAAGTCTCACCAATATTATCGTAAAAAATGCGTATCTCAGCTTGAAACCCCACGAAAACCAAGATATCGCTGGTTCTGCATATCAAACGCACTGTGGAGTGGTGAAAAAACCAGATAACGTGTTTCTCGCATTAAATAGGTAGAAAAGAGCGATCTCGATGTTTCTGCATACTTCGGACAGAGGTCTCACCAGGATTATCGCAGAAAATGCATATCTCAGCTTGAAACCCCACGAAAACCAGGATATCGTCGGTTCTGCATATCATACGCACTGTGGAGTGCTGAAAACACCAGATATCGTGTTTCTCGCATTAAATAGCTCGAAGAGTGCGATCTCGATGATTCTGCATACTTCGGGCAGTAGTCTCACCATGATTATCGTAAAAAATGCATATCTCAGCTTGAAACCCCACGAAAACAGAGATATCGCTGGTTCTGCATATCAAACGCACTGTGGAGTTCTGAAAACACCAGATAACGTTTTGTCGCATTAAATAGTTCGAATAGAGCGATCTCGATGATTCTGCATACTTCGGACAGAAGTCTCACCAAGATTATCGTAAAAAATGCATATCTCAGCTTGAAACCCCACGAAAACCAAGATATCGCTGGTACTGCATATCAAACCCACTGTGGAGTGGTGAAAACACCAGATAAGGTTTTTCTCGCATTAACTAGCTCGGAAAGTGCGATCTCGATGATTCAGCATACTTCGGACAGAAGTCTCTCGAAGTTTATCGCAGAAAATGCATATCTCAGCTTGAAACCCCTCGAAACCCAAGATATCACCTGTTCTGCATATCATACGCACTGTGGAGTGGTGAAAACACCAGAAAACGTGTTTCTCGCATTAAGTAGCTCGAAAAGAGCGTTCTCGAAGATTCTGCATACTTCTGACAGAGGTCTCACCAATATTGTCGTAGAAAATGCATATCTCAGCTTGAAACCCGACCGAAACGAAGATACCTCCGGTTCTGCATGTCTAACGTACTGTGGAGTGGCGAATACACCAGAAAACGTGTTTCCCGCATTAAATAGCTCGAAAAGAGCGATCTAGATGATTCTGCATACTTATGGGAGAAGACTCACCAAGCTTATCGCAGAAAATGCATATCTCAGCTGGAAACACCACGAAAATCAAGATATCGCCGGTTCTGCATATCAAACGCACTGTGGAGTGGTGAAAACAACCAGATATCGTGTTTCTCGCATTAAATAGCTCGAAAAGAGCGATCCCGATGATTCTGCATACTTCTGACTGAAGTCTCACCAAGATTATCGCAGAAAATGCATATCCCAGCTGGAAACACCACGAAAATCAAGATGTCGCCGGTTCTGCATATCAAACGCACTGTGGAGTGGTGAATACACCAGAAAACGTGTTTCCCGCATTAAATAGCTCGAAAAGAGCGATCTAGATGATTCTGCATACTTCTCATAGAGCAAACACCAAGATTATCGCAGAAAATGCATATTTCAGCTGGAAACCCCACGAAAACCAAGTTATCGGCGGTTCTACATATCAAACGCACTGTGGAGTGGTCAAAACACCAGATAACGTGTTTCTCGCATTAAGTAGCTCTAAAAGAGCGATCTAGATGATTCTGCATACTTCTTACTGAAGTCTCACCAAGATTATCGCAGATAATGCATATCTCAGCTCGAAACCTCACGAAAATCAAGATGTTGCCGGTTCTGCAAATCAAACGCACTGTGGAGTGGTGAAAACAACCAGAGAACGTGTTTCGCGCATTAAATAGCTCGAATAGTGCGATCTCGATGATTCTGCATATTTCGGACAGAAGTCTCACCCAGATTATCGTAAAAAATGCATATCTTAGCTTGAAACCCCACGAAAACCAAGATATCGCTGGTACTGCATATCAAACGCACTGTGGAGTGGTGAAAACCTCCGATAACGTGTTTCTCGCATTAAATAGCTCGAAAAGAGCGTTCTCGAAGATCCTGCATACTTCTGACAGAAGTCTCACCAAGATTATCGCAGAAAATGCATATCTCAGCTTGAAACCCCAGGAAAACCAAGATATCTCCGGTTCTGCATATCCAACGAACAGAGGTTTGGTGAAAACCCCAGAAAACGTCTTTCTCGCATTAAATAGCTCGAAAAGAGCGCTCTCGATTTTTCTGCATACTTCTGACTGAAGTCTCACCAAGATTATCGCAGAAAATGCATATCCCAGCTGGAAACACCACGAAAATCAAGATGTCGCCGGTTCTGCATATCAAACGCACTGTGGAGTGGTGAAAACACCAGATAACGTGTTTCTCGCATTAAATAGCTCCAAGCGAGCGATCTAGATGATTCTGCATACTTCTGACTGAAGTCTCACCAATATTATCGCAGAAAATGCATATCTCATCTAGAAACCTCACGAAAATCAAGATGTCGCCGGTTCTGCATATCAAACGCACTATGGAGTGGTGAAAACAACCAGATAACGGGTTTCTCGCATTAAATAGCTCGAAACGAGCGATCTAGATGATTCTGCGTACTTCTGACTGAAGTCTCACCAATATTATCGCAGAGAATGCATATCTCAGCTAGAAACATCACGAAAATCAAGATGTCGCCGGTTCGGCACATCAAACGTACTGTGGAGTGGTGAAAACACCAGAAAACGTGTTTCTCGCATTAAGTAGCTCGAAAAGAGCGTTCTCGAAGATTCTGCATACTTCTGACAGAGGTCTCACCAATATTGTCGTAGAAAATGCATATCTCAGCTTGAAACCCGACCGAAACGAAGATACCTCCGGTTCTGCATGTCTAACGTACTGTGGAGTGGCGAATACACCAGAAAACGTGTTTCCCGCATTAAATAGCTCGAAAAGAGCGATCTAGATGATTCTGCATACTTATGGGAGAAGACTCACCAAGCTTATCGCAGAAAATGCATATCTCAGCTTGAAACCCGACGAAAACCACGATGTCGCCGGTTCTGCATATCAAACGCACTGTGGGGTGGTGAAAACACCAGAAAACGTGTTTCTCGCATTAAATAGCTCGAAAAGAGCGATCCCGATGATTCTGCATACTTCTGACAGAGGTCTCACCAATATTGTCGTAGAAAATGCATACCTCAGCTTGAAACCCGACCGAAACGAAGATACCTCCGGTTCTGCATGTCTAACGTACTGTGGAGTGGTGAATACACCACATAACGTGTTGCTCGCATTAAATAGCTCTAAAAGAGCGATATCGATGATTCTGCATACTTCGGACAGAAGTCTCACCAATATTATCGCAGAAAATGCATATCTCAGCTTGAAACCTCACGAACATCAAGATGTCGCCGGTTCTGCATATCAAACGCACTGTGGAGTGCTGAAAACACCAGATAACGTGTTTCTCGCATTAAATAGCTCGATAAGAGCGATCGCGATGATTCTGCATACTTCTGACAGAAGTCTCACCAAGATTATCGTAGAAAATGCATATCTCAGCTTGAACCCCGACGAAATCCAAGATGTCGCCGGTTCTGCATATCAAACGCACTGTGGAGTGGTGGAAACACCAGTTAACGTGTTTCTCGCATCAAATAGATCGAAAAGAGCGATCTCGATGATTCTGCATACTTCGGACAGAAGTCTCACCAAGATTATCGTAAAAAATGCATATCTCAGCTTGAAACCCAACGAAAGCCAAGATATCGCTGGTTCTGCATATCAAACGCACTGTGGAGTGGTGAAAACCCCTGACAAGGTTTTTCTCGCATTAACTAGCTCGAAAAGAGCGATCTCGATGATTCAGCCTAATTCGGACAGAAGTCTCTCCATGTTTATCGCAGAAAATGCATATCTCAGCTTGAAACCCCACGAAAACCCAGATATCGCCGGTTCTGCATATCAAACCAACTGTGGAGTGGTGAAAACACCAGACAACGTGTTTCTCGCCTTAAACAGATCGAAAAGTGCGATCTCGATGATTCTGCATACTTCTAACCGAAGTCTCACCATGATTATCGCAGAAAATGCATATCTCTGCTAGAAACCCCGCGAAAACCAAGATATCTCCGGTTCTGCACATCCAACGAACTGTGGTGTGGTGAAAACCCCAGAAAACGTGTTTCTCGCATTAAATAGCTCGAAAAGAGCGCTCTTGATGTTTCTGCATACTTCGGACAGATGTTTCACCAAGATTATCGTAGAAAAAGCATATCTCAACTTGAAACCCGACGAAAACCAAACATCGCCGGTTCTGCATATCAAACCAACTGTGGAGTGGTGAAAACACCAGAAAGCGTGTTTCTCGCATTAAATAGCTGGAAACGAGCGATCTCGATGATTAAGCATACTTCGGACAGATTTCTCACCAAGATTATCGCAGAAAATGCACATCTGAGCTTGAAACCCCACGAAAACCAGGATATCGTCGGTTCTGCATATCACACGCACTGTGGAGTGGTGAAAACACCAGATAACGTGTTTCTCGCATTAAATAGCTGGAAACGAGCGATCTCGATGATTAAGCATACTTCAGACAGATTTCTCACCAAGATTATCGCAGGAATTGCATATCTCAGCTTGAACCCCGACGAAATCCAAGATGTCGCCGGTTCTGCATATCAAACGCACTGTGGAGTGGTGAAAACACCAGGAAACTTGTTTTTTCGCATTAAATAGCTCGAAAAGAGCGATCTTGATGATTCTGCATACTTCGGACAGATGTTTCTCCAAGATTATCGTAGAAAATGCATATCTAAACTTGAAACCCGACGAAAACCAAACATCGCCGGTTCTGCATATCAAACCAACTGTGGAGTGGTGAAAACCCCAGAAAACGTGTTTCTCGCATTAAATAGCTCGAAAAGTACGATCTCGATGACTCTGCATACTTCGGACAGGAGTCTCACCAATATTTTTGCAGAAAATGCATATCTCAGCTAGAAACCCCACGAAAATCAAGATGTCGCCGGTTCTGCATATCAAACCCACTGTGGAGTGGTGAGAACACCGGATAACGTGTTTCTCGCATTAAATAGCTCGAAAAGATCGATCTCGATGATTCTGCATACATCGGACAGAAGTCTCACCAAGATTATCGCAGAAAATGCATATTTCAGCTTGACACCCCACGAAAACCAAGATATCTCCGGTTCTGCATATCCAACGAACAGTGGTGTGGTGAAATCGCCAGAAAACGTGTTTCTCGCATTAAATAGCTCGATAAGAGCGATCCCGATGATTCTGCATACTTCGGACAGAAGTCTCACCAAGATTGTCGCAGAAAATGCATATCTCAGCTTGAAACCCCAGGAAAACCAAGATATCTCCGGTTCTGCATATCCAACGAACAGAGGTGTGGTGAAAACCCCAGAAAACGTGTTTCACGCATTAAATAGCTCGAAAAGAGCGCTCTCGATTTTTCTGCATACTTCGGACAGAAGTCTCAACAAGATTATTGCAGAAAATGCATATCTCAGCTTGAACCCCGACGAAATCCAAGATGTCGCCGGTTCTGCATATCAAACGCACTGTGGAGTGGTGGAAACACCAGTTAACGTGTTTCTCGCATCAAATAGCTCGAAAAGAGCGATCTCGATGATTCTGCATACTTCGGACAGAAGTCTCACCAAGATTATCGTAAAAAATGCATATCTCAGCTTGAAACCCAACGAAAGCCAAGATATCGCTGGTTCTGCATATCAAACGCACTGTGGAGTGGTGAAAACCCCTGACAAGGTTTTTCTCGCATTAACTAGCTCGAAAAGAGCGATCTCGATGATTCAGCCTAATTCGGACAGAAGTCTCTCCATGTTTATCGCAGAAAATGCATATCTCAGCTTGAAACCCCACGAAAACCCAGATATCGCCGGTTCTGCATATCAAACCAACTGTGGAGTGGTGAAAACACCAGACAACGTGTTTCTCGCCTTAAATAGATCGAAAAGTGCGATCTCGATGATTCTGCATACTTCTAACCGAAGTCTCACCATGATTATCGCAGAAAATGCATATCTCTGCTAGAAACCCCGCGAAAACCAAGATATCTCCGGTTCTGCACATCCAACGAACTGTGGTGTGGTGAAAACCCCAGAAAACGTGTTTCTCGCATTAAATAGCTCGAAAAGAGCGCTCTTGATGTTTCTGCATACTTCGGACAGATGTTTCACCAAGATTATCGTAGAAAAAGCATATCTCAACTTGAAACCCGACGAAAACCAAACATCGCCGGTTCTGCATATCAAACCAACTGTGGAGTGGTGAAAACACCAGAAAGCGTGTTTCTCGCATTAAATAGCTGGAAACGAGCGATCTCGATGATTAAGCATACTTCGGACAGATTTCTCACCAAGATTATCGCAGAAAATGCACATCTGAGCTTGAAACCCCACGAAAACCAGGATATCGTCGGTTCTGCATATCACACGCACTGTGGAGTGGTGAAAACACCAGATAACGTGTTTCTCGCATTAAATAGCTGGAAACGAGCGATCTCGATGATTAAGCATACTTCAGACAGATTTCTCACCAAGATTATCGCAGGAATTGCATATCTCAGCTTGAACCCCGACGAAATCCAAGATGTCGCCGGTTCTGCATATCAAACGCACTGTGGAGTGGTGAAAACACCAGAAAACTTGTTTTTTCGCATTAAATAGCTCGAAAAGAGCGATCTTGATGATTCTGCATACTTCGGACAGATGTTTCTCCAAGATTATCGTAGAAAATGCATATCTAAACTTGAAACCCGACGAAAACCAAACATCGCCGGTTCTGCATATCAAACCAACTGTGGAGTGGTGAAAACCCCAGAAAACGTGTTTCTCGCATTAAATAGCTCGAAAAGTACGATCTCGATGACTCTGCATACTTCGGACAGGAGTCTCACCAATATTTTTGCAGAAAATGCATATCTCAGCTACAAACCCCACGAAAACCAAGATATCTCCGGTTCTGCATATCAAACGCACTGTGGGGTGGTGAAAACACAAGAAAACGTGTTTGTCGCATTAAATAGCTCGAAAAGAGCGATCTAGATGATTCTGCATACTTCTGACAGAAGACTCACCAAGATTATCGCAGAAAATGCATATCTCAGCTACAAACCCCACGAAAACCAAGATATCTCCGGTTCTGCATATCAAACGCACTGTGGGGTGGTGAAAACACAACAAAACGTGTTTCTCGCATTAAATAGCTCGAGAAGAGAGATCTAGATGGTTCTGCATACTTCTGACAGAAGACTCACCAAGATTAACGCAGAAAATGCATATCTCATCTACAAACCCCACGAAAACAAAGATATCGCCGGTTCTGCATTTCAGACGCACTGTGGAGTGGTGAAACACCAGAAAAAGTGTTTCTCGCATTAAGTATCTCGAAAAGAGCGTTCTCGAAGATTCTGCATACTTCTGATAGAAGTATCGCCTAGATTATCGTCGAAAATGCATATCTCAGCTTGAATCCCGACCGTAACCAAGATATCTCCGGTTCTGCATGTCAAACGCACTGTGGAGTGCCGAAAACACCAGATAACGTGTTTCTCGCATTAAGTAGCTCGAAAAGGGCGATCTCGATTATTCTGCATACTTCTGACTGAAGTCTCACCAAGATTGCCGCAGAAAATGCATATCTCAGCTTGAAAACCCACGAAAACCCAGATATCGCCGGTTCTGCATGTCAAACGCACTGTGGAGTGGTGAAAACACCAGACAACGTGTTTCTCGCATTAAATAGATCGAAAAGAGCGTTCTGGATGATTCTGCATACTTCTCATAGATGAAACACAAAGATTATCGCAGAAAATGCATATTTCAGCTGGAAACCCCACGAAAACCAATTTATCGGTGGCTCTACATATCAAACGCACTGTGGAGCGGTCAAAACACCAGAAATCTTGTTTTTTCACATTAAATAGCTCGAAACGAGCGATCTCGATGATTCTGCATACTTCGGACAGAAGGCTCACCAAGATTGCCGCAGAAACTGCATATCTCAGCTTGAAACCCGACGAAATCCAAGATGTCGCCGGTTCTGCATGTCAAACGCACTGTGGAGTGGTGAAAACACCAGATAACGTGTTTCTCGCATTAAACAGCTCGAAAAGAGTGATCGCGATGAATCTGCATACTTCTGACAGAAGACTCACCTAGATTATCGCAGAAAATGCATATCTCACCTGGAAACACCACGAAAATCAAGATATCGCCGGTTCTGCATATCAAACGAACTGTGGAGTGGTGAAAACAGCCAGATAACGTGTATCTCGCATTAAAAAGCTCGAAAAGAGGGATCTCGGTGATTCTGCATACTTCTGACAGAAGACTCACCAAGATTATCGCAGAAAATGCATATCTCAGCTGGAAACACCACGAAAATCAAGATATCGCCGGTTCTGCATATCAAACGCACTGTGGAATGTTGAAAACACCAGAAAACTTGTTTTTTCGCATTAAATAGCTCGAAAAGAGCGATCTAGATGATTCTGCATACTTCTGACTGAAGTCTCACCAAGATTATCGCAGAAAATGCATATCTCAGCTGGAAACACCACGAAAACCAAGATATCGCCGGTTGTGCATATCAAACGCACTGTGGAATGTTGAAAACACCAGTTAAACTTGTTTTTTCGCATTAAATAGCTCGAAAAGAGCGATCTAGATGATTCTGCATACTTCTGACTGAAGTCTCACCAAGATTATCGCAGAAAATGCATATCTCAGCTTGAAACCTCACGAAAATCAAGACGTCGCCGGTTCTGCATATCAAACGCACTGTAGAGTGGTGAAAACAACCAGATAACGTTTTGTCGCATTAAATAGTTCGAATAGAGCGATCTCGATGATTCTGCATACTTCGGACAGAAGTCTCAGCAAGATTATCGTAAAAAATGCATATCTCAGCTTGAAACCCCACGAAAACCAAGATATCGCTGGTACTGCATATCAAACCCACTGTGGAGTGATGAAAACACCAGATAAGGTTTTTCTCGCATTAAGTAGCTCGAAAAGTGCGATCTCGATGATTCAGCATACTTCGGACAGAAGTCTCTCGAAGTTTATCGCAGAAAATGCATATCTCAGCTTGAACCCCGACGAAATCCAAGATGTCGCCGGTTCTGCATATCAAACGCACTGTGGAGTGGTGGAAACACCAGTTAACGTGTTTCTCGCATCAAATAGCTCGAAAAGAGCGATCTCGATGATTCTGCATACTTCGGACAGAAGTCTCACCAAGATTATCGTAAAAAATGCATATCTCAGCTTGAAACCCAACGAAAGCCAAGATATCGCTGGTTCTGCATATCAAACGCACTGTGGAGTGGTGAAAACCCCTGACAAGGTTTTTCTCGCATTAACTAGCTCGAAAAGAGCGATCTCGATGATTCAGCCTAATTCGGACAGAAGTCTCTCCATGTTTATCGCAGAAAATGCATATCTCAGCTTGAAACCCCACGAAAACCCAGATATCGCCGGTTCTGCATATCAAACCAACTGTGGAGTGGTGAAAACACCAGACAACGTGTTTCTCGCCTTAAATAGATCGAAAAGTGCGATCTCGATGATTCTGCATACTTCTAACCGAAGTCTCACCATGATTATCGCAGAAAATGCATATCTCTGCTAGAAACCCCGCGAAAACCAAGATATCTCCGGTTCTGCACATCCAACGAACTGTGGTGTGGTGAAAACCCCAGAAAACGTGTTTCTCGCATTAAATAGCTCGAAAAGAGCGCTCTTGATGTTTCTGCATACTTCGGACAGATGTTTCACCAAGATTATCGTAGAAAAAGCATATCTCAACTTGAAACCCGACGAAAACCAAACATCGCCGGTTCTGCATATCAAACCAACTGTGGAGTGGTGAAAACACCAGAAAGCGTGTTTCTCGCATTAAATAGCTGGAAACGAGCGATCTCGATGATTAAGCATACTTCGGACAGATTTCTCACCAAGATTATCGCAGAAAATGCACATCTGAGCTTGAAACCCCACGAAAACCAGGATATCGGCGGTTCTGCATATCACACGCACTGTGGAGTGGTGAAAACACCAGATAACGTGTTTCTCGCATTAAATAGCTGGAAACGAGCGATCTCGATGATTAAGCATACTTCAGACAGATTTCTCACCAAGATTATCGCAGGAATTGCATATCTCAGCTTGAACCCCGACGAAATCCAAGATGTCGCCGGTTCTGCATATCAAACGCACTGTGGAGTGGTGAAAACACCAGGAAACTTGTTTTTTCGCATTAAATAGCTCGAAAAGAGCGATCTTGATGATTCTGCATACTTCGGACAGATGTTTCTCCAAGATTATCGTAGAAAATGCATATCTAAACTTGAAACCCGACGAAAACCAAACATCGCCGGTTCTGCATATCAAACCAACTGTGGAGTGGTGAAAACCCCAGAAAACGTGTTTCTCGCATTAAATAGCTCGAAAAGTACGATCTCGATGACTCTGCATACTTCGGACAGGAGTCTCACCAATATTTTTGCAGAAAATGCATATCTCAGCTAGAAACCCCACGAAAATCAAGATGTCGCCGGTTCTGCATATCAAACCCACTGTGGAGTGGTGAGAACACCGGATAACGTGTTTCTCGCATTAAATAGCTCGAAAAGATCGATCTCGATGATTCTGCATACATCGGACAGAAGTCTCACCAAGATTATCGCAGAAAATGCATATTTCAGCTTGACACCCCACGAAAACCAAGATATCTCCGGTTCTGCATATCCAACGAACAGTGGTGTGGTGAAATCGCCAGAAAACGTGTTTCTCGCATTAAATAGCTCGATAAGAGCGATCCCGATGATTCTGCATACTTCGGACAGAAGTCTCACCAAGATTGTCGCAGAAAATGCATATCTCAGCTTGAAACCCCAGGAAAACCAAGATATCTCCGGTTCTGCATATCCAACGAACAGAGGTGTGGTGAAAACCCCAGAAAACGTGTTTCACGCATTAAATAGCTCGAAAAGAGCGCTCTCGATTTTTCTGCATACTTCGGACAGAAGTCTCAACAAGATTATTGCAGAAAATGCATATCTCAGCTTGAACCCCGACGAAATCCAAGATGTCGCCGGTTCTGCATATCAAACGCACTGTGGAGTGGTGGAAACACCAGTTAACGTGTTTCTCGCATCAAATAGCTCGAAAAGAGCGATCTCGATGATTCTGCATACTTCGGACAGAAGTCTCACCAAGATTATCGTAAAAAATGCATATCTCAGCTTGAAACCCAACGAAAGCCAAGATATCGCTGGTTCTGCATATCAAACGCACTGTGGAGTGGTGAAAACCCCTGACAAGGTTTTTCTCGCATTAACTAGCTCGAAAAGAGCGATCTCGATGATTCAGCCTAATTCGGACAGAAGTCTCTCCATGTTTATCGCAGAAAATGCATATCTCAGCTTGAAACCCCACGAAAACCCAGATATCGCCGGTTCTGCATATCAAACCAACTGTGGAGTGGTGAAAACACCAGACAACGTGTTTCTCGCCTTAAATAGATCGAAAAGTGCGATCTCGATGATTCTGCATACTTCTAACCGAAGTCTCACCATGATTATCGCAGAAAATGCATATCTCTGCTAGAAACCCCGCGAAAACCAAGATATCTCCGGTTCTGCACATCCAACGAACTGTGGTGTGGTGAAAACCCCAGAAAACGTGTTTCTCGCATTAAATAGCTCGAAAAGAGCGCTCTTGATGTTTCTGCATACTTCGGACAGATGTTTCACCAAGATTATCGTAGAAAAAGCATATCTCAACTTGAAACCCGACGAAAACCAAACATCGCCGGTTCTGCATATCAAACCAACTGTGGAGTGGTGAAAACACCAGAAAGCGTGTTTCTCGCATTAAATAGCTGGAAACGAGCGATCTCGATGATTAAGCATACTTCGGACAGATTTCTCACCAAGATTATCGCAGAAAATGCACATCTGAGCTTGAAACCCCACGAAAACCAGGATATCGTCGGTTCTGCATATCACACGCACTGTGGAGTGGTGAAAACACCAGATAACGTGTTTCTCGCATTAAATAGCTGGAAACGAGCGATCTCGATGATTAAGCATACTTCAGACAGATTTCTCACCAAGATTATCGCAGGAATTGCATATCTCAGCTTGAACCCCGACGAAATCCAAGATGTCGCCGGTTCTGCATATCAAACGCACTGTGGAGTGGTGAAAACACCAGAAAACTTGTTTTTTCGCATTAAATAGCTCGAAAAGAGCGATCTTGATGATTCTGCATACTTCGGACAGATGTTTCTCCAAGATTATCGTAGAAAATGCATATCTAAACTTGAAACCCGACGAAAACCAAACATCGCCGGTTCTGCATATCAAACCAACTGTGGAGTGGTGAAAACCCCAGAAAACGTGTTTCTCGCATTAAATAGCTCGAAAAGTACGATCTCGATGACTCTGCATACTTCGGACAGGAGTCTCACCAATATTTTTGCAGAAAATGCATATCTCAGCTACAAACCCCACGAAAACCAAGATATCTCCGGTTCTGCATATCAAACGCACTGTGGGGTGGTGAAAACACAAGAAAACGTGTTTGTCGCATTAAATAGCTCGAAAAGAGCGATCTAGATGATTCTGCATACTTCTGACAGAAGACTCACCAAGATTATCGCAGAAAATGCATATCTCAGCTACAAACCCCACGAAAACCAAGATATCTCCGGTTCTGCATATCAAACGCACTGTGGGGTGGTGAAAACACAACAAAACGTGTTTCTCGCATTAAATAGCTCGAGAAGAGAGATCTAGATGGTTCTGCATACTTCTGACAGAAGACTCACCAAGATTAACGCAGAAAATGCATATCTCATCTACAAACCCCACGAAAACAAAGATATCGCCGGTTCTGCATTTCAGACGCACTGTGGAGTGGTGAAACACCAGAAAAAGTGTTTCTCGCATTAAGTATCTCGAAAAGAGCGTTCTCGAAGATTCTGCATACTTCTGATAGAAGTATCGCCTAGATTATCGTCGAAAATGCATATCTCAGCTTGAATCCCGACCGTAACCAAGATATCTCCGGTTCTGCATGTCAAACGCACTGTGGAGTGCCGAAAACACCAGATAACGTGTTTCTCGCATTAAGTAGCTCGAAAAGGGCGATCTCGATTATTCTGCATACTTCTGACTGAAGTCTCACCAAGATTGCCGCAGAAAATGCATATCTCAGCTTGAAAACCCACGAAAACCCAGATATCGCCGGTTCTGCATGTCAAACGCACTGTGGAGTGGTGAAAACACCAGACAACGTGTTTCTCGCATTAAATAGATCGAAAAGAGCGTTCTGGATGATTCTGCATACTTCTCATAGATGAAACACAAAGATTATCGCAGAAAATGCATATTTCAGCTGGAAACCCCACGAAAACCAATTTATCGGTGGCTCTACATATCAAACGCACTGTGGAGCGGTCAAAACACCAGAAATCTTGTTTTTTCACATTAAATAGCTCGAAACGAGCGATCTCGATGATTCTGCATACTTCGGACAGAAGGCTCACCAAGATTGCCGCAGAAACTGCATATCTCAGCTTGAAACCCGACGAAATCCAAGATGTCGCCGGTTCTGCATGTCAAACGCACTGTGGAGTGGTGAAAACACCAGATAACGTGTTTCTCGCATTAAACAGCTCGAAAAGAGTGATCGCGATGAATCTGCATACTTCTGACAGAAGACTCACCTAGATTATCGCAGAAAATGCATATCTCACCTGGAAACACCACGAAAATCAAGATATCGCCGGTTCTGCATATCAAACGAACTGTGGAGTGGTGAAAACAGCCAGATAACGTGTATCTCGCATTAAAAAGCTCGAAAAGAGGGATCTCGGTGATTCTGCATACTTCTGACAGAAGACTCACCAAGATTATCGCAGAAAATGCATATCTCAGCTGGAAACACCACGAAAACCAAGATATCGCCGGTTCTGCATATCAAACGCACTGTGGAATGTTGAAAACACCAGAAAACTTGTTTTTTCGCATTAAATAGCTCGAAAAGAGCGATCTAGATGATTCTGCATACTTCTGACTGAAGTCTCACCAAGATTATCGCAGAAAATGCATATCTCAGCTGGAAACACCACGAAAATCAAGATATCGCCGGTTGTGCATATCAAACGCACTGTGGAATGTTGAAAACACCAGTTAAACTTGTTTTTTCGCATTAAATAGCTCGAAAAGAGCGATCTAGATGATTCTGCATACTTCTGACTGAAGTCTCACCAAGATTATCGCAGAAAATGCATATCTCAGCTTGAAACCTCACGAAAATCAAGACGTCGCCGGTTCTGCATATCAAACGCACTGTAGAGTGGTGAAAACAACCAGATAACGTTTTGTCGCATTAAATAGTTCGAATAGAGCGATCTCGATGATTCTGCATACTTCGGACAGAAGTCTCAGCAAGATTATCGTAAAAAATGCATATCTCAGCTTGAAACCCCACGAAAACCAAGATATCGCTGGTACTGCATATCAAACCCACTGTGGAGTGATGAAAACACCAGATAAGGTTTTTCTCGCATTAAGTAGCTCGAAAAGTGCGATCTCGATGATTCAGCATACTTCGGACAGAAGTCTCTCGAAGTTTATCGCAGAAAATGCATATCTCAGCTTGAAACCCCTCGAAACCCAAGATATCACCTGTTCTGCATATCCAACGAACTGTGGTGTGGTGAAAACCCCAGAAAACGTATTTCTCGCATTAAATAGCTCGAAAAGAGCGATCTCGATGATTCTGCACACGTCGGACAGAAGTCTCACCAAGATTATCGCAGACAATGCATATCTCAGCTTGAAACCCCACGAAAACCAAGATATCGCCGGTTCTGCATATCATACGCACTGTGGAGTGCTGAAAACACCAGATATCGTGTTTCTCGCATTAAATAGCTCGAAAAGTGCGATCTCGATGATTCTGCATACTTCGGACAGTAGTCTCACCATGATTATCGTAAAAAATGCATATCTCAGCTTGAAACCCCACGAAAACCAAGATATCGCTGGTTCTGCATATCAAACGCACTGTGGAGTGGTGAAAACACCAGATAACGTGTTTCTCGCATTAAATAGGTCGAAAAGAGCGATCTCGATGTTTCTGCATACTTCGGACAGAGGTCTCACCAAGATTATCGCAGAAAATGCATATCTCAACTTGAAACCCCACGAAAACCCAGATATCGCCGGTTCTGCATATCAAACGCACTGTGGGGTGGTGAAAACACCAGATAAGGTTTTTCGCGCATTAACTAGCTCGAGAAGTGCGATCTCGATGATTCAGCATACTTCGGACAGAAGTCTCTCCAAGTTTATCGCAGAAAATGCATATCTCAGCTTGAAACCCCTCGAAAACCAAGATATCCCCTGTTCTACATATCCAACGAATCGTGGTGTGGTGAAAACCCCAGAAAACGTGTTTCTCGCATTAAATAGCTCGAAAAGAGCGAACTCGATGTTTCTGCATACTTCGGACAGAGGTCTCACCAAGATTATCGCAGAAAATACATATCTCAGCTGGAAATACCACGAAAATCAAGATATCGCCGGTTCTGCATATCAAACGCACTGTGGAATGTTGAAAACAGCAGAAAACTTGTTTTTTCGCATTAAATAGCTCCAAAAGAGCGATCTAGATGATTCTGCATACTTCTGACTGAAGCCTCACCAAGATTATCGCAGAAAATGCATATCACAGCTTGAAACCCGACGAAAACCAAACATCGCCGGTTCTGCATATCAAACAAACTGTGGAGTGGTGAAAAAACCAGACAACGTGTTTCTCGCATTAAATAGATCGAAAAGTGCGATCTCGATGATTCTGCATACTTCTAACAGAAGTCTCACCATGATTATCGCAGATAATGCATATCTCAGCTTGAATCCCCACGAAAACCAAGATATCGCCGGTTCTGCGTATCATACGCACTGCGGAGTGCTGAAAACACCAGATATCGCGTTTCTCGCATTAAATAGCTCGAAAAGTGCGATCTCGATGATTCTGCATACTTCGGACAGTAGTCTCACCATGATTATCGTAAAAAATGCATATCTCAGCTTGAAACCCCACGAAAACCAAGATATCGCTGGTTCTGCATATCAAACGCACTGTGGAGTGGTGAAAACACCAGATAACGTGTTTCTCGCATTAAATAGGTCGAAAAGAGCGATCTCGATGTTTCTGCATACTTCGGACAGAGGTCTCTCGAAGTTTATCGCAGAAAATGCATATCTCAGCTTGAAACCCTCGAAACCCAAGATATCACCTGTTCCGCATATCCAACGAACTGTGGTGTGGTGAAAACCCCAGAAAACGTGTTTCTCGCATTAAATAGCTCGAAAAGAGCGATCTCGATGATTCTGCACACTTCGGACAGAAGTCTCACCAAGATTATCGCAGACAATGCATATCTCAGCTTGAAACCCCACGAAAACCAAGATATCGCCGGTTCTGCATATCATACGCACTGTGGAGTGCTGAAAACACCAGATATCGTGTTTCTCGCATTAAATAGATCGAAAAGTGCGATCTGGATGATTCTGCATACTTCGGACAGTAGTCTCACCATGATTATCGTAAAAAATGCATATCTCAGCTTGAAACCCCACGAAAACCAAGATATCGCTGGTTCTGCATATCAAACGCACTGTGGAGTGGTGAAAAAACCAGATAACGTGTTTCTCGCATTAAATAGGTAGAAAAGAGCGATCTCGATGTTTCTGCATACTTCGGACAGAGGTCTCACCAAGATTATCGCAGAAAATGCATATCTCAGCTTGAAACCCCACGAAAACCAGGATATCGTCGGTTCTGCATATCATACGCACTGTGGAGTGCTGAAAACACCAGATATCGTGTTTCTCGCATTAAATAGCTCGAAGAGTGCGATCTCGATGATTCTGCATACTTCGGGCAGTAGTCTCACCATGATTATCGTAAAAAATGCATATCTCTGCTTGAAACCCCACGAAAACAGAGATATCGCTGGTTCTGCATATCAAACGCACTGTGGAGTTCTGAAAACACCAGATAACGTTTTGTCGCATTAAATAGTTCGAATAGAGCGATCTCGATGATTCTGCATACTTCGGACAGAAGTCTCACCAAGATTATCGTAAAAAATGCATATCTCAGCTTGAAACCCCACGAAAACCAAGATATCGCTGGTACTGCATATCAAACCCACTGTGGAGTGGTGAAAACACCAGATAAGGTTTTTCTCGCATTAACTAGCTCGGAAAGTGCGATCTCGATGATTCAGCATACTTCGGACAGAAGTCTCTCGAAGTTTATCGCAGAAAATGCATATCTCAGCTTGAAACCCCTCGAAACCCAAGATATCACCTGTTCTGCATATCATACGCACTGTGGAGTGCGGAAAACACCAGATATCGTGTTTCTCGCATTAAATAGCTCGAAAAGTGCGATCTCGATGATTCTGCATACTTCGGACAGTAGTCTCACCATGATTATCGTAAAAAATGCATATCTCAGCTTGAAACCCCACGAAAACCAAGATATCGCTGGTTCTGCATATCAAACGCACTGTGGAGTGGTGAAAACACCAGATAACGTGTTTCTCGCATTAAATAGGTCGAAAAGAGCGATCTCGATGTTTCTGCATACTTCGGACAGAGGTCTCACCAAGATTATCGCAGAAAATGCATATCTCAGCTTGAAACCCCACGAAAACCCAGATATCGCCGGTTCTGCATATCAAACGCACTGTGGGGTGGTGAAAACACCAGATAAGGTTTTTCGCGCATTAACTAGCTCGAAAAGTGCGATCTCGATGATTCAGCATACTTCGGACAGAAATCTCTCCAAGTTTATCGCAGAAAATGCATATCTCAGCTTGAAACCCCTCGAAAACCGAGATATCACCTGTTCTGCATATCCAACGAATTGTGGTGTGGTGAAAACCCCAGAAAACGTGTTTCTCGCATTAAATAGCTCGAAAAGAGCGATCTCGATGATTCTGCACACTTCGGACAGAAGTCTCACCATGATTATCGCAGACAATGCATATCTCTGCTTGAAACCCCACGAAATCCAAGATATCGCCGGTTCTGCATATCAAACGCACTGTGGAGTGGTGAAAACACCAGATAAGGTTTTTCTCGCATTAACTAGCTCGAAAAGTGCGATCTCGATGATTCAGCATACTTCGGACAGAAGTCTCTCCAAGTTTATCGCAGAAAATGCATATCTCAGCTTGAAACCCCTCGAAAACCAAGATATCACCTGTTCTGCATATCCAACGAACTGTGCAGTGGTGAAAACCCCAGAAAACGTGTTTCTCGCATAAAATAGCTCGAAAAGTACGGTCTCGATGAATCTGCATTCTTCGGACAGAAGTCTCACCTAGATTATCGCAGACAATGCATATCTCAGCTTGAAACCCCACGAAAGCCAAGATATCGCTGGTTCTGCATATAAAACGCACTGTGGAGTGCTGGAAACACCAGATAACGTGTTTCTCACATTAAATAGCTCGAAAAGAGCGATCTCGATGATTAAGCATACTTCGGACAGAAGTCTCACCAAGATTATCGTAAAAAATGCATATCTCAGCTTGAAACACCACGAAAACCAAGATATCGCTGGTACTGCATATCAAAGGCACTGTGTAGTGGTGAAAAAACCAGATAACGTGTTTCTCGCAATAAATAGCTCGAAAAGAGCGATCTCGATGATTCTGCATACTTCGGACAGAAGTCTCACCAAGATTATCGTAAAAAATGCATATCTCAGCTAGAAACCCCACGAAAACCAAGATATCTCCTGTTCTGCATATCCAACGAACTGTGGAGTGGTGAAAACCCCAGAAAACGTGTTTCTCGCATTAACTAGCTCGAAAAGAGGGATCTCGATGATTCTGCATACTTCTGACAGAAGACTCACCAAGATTATCGCAGAAAATACATATCTCAGCTGGAAATACCACGAAAATCAAGATATCGCCGGTTCTGCATATCAAACGCACTGTGGAATGTTGAAAACACCAGAAAACTTGTTTTTTCGCATTAAATAGCTCCAAAAGAGCGATCTAGATGATTCTGCATTCTTCTGACTGAAGCCTCACCAAGATTATCGCAGAAAATGCATATCACAGCTTGAAACCCGACGAAAACCAAACATCGCCGGTTCTGCATATCAAACAAACTGTGGAGTGGTGAAAACACCAGATAACGTGTTTCTCGCATTAAATAGGTCGAAAAGAGCGATCTCGATGTTTCTGCATACTTCGGACAGAGGTCTCACCAAGATTACCGCAGAAAATGCATATCTCAGCTTGAAACCCCACGAAAACCAGGATATCGTCGGTTCTGCATATCATACGCACTGTGGAGTGCTGAAAACACCAGATATCGTGTTTCTCGCATTAAATAGCTCGAAGAGTGCGATCTCGATGATTCTGCATACTTCGGGCAGTAGTCTCACCATGATTATCGTAAAAAATGCATATCTCAGCTTGAAACCCCACGAAAACAGAGATATCGCTGGTTCTGCATATCAAACGCACTGTGGAGTTCTGAAAACACCAGATAACGTTTTGTCGCATTAAATAGTTCGAATAGAGCGATCTCGATGATTCTGCATACTTCGGACAGAAGTCTCACCAAGATTATCGTAAAAAATGCATATCTCAGCTTGAAACCCCACGAAAACCAAGATATCGCTGGTACTGCATATCAAACCCACTGTGGAGTGGTGAAAACACCAGATAAGGTTTTTCTCGCATTAACTAGCTCGGAAAGTGCGATCTCGATGATTCAGCATACTTCGGACAGAAGTCTCTCGAAGTTTATCGCAGAAAATGCATATCTCAGCTTGAAACCCTCGAAACCCAAGATATCACCTGTTCCGCATATCCAACGAACTGTGGTGTGGTGAAAACCCCAGAAAACGTGTTTCTCGCATTAAATAGCTCGAAAAGAGCGATCTCGATGATTCTGCACACTTCGGACAGAAGTCTCACCAAGATTATCGCAGACAATGCATATCTCAGCTTGAAACCCCACGAAAACCAAGATATCGCCGGTTCTGCATATCATACGCACTGTGGAGTGCTGAAAACACCAGATATCGTGTTTCTCGCATTAAATAGATCGAAAAGTGCGATCTCGATTATTCTGCATACTTCGGGCAGTAGTCTCACCATGATTATCGTAAAAAATGCATATCTCAGCTTGAAACCCCACGAAAACAGAGATATCGCTGGTTCTGCATATCAAACGCACTGTGGAGTTCTGAAAACACCAGATAACGTTTTGTCGCATTAAATAGTTCGAATAGAGCGATCTTGATGATTCTGCATACTTCGGACAGAAGTCTCACCAAGATTATCGTAAAAAATGCATATCTCAGCTTGAAACCCCACGAAAACCAAGATATCGCTGGTACTGCATATCAAACCCACTGTGGAGTGGTGAAAACACCAGATAAGGTTTTTCTCGCGTTAACTAGCTCGGAAAGTGCGATCTCGATGATTCAGCATACTTCGGACAGAAGTCTCTCGAAGTTTATCGCAGAAAATGCATATCTCAGCTTGAAACCCCTCGAAACCCAAGATATCACCTGTTCTGCATATCATACGCACTGTGGAGTGCTGAAAACACCAGATATCGTGTTTCTCGCATTAAATAGCTCGAAAAGTGCGATCTCGATGATTCTGCATACTTCGGACAGTAGTCTCACCATGATTATCGTAAAAAATGCATATCTCAGCTTGAAACCCCACGAAAACCAAGATATCGCAGGTTCTGCATATCAAACGCACTGTGGAGTGGTGAAAACACCAGATAACGTGTTTCTCGCATTAAATAGGTCGAAAAGAGCGATCTCGATGTTTCTGCATACTTCGGACAGAGGTCTCACCAAGATTATCGCAGAAAATGCATATCTCAGCTTGAAACCCCACGAAAACCCAGATATCGCCGGTTCTGCATATCAAACGCACTGTGGGGTGGTGAAAACACCAGATAAGGTTTTTCGCGCATTAACTAGCTCGAAAAGTGCGATCTCGATGATTCAGCATACTTCGGACAGAAATCTCTCCAAGTTTATCGCAGAAAATGCATATCTCAGCTTGAAACCCCTCGAAAACCGAGATATCACCTGTTCTGCATATCCAACGAATTGTGGTGTGGTGAAAACCCCAGAAAACGTGTTTCTCGCATTAAATAGCTCGAAAAGAGCGATCTCGATGATTCTGCACACTTCGGACAGTAGTCTCACCATGATTATCGTAAAAAATGCATATCTCAGCTTGAAACCCCACGAAAACCAAGATATCACCTGTTCTGCATATCCAACGAACTGTGGAGTGGTGAAAACCCCAGAAAACGTGTTTCTCGCATAAAATAGCTCGAAAAGTACGGTCTCGATGAATCTGCATTCTTCGGACAGAAGTCTCACCTAGATTATCGCAGACAATGCATATCTCAGCTTGAAACCCCACGAAAGCCAAGATATCGCTGGTTCTGCATATAAAACGCACTGTGGAGTGCTGGAAACACCAGATAACGTGTTTCTCACATTAAATAGCTCGAAAAGAGCGATCTCGATGATTAAGCATACTTCGGACAGAAGTCTCACCAAGATTATCGTAAAAAATGCATATCTCAGCTTGAAACACCACGAAAACCAAGATATCGCTGCTACTGCATATCAAAGGCACTGTGTAGTGGTGAAAAAACCAGATAACGTGTTTCTCGCAATAAATAGCTCGAAAAGAGCGATCTCGATGATTCTGCATACTTCGGACAGAAGTCTCACCAAGATTATCGTAAAAAATGCATATCTCAGCTAGAAACCCCACGAAAACCAAGATATCTCCTGTTCTGCATATCCAACGAACTGTGGAGTGGTGAAAACCCCAGAAAACGTGTTTCTCGCATTAACTAGCTCGAAAAGAGGGATCTCGATGATTCTGCATACTTCTGACAGAAGACTCACCAAGATTATCGCAGAAAATACATATCTCAGCTGGAAACACCACGAAAATCAAGATATCGCCGGTTCTGCATATCAAACGCACTGTGGAATGTTGAAAACACCAGAAAACTTGTTTTTTCGCATTAAATAGCTCCAAAAGAGCGATCTAGATGATTCTGCATACTTCTGACTGAAGCCTCACCAAGATTATCGCAGAAAATGCATATCACAGCTTGAAACCCGACGAAAACCAAACATCGCCGGTTCTGCATATCAAACAAACTGTGGAGTGGTGAAAAAACCAGACAACGTGTTTCTCGAATTAAATAGATCGAAAAGTGCGATCTCGATGATTCTGCATACTTCTGACAGTAGACTCACCAAGATTATCGCAGAAAATGCATGTCTCAGCTTGAAACCCGACGAAATCCAAGACACCACTGTGCAGTGGTGAAAACACCAGATAACGTGTTTCTCGCATTAAATAGCTCGTAAAGAGCGATTCCGACGATTCTGCATACTTCTGACAGAAGTCTCACCAAGATCATAGTAGAATGTGCATATCTCAGCTTGAACCCCGACGAAATCCAAGATGACGCCGGTTCTGCATAGCAAACGCACTGTGGAATGTTGAAAACACCAGAAATCTTGTTTTTTCGCATTAGATAGCTCGAAACGAGCGATCTAGATGATTCTGCAAACTTCTGACTGAAGTCTCACCAATATTATAGGAGAAAATGCATATCTCAGCTTGAAATCTCTCGAAAATCGATATGTCGCCGGTTCTGCATGTCACACGTACTGAGGAGTGGTGAAAACACCAGAAAACTTGTTTTTTCGCATTAAATAGCACGAAACGAGAGATCTAGATGATTCTGCATACATATGACTGAAGTCTCACCAAGATTATCGCAGAAAATGCATATCACAGCTTGAATCCCCACGAAAACCAAGATATCGCCGGTTCTGCATATCAAACGCACTGTGGGGTGGTGAATACACCAGATAAGGTTTTTCTCGCATTAACTAGCTCGAAAAGAACGATCTAGATTATTCTGCATACTTCTGACAAAAGTCTCACCAAGATTATCGTAAAAAGTGCATATCTCAGCTTGAAACCCCACGAAAACCAAGATATCACCTGTTCTGCATATCCAACGAACTGTGGTGTGGTGAAAACCCCAGAAAACGTGTTTCTCGCATTAAATTGCACGAAAAGAGCGATCTCGATGATTCTGCACACTTCGGACAGAAGTCTCACCAAGATTATCGCAGACAATGCATATCTCAGCTTGAATCCCCACGAAAACCAAGATATCGCCGGTTCTGCGTATCATACGCACTGCGGAGTGCTGAAAACACCAGATATCGTGTTTCTCGCATTAAATAGCTCGAAAAGTGCGATCTCGATGATTCTGCATACTTCGGACAGTAGTCTCACCATGATTATCGTAAAAAATGCATATCTCAGCTTGAAACCCCACGAAAACCAAGATATCGCTGGTTCTGCATATCAAACGCACTGTGGAGTGGTGAAAACACCTGATAACGTGTTTCTCGCATTAAATAGGTCGAAAAGAGCGATCTCGATGTTTCTGCATACTTCGGACAGAGGTCTCACCAAGATTAAAGCAGAAAATGCATATCTCAGCTTGAAACCCCACGAAAACCAGGATATCGTCGGTTCTGCATATCATACGCACTGTGGAGTGCTGAAAACACCAGATATCGTGTTTCTCGCATTAAATAGCCCCAAGAGTGCGATCTCGATGATTCTGCATACTTCGGGCAGTAGTCTCACCATGATTATCGTAAAAAATGCATATCTCAGCTTGAAACCCCACGAAAACAGAGATATCGCTGGTTCTGCATATCAAACGCACTGTGGAGTTCTGAAAACACCAGATAACGTTTTGTCGCATTAAATAGTTCGAATAGAGCGATCTCGATGATTCTGCATACTTCGGACAGAAGTCTCACCAAGATTATCGTAAAAAATGCATATCTCAGCTTGAAACCCCACGAAAACCAAGATATCGCTGGTACTGCATATCAAACCCACTGTGGAGTGGTGAAAACACCAGATAAGGTTTTCCTCGCATTAACTAGCTCGGAAAGTGCGATCTCGATGATTCAGCATACTTCGGACAGAAGTCTCTCGAAGTTTATCGCAGAAAATGCATATCTCAGCTTGAAACCCTCGAAACCCAAGATATCACCTGTTCCGCATATCCAACGAACTGTGGTGTGGTGAAAACCCCAGAAAACGTGTTTCTCGCATTAAATAGCTCGAAAAGAGCGATCTCGATGATTCTGCACACTTCGGACAGAAGTCTCACCAAGATTATCGCAGACAATGCATATCTCAGCTTGAAACCCCACGAAAACCAAGATATCGCCGGTTCTGCATATCATACGCACTGTGGAGTGCTGAAAACACCAGATATCGTGTTTCTCGCATTAAATAGATCGAAAAGTGCGATCTGGATGATTCTGCATACTTCGGACAGTAGTCTCACCATGATTATCGTAAAAAATGCATATCTCAGCTTGAAACCCCACGAAAACCAAGATATCGCTGGTTCTGCATATCAAACGCACTGTGGAGTGGTGAAAAAACCAGATAACGTGTTTCTCGCATTAAATAGGTAGAAAAGAGCGATCTCGATGTTTCTGCATACTTCGGACAGAGGTCTCACCAAGATTATCGCAGAAAATGCATATCTCAGCTTGAAACCCCACGAAAACCAGGATATCGTCGGTTCTGCATATCATACGCACTGTGGAGTGCTGAAAACACCAGATATCGTGTTTCTCGCATTAAATAGCTCGAAGAGTGCGATCTCGATGATTCTGCATACTTCGGGCAGTAGTCTCACCATGATTATCGTAAAAAATGCATATCTCAGCTTGAAACCCCACGAAAACAGAGATATCGCTGGTTCTGCATATCAAACGCACTGTGGAGTTCTGAAAACACCAGATAACGTTTTGTCGCATTAAATAGTTCGAATAGAGCGATCTCGATGATTCTGCATACTTCGGACAGAAGTCTCACCAAGATTATCGTAAAAAATGCATATCTCAGCTTGAAACCCCACGAAAACCAAGATATCGCTGGTACTGCATATCAAACCCACTGTGGAGTGGTGAAAACACCAGATAAGGTTTTTCTCGCATTAACTAGCTCGGAAAGTGCGATCTCGATGATTCAGCATACTTCGGACAGAAGTCTCTCGAAGTTTATCGCAGAAAATGCATATCTCAGCTTGAAACCCCTCGAAACCCAAGATATCACCTGTTCTGCATATCATACGCACTGTGGAGTGCTGAAAACACCAGATATCGTGTTTCTCGCATTAAATAGCTCGAAAAGTGCGATCTCGATGATTCTGCATACTTCGGACAGTAGTCTCACCATGATTATCGTAAAAAATGCATATCTCAGCTTGAAACCCCACGAAAACCAAGATATCGCTGGTTCTGCATATCAAACGCACTGTGGAGTGGTGAAAACACCAGATAACGTGTTTCTCGCATTAAATAGGTCGAAAAGAGCGATCTCGATGTTTCTGCATACTTCGGACAGAGGTCTCACCAAGATTATCGCAGAAAATGCATATCTCAGCTTGAAACCCCACGAAAACCCAGATATCGCCGGTTCTGCATATCAAACGCACTGTGGGGTGGTGAAAACACCAGATAAGGTTTTTCGTGCATTAACTAGCTCGAAAAGTGCGATCTCGATGATTCAGCATACTTCGGACAGAAATCTCTCCAAGTTTATCGCAGAAAATGCATATCTCAGCTTGAAACCCCTCGAAAACCGAGATATCACCTGTTCTGCATATCCAACGAATTGTGGTGTGGTGAAAACCCCAGAAAACGTGTTTCTCGCATTAAATAGCTCGAAAAGAGCGATCTCGATGATTCTGCACACTTCGAACAGAAGTCTCACCATGATTATCGCAGACAATGCATATCTCTGCTTGAAACCCCACGAAATCCAAGATATCGCCGGTTCTGCATATCAAACGCACTGTGGAGTGGTGAAAACACCAGATAAGGTTTTTCTCGCATTAACTAGCTCGAAAAGTGCGATCTCGATGATTCAGCATACTTCGGACAGAAGTCTCTCCAAGTTTATCGCAGAAAATGCATATCTCAGCTTGAAACACCACGAAAACCAAGATATCGCTGGTACTGCATATCAAAGGCACTGTGTAGTGGTGAAAAAACCAGATAACGTGTTTCTCGCAATAAATAGCTCGAAAAGAGCGATCTCGATGATTCTGCATACTTCGGACAGAAGTCTCACCAAGATTATCGTAAAAAATGCATATCTCAGCTAGAAACCCCACGAAAACCAAGATATCTCCTGTTCTGCATATCCAACGAACTGTGGAGTGGTGAAAACCCCAGAAAACGTGTTTCTCGCATTAACTAGCTCGAAAAGAGGGATCTCGATGATTCTGCATACTTCTGACAGAAGACTCACCAAGATTATCGCAGAAAATACATATCTCAGCTGGAAACACCACGAAAATCAAGATATCGCCGGTTCTGCATATCAAACGCACTGTGGAATGTTGAAAACACCAGAAAACTTGTTTTTTCGCATTAAATAGCTCCAAAAGAGCGATCTAGATGATTCTGCATACTTCTGACTGAAGCCTCACCAAGATTATCGCAGAAAATGCATATCACAGCTTGAAACCCGACGAAAACCAAACATCGCCGGTTCTGCATATCAAACAAACTGTGGAGTGGTGAAAAAACCAGACAACGTGTTTCTCGCATTAAATAGATCGAAAAGTGCGATCTCGATGATTCTGCATACTTCTAACAGAAGTCTCACCATGATTATCGCAGATAATGCATATCTCTGCTAGAAACCCCACGAAAACCAAGATATCTCCTGTTCTGCATATACAACGAACTGTGGAGTGGTGAAAACACCAGATAACGTGTTTCTCGCATTAACTAGCTCGAAAAGAGCGATCTCGAAGATTCTGCATACTTCTGACAGTAGACTCACCAAGATTATCGCAGAAAATGCATGTCTCAGCTTGAAACCCGACGAAATCCAAGACACCACTGTGCAGTGGTGAAAACACCAGATAACGTGTTTCTCGCATTAAATAGCTCGTAAAGAGCGATCCCGACGATTCTGCATACTTCTGACAGACGTCTCACCAAGATTATCGTAGAAAATGCATATCTCAGCTTGAAACCCGACCGAAACCAAGATATCTCCGGTTCTGCATGTCAAACGTACTGTGGAGTGGTGAATACACCAGAAAACGTGTTTCTCGCATTAAATAGCTCGAAAAGAGCGATCTAGATGATTCTGCATACTTCTGACAGAAGTCTCACCAAGATTATAGTAGAATGTGCATATCTCAGCTTGAACCCCGACGAAATCCAAGATGTCGCCGGTTCTGCATATCAAACGCACTGTGGAGTGGTGAAAACACCAGAAAACTTGTTTTTTCGCATTAAATAGCTCGAAACGAGCGATCCCGATGATTCTGCATACTTCTAACTGAAGTCTCACCAGGATTCTCGTAGAAAATGCATATCTCAGCTTGAAACCCGACGAAATCCAAGATGATGCCGGTTCTGCATAGCAAACGCACTGTGGAATGTTGAAAACACCAGAAATCTTGTTTTTTGGCATTAGATAGCTCGAAACGAGCGATCTAGATGATTCTGCAAACTTCTGACTGAAGTCTCACCAATATTATAGGAGAAAATGCATATCTCAGCTTGAAATCTCTCGAAAATCAATATGTCGCCGGTTCTGCATGTCACACGTACTGAGGAGTGGTGAAAACACCAGAAAACTTGTTTTTTCGCATTAAATAGCTCGAAACGAGAGATCTAGATGATTCTGCATCCATATGACTGAAGTCTCACCAATATTATCGCAGAAAATGCATATCTCAGCTTGAAACCTCACCAAAATCATGATGTCGCCGGTTCTGCATATAAAACGCACTGTGGAGTGGTGAAAACACCAGATAACGTGTTTCTCGCATTAATTAGCTCGAAAAGAGGGGTCTCGATGATTCTGCATACTACTGACAGAAGTCTCACCAAGAATATCGCAGAATGTGCATATCTCAGCTTGAACCCCGACGAAATCCAAGATGTCGCCGGTTCTGCATATCAAACCCACTGTTGAGTGGTGAAAACAACCAGAGAACGTGTTTCTCGCATTAAATAGGTCGAAAAGGGAGATGCCGATGATTCTGCATACTTCTGACAGAAGTCTCACCAAGATTATCGCAGAAAATGCATATCTCAGCTGGAAACACCACGAAAATCAAGATATCGCCGGTTCTGCATATCAAACGCACTGTGGAATGTTGAAAACACCAGAAAACTTGTTTTTTCGCATTAAATAGCTCCAAAAGAGCGGTCTAGATGATACTGCATACTTCTGACTGAAGTCTCACCAAGATTATCGCAGAAAATGCATATCACAGCTTGAAACCCGACGAAAACCAAACATCGCCGGTTCTGTGTATCAAACCAACTGTGGAGTGGTGAAAACAACCAGACAACGTGTTTCTCGCATTAAATAGCTCGAACCGAGCGATCTAGATGATCCTGCATACTTCTGACTGAACTCTCACCAATATTATCGCAGAAAATGCATATCTCAGCTTGAAACCTCACGAAAATCAAGATGGCGCCGGTTCCGCATATCAAACGCACTGTGGAGTGGTCAATACACCAGATAACGTGTTTCTCGCATTAAATAGCTCGAATAGAGCGATCTCGATGATTCTGCATACTGCTGACAGAAGACTCACCAAGATTATCGAAGAAAATGCATATCTCAGCTGGAAACACCACGAAAATCAAGATATCGCCGGTTCTGCATGTCAAACGTACTGTGGAGTGGTGAAAACACCAGAAAACGTGTTTCTCGCATTAAATAGCTCGAAACGAGCGATCTAGATGATCCTGCATACTTCTGACTGAACTCTCACCAATATTATCGCAGAAAATGCATATCTCAGCTTGAAACCTCACGAAAATCAAGATGGCGCCGGTTCTGCATATCAAACGCACTGTGGAGTGGTGAAAACACCAGATAACGTGTTTCTCGCATTAAATAGCTAGAAACGAGCGATCACGATGATTAAGCATACTTCGGGCAGAAGTCTCACCACTATTATCGCAGAAAATGCATATCTCAGCTGGAAACACCACGAATATCAAGACATCGCCGGTTCTGCATATCAAACGCTCTGTGGAATGGTGAATACACCAGAAAACGTGTTTCTCGCATTAAATGGCTCGAAAAGTGCAATCTTGATGATTCTGCATACTTCTGACAGAAGACTCACCAAGATTATCGCAGAAAATGCAAATCTCAGCTGGAAACACCACGAAAATCAAGATATCGCCAGTTCTGCATATCAAACGCACTGTGGAATGTTGAAAACACCGGGAAACTTGTTTTTTTGCATTAAATAGCTCGACAAGAGCGATCTAGATGATTCTGCATACTTCTGAATGAAGTCTCACCAATATTATCGCAGAAAATGCATATCTCAGCTAGAAACGTCACGAAAATCAAGATGTCGCCGGTTCTGCATATCAAACGCACTGTGGAGTGGTGAAAACAACCAGATAACGTGTTTCTCCATTAAATAGCTCGAAAAGAGCGATCTCGATGATTCTGCATACTTCTGACTGATGTCTCACCAAGATTATCGCAGAAAATGCATATCTCAGCTTGATGCCCGACGATAGCCATGATGTCGCCGGTTCTGCATATCAAACGCACTGTGGAGTGGTGAAAACACCAGATAACGTGTTTCTCGCATTAAATAGCTAGAAACGAGCGATCTAGATGAATCTGCATACTTCTGACTGAAGTCTCACCAATATTATCGCAGAAAATGCATATCTCAGCTTGAACCCCGACGAAACCCAAGATGTCGCCGGTTCTGCATATCAAACGCACTGAGGAGCGGTGAAAACACCAGATAACGTGTTTCTCGTATTAAATAGCTCGAAAAGTGCAATCTAGATGATTCTGCATACTGCTGACAGAAGACTCACCATGATAATCGCAGAAAATGCATATCTCAGCTGGAAACACCATGAATATCAAGATATCGCCAGTTCTGCATATCAGACGCTCTGTGGAGTGGTGAATACACCAGAAAATGTGTTTCTCGCATTAAATAACTCGAAAAGTGCGATCTCGATGATTCTGCATACTTCTGAGTGATGTCTCACCAAGATTATCGCAGAAAATGCATATCTCAGCTTGATGCCCGACGACGGCCATGATGTCGCCGGTTCTGCATATCAAACGCACTGTGGAGTGGTGAAAACACCAGATAACGTGTTTCTCGCATTAAATAGCTAGAAACGAGCGATCTAGATGAATCTGCATACTTCTGACTGAAGTCTCACCAATATTATCGCAGAAAATGCATATCTCAGCTTGAACCCCGACGAAACCCAAGATGTCGCCGGTTCTGCATATCAAACGCACTGAGGAGCGGTGAAAACACCAGATAACGTGTTACTCGCATTAAATAGCTAGAAACGAGCGATCACGATGATTAAGCATACTTCGGGCAGAAGTCTCACCACTATTATCGCAGAAAATGCATATCTCAGCTGGAAACACCACGAATATCAAGATATCGCCGGTTCTGCATATCAAACGCTCTGTGGAGTGGTGAATACACCAGAAAACGTGTTTCTCGCATTAAATGGCTCGAAAAGTGCAATCTTGATGATTCTGCATACTTCTGACAGAAGACTCACCAAGATTATCGCAGAAAATGCAAATCTCAGCTGGAAACACCACGAAAATCAAGATATCGACAGTTCTGCATATCAAACGCACTGTGGAATGTTGAAAACACCGGGAAACTTGTTTTTTTGCATTAAATAGCTCGACAAGAGCGATCTAGATGATTCTGCATACTTCTGAATGAAGTCTCACCAATATTATCGCAGAAAATGCATATCTCAGCTAGAAACGTCACGAAAATCAAGATGTCGCCGGTTCTGCATATCAAACGCACTGTGGAGTGGTGAAAACAACCAGATATCGTGTTTCTCGCATTAAGTAGCTCGAAAAAAGCGTTCTCGAAGATTCTGCATACTTCTGACAGAAGTCTCACCAAGATTATCGTAGAAAAGCATATCTCAGCTTGAAACCCGACCGAAACCAGGATATCTCCGGTTCTGCATGTCAAACGTACTGTGGAGTGGTGAATACACCAGAAAACGTGTTTCTCGCATTAAGTAGCTCGAAAAGAGCGATCTCGATGATTCTGCTTACTTCGGACAGAAGTCTCACCAAGATTATCGTAGAAAATGCATATCTCAGCTTGAAACCCGTCGAAAACCAAACATCGCCGGTTCTGCATGTCAAACGTACTGTGGAGTGGTGAAAACACCAGAAAACGTGTTTCTCGCATTAAATAGCTCGAAACGAGCGATCTAGATGATCCTGCATACTTCTGACTGATGTCTCATCAAGATTATCGCAGAAAATGCATATCTCAGCTTGAAACCTCACGAAAATCAAGATGGCGCCGGTTCCGCATATCAAGCGCACTGTGGAGTGGTCAATACACCAGATAACGTGTTTCTCCATTAAATAGCTCGAAAAGAGCGATCTCGATGATTCTGCATACTTCTGACTGATGTCTCATCAAGATTACCGCAGAAAATGCATATCTCAGCTTGAAACCTCACGAAAATCAAGATGGCGCCGGTTCTGCATATCAAACGCACCGTGGAGTGGTGAAAACAACCAGACAACGTGTTTCTCGCATTAAATAGCTCGAACCGAGCGATCTAGATGATCCTGCATACTTCTGACTGAACTCTCACCAATATTATCGCAGAAAATGCATATCTCAGCTTGAAACCTCACGAAAATCAAGATGGCGCCGGTTCCGCATATCAAGCGCACTGTGGAGTGGTCAATACACCAGATAACGTGTTTCTCCATTAAATAGCTCGAAAAGAGCGATCTCGATGATTCTGCATACTTCTGACTGATGTCTCATCAATATTACCGCAGAAAATGCATATCTCAGCTTGAAACCTCACGAAAATCAAGATGGCGCCGGTTCCGCGTATCAAACGCACTGTGGAGTGGTCAATACACCAGATAACGTGTTTCTCCATTAAATAGCTCGAAAAGAGCGATCTCGATGATTCTGCATACTTCTAACAGAAGTCTCACCAAGGTTATCGCAGAAAATGCATATCTCTGCTTGAAACCCCACGCAAACCAAGATATCTCCTGTTCTGCATATTCAAAGAACTGTGGAGTAGTGAAAACCCCCAAAAACGTGTTTCTCGCATTAAATAGCTCGAAAAGAGCGTCCTCGAAGATTCTGCATACTTCTGACAGATTCTCTCCAAGATTATCGTAGAAAATGCATATCTCAGCTTGAAACCCGACCGAAACCAAGATATCTCCGGTTCTGCATATCAAACACACTGTGGAGTGGCCAAAACACCAGATAACGTGCTGCTCGCAATTAAATAGCTCGAAAAGAACGATCTAGATGGTTCTGCATTCTTCTGACTGAAGTCTCACCAATATTATCGCAGAAAACGCATATCTCAGTTAGAAACCTCACGAAAATCAAGATGTCGCCGGTTCTGCGTATCAAACGCACTGTGGAGTGGTGAAAACACCAGATAACGTGTTTCTCGCATTAAATATCTCGAAAAAAGCAATGTCGATGATTCTGCATACTTCGGACAGAAGTCTCACCAAGTTTATCGCAGAAAATGCATATCTCAGCTTGAAACCCCACGAAACCCAAGATATCACCTGTTCTGCATATCCAACGAACTGTGGTGTGGTGAGAGCCCCAGAAAACGTGTTCCTCGCATTAAATAGCTTGAAAAGAGCGATCTAGATGATTCTGCACACTTCGGACAGAAGTCTCACCAAGATTATCGCTGAAAATGCATATCTCAGCTGGAAAAACCACGAAAATCAAGATATCTCCGGTTCTGCATGTCAAACGTACTGTGGAGTGGTGAATACACCAGAAAACGTGTTTCTCGCATTAAATAGCTCGAAAAGAGCGCTCCCGATGTTGCTGAATACTTCGGACAAATGTCTCACCAAGCTTATCGCAGAAAATGCATATCTCAGCTTGAAACCCCACAAAAGCCAAGATATCGCAGGTTCTGCATATCAAACGCACTGTGGAGTGGTGAAAACAACCAGATATCGTGTTTCTCGCATTAAGTAGCTCGAAAAAAGCGTTCTCGAAGATTCTGCATACTTCTGACAGAAGTCTCACCATGATTATCGTAGAAAAGCATATCTCAGCTTGAAACCCGACCGAAACCAGGATATCTCCGGTTCTGCATGTCAAACGTACTGTGGAGTGGTGAATACACCAGAAAACGTGTTTCTCGCATTAAGTAGCTCGAAAAGAGCGATCTCGATGATTCTGCTTACTTCGGACAGAAGTCTCACCAAGATTATCGTAGAAAATGCATATCTCAGCTTGAAACCCGACGAAAACCAAACATCGCCGGTTCTGCATGTCAAACGTACTGTGGAGTGGTGAAAACACCAGAAAACGCGTTTCTCGCATTAAATAGCTCGAAACGAGCGATCAAGATGATCCTGCATACTTCTGACTGATGTCTCATCAAGATTATCGCAGAAATTGCATATCTCAGCTTGAAACCCCTCGAAACACAAGATATCACCTGTTCTGCATATCCAACGAACTGTGGTGTGGTGAGAGCCCCAGAAAACGTGTTCCTCGCATTAAATAGCTTGAAAAGAGCGATCTAGATGATTCTGCACACTTCGGACAGAAGTCTCACCAAGATTATCGCAGATAATGCATATCTCAGCTTGAAACCCCACGAAAACCAAGATACCGCCGGTTCTGCATATCATACGCACTGTGGAGTGGTGAAAACACCAGATAACGTGTTTCTCGCGTTAAATAGCTCGAAAAGAGCGATCTCGATGATTCTGCATACTTCTAACAGAAGTCTCACCAAGGTTATCGCAGAAAATGCATATCTCTGCTTGAAACCCCACGCAAACTAAGATATCTCCCGTTCTGCATATTCAAAGAACTGTGGAGTAGTGAAAACCCCCAAAAACGTGTTTCTCGCATTAAATAGCTCGAAAAGAGCGTCCTCGAAGATTCTGCATACTTCTGACAGATTCTCTCCAAGATTATCGTAGAAAATGCATATCTCAGCCTGAAACCCGACCGAAACCAAGATATCTCCGGTTCTGCATGTCAAACGTACTGTGGAGTGGTGAATACACCAGAAAACGTGTTTCTCGCATTAAATAGCTCGAAAAGAGAGATCTCGATTATTCATCATACTTCTGACTGAAGTCTCACCAAGATTATCGCAGAAAATGCATATCTCAGCTTGAAACCCGACCGAAACCAAGATATCGTCGGTTCTGCATATCATACGCACTGTGGAGTGGTGAAAACACCGGATAACGTTTTGTCGCATTAAATAGCTCGAGCAGAGCGATCTCGATGATTCTGCATACTTCGGACAGAAGTCTCATAAGATTATCCTTAAAAATTCATATCTCAGCTTGAAACCCCACGAAAACCAAGATATCGCTGGTACTGCATATCAAACGCACTGTGGAGTGGTGAAAACACCAGATAACGTGTTTCTCGCATTAAATAGCTCGAAACGAGCGATCTAGATGATCCTGCATACTTCTGACTGATGTCTCATCAAGATTATCGCAGAAAATGCATATCTCAGCTTGAAACCTCACGAAAATCAAGATGGCGCCGGTTCCGCATATCAAGCGCACTGTGGAGTGGTCAATACACCAGATAACGTGTTTCTCCATTAAATAGCTCGAAAAGAGCGATCTCGATGATTCTGCATACTTCTGACTGATGTCTCATCAAGATTACCGCAGAAAATGCATATCTCAGCTTGAAACCTCACGAAAATCAAGATGGCGCCGGTTCTGCATATCAAACGCACCGTGGAGTGGTGAAAACAACCAGACAACGTGTTTCTCGCATTAAATAGCTCGAACCGAGCGATCTAGATGATCCTGCATACTTCTGACTGAACTCTCACCAATATTATCGCAGAAAATGCATATCTCAGCTTGAAACCTCACGAAAATCAAGATGGCGCCGGTTCCGCATATCAAGCGCACTGTGGAGTGGTCAATACACCAGATAACGTGTTTCTCCATTAAATAGCTCGAAAAGAGCGATCTCGATGATTCTGCATACTTCTGACTGATGTCTCAACAAGATTACCGCAGAAAATGCATATCTCAGCTTGAAACCTCACGAAAATCAAGATGGCGCCGGTTCCGCGTATCAAACGCACTGTGGAGTGGTCAATACACCAGATAACGTGTTTCTCCATTAAATAGCTCGAAAAGAGCGATCTCGATGATTCTGCATACTTCTAACAGAAGTCTCACCAAGGTTATCGCAGAAAATGCATATCTCTGCTTGAAACCCCACGCAAACCAAGATATCTCCTGTTCTGCATATTCAAAGAACTGTGGAGTAGTGAAAACCCCCAAAAACGTGTTTCTCGCATTAAATAGCTCGAAAAGAGCGTCCTCGAAGATTCTGCATACTTCTGACAGATTCTCTCCAAGATTATCGTAGAAAATGCATATCTCAGCTTGAAACCCGACCGAAACCAAGATATCTCCGGTTCTGCATATCAAACACACTGTGGAGTGGCCAAAACACCAGATAACGTGCTGCTCGCAATTAAATAGCTCGAAAAGAACGATCTAGATGGTTCTGCATTCTTCTGACTGAAGTCTCACCAATATTATCGCAGAAAACGCATATCTCAGTTAGAAACCTCACGAAAATCAAGATGTCGCCGGTTCTGCGTATCAAACGCACTGTGGAGTGGTGAAAACACCAGATAACGTGTTTCTCGCATTAAATATCTCGAAAAAAGCAATGTCGATGATTCTGCATACTTCGGACAGAAGTCTCACCAAGTTTATCGCAGAAAATGCATATCTCAGCTTGAAACCCCACGAAACCCAAGATATCACCTGTTCTGCATATCCAACGAACTGTGGTGTGGTGAGAGCCCCAGAAAACGTGTTCCTCGCATTAAATAGCTTGAAAAGAGCGATCTAGATGATTCTGCACACTTCGGACAGAAGTCTCACCAAGATTATCGCTGAAAATGCATATCTCAGCTGGAAAAACCACGAAAATCAAGATATCTCCGGTTCTGCATGTCAAACGTACTGTGGAGTGGTGAATACACCAGAAAACGTGTTTCTCGCATTAAATAGCTCGAAAAGAGCGCTCCCGATGTTGCTGAATACTTCGGACAAATGTCTCACCAAGCTTATCGCAGAAAATGCATATCTCAGCTTGAAACCCCACAAAAGCCAAGATATCGCAGGTTCTGCATATCAAACGCACTGTGGAGTGGTGAAAACAACCAGATATCGTGTTTCTCGCATTAAGTAGCTCGAAAAAAGCGTTCTCGAAGATTCTGCATACTTCTGACAGAAGTCTCACCATGATTATCGTAGAAAAGCATATCTCAGCTTGAAACCCGACCGAAACCAGGATATCTCCGGTTCTGCATGTCAAACGTACTGTGGAGTGGTGAATACACCAGAAAACGTGTTTCTCGCATTAAGTAGCTCGAAAAGAGCGATCTCGATGATTCTGCTTACTTCGGACAGAAGTCTCACCAAGATTATCGTAGAAAATGCATATCTCAGCTTGAAACCCGACGAAAACCAAACATCGCCGGTTCTGCATGTCAAACGTACTGTGGAGTGGTGAAAACACCAGAAAACGCGTTTCTCGCATTAAATAGCTCGAAACGAGCGATCAAGATGATCCTGCATACTTCTGACTGATGTCTCATCAAGATTATCGCAGAAATTGCATATCTCAGCTTGAAACCCCTCGAAACACAAGATATCACCTGTTCTGCATATCCAACGAACTGTGGTGTGGTGAGAGCCCCAGAAAACGTGTTCCTCGCATTAAATAGCTTGAAAAGAGCGATCTAGATGATTCTGCACACTTCGGACAGAAGTCTCACCAAGATTATCGCAGATAATGCATATCTCAGCTTGAAACCCCACGAAAACCAAGATACCGCCGGTTCTGCATATCATACGCACTGTGGAGTGGTGAAAACACCAGATAACGTGTTTCTCGCGTTAAATAGCTCGAAAAGAGCGATCTCGATGATTCTGCATACTTCTAACAGAAGTCTCACCAAGGTTATCGCAGAAAATGCATATCTCTGCTTGAAACCCCACGCAAACTAAGATATCTCCCGTTCTGCATATTCAAAGAACTGTGGAGTAGTGAAAACCCCCAAAAACGTGTTTCTCGCATTAAATAGCTCGAAAAGAGCGTCCTCGAAGATTCTGCATACTTCTGACAGATTCTCTCCAAGATTATCGTAGAAAATGCATATCTCAGCCTGAAACCCGACCGAAACCAAGATATCTCCGGTTCTGCATGTCAAACGTACTGTGGAGTGGTGAATACACCAGAAAACGTGTTTCTCGCATTAAATAGCTCGAAAAGAGAGATCTCGATTATTCATCATACTTCTGACTGAAGTCTCACCAAGATTATCGCAGAAAATGCATATCTCAGCTTGAAACCCGACCGAAACCAAGATATCGTCGGTTCTGCATATCATACGCACTGTGGAGTGGTGAAAACACCGGATAACGTTTTGTCGCATTAAATAGCTCGAGCAGAGCGATCTCGATGATTCTGCATACTTCGGACAGAAGTCTCATAAGATTATCCTTAAAAATTCATATCTCAGCTTGAAACCCCTCGAAACCCAAGATATCACCTGTTCTGCATATCCAACGAACTGTGGTGTGGTGAGAGCCCCAGAAAACGTGTTCCTCGCATTAAATAGCTTGAAAAGAGCGATCTAGATGATTCTGCACACTTCGGACAGAAGTCTCACCAAGATTATCGCAGATAATGCATATCTCAGCTTGAAACCCCACGAAAACCAAGATACCGCCGGTTCTGCATATCATACGCTCTGTGGAGTGGTGAAAACACCAGATAACGTGTTTCTCGCGTTAAATAGCTCGAAAAGAGCGATCTCGATTATTCTGCATACTTCTAACAGAAGTCTCACCAAGGTTATCGCAGAAAATGCATATCTCTGCTTGAAACCCCACGAAAGCCAAGATATCGCTGGTTCTGCATATCAAACGCACTGTGGAGTGGTGAATACACCAGAAAACGTGTTTCTCGCATTAAATAGCTCGGAAAGAGCGTCCTCGAAGATTCTGCATACTTCTGACAGATTCTCTCCAAGATTATCGTAGAAAATGCATATCTCAGCCTGAAACCCGACCGAAACCAAGATATCTCCGGTTCTGCATGTCAAACGTACTGTGGAGTGGTGAATACACCAGAAAACGCGTTTCTCGCATTAAATAGCTCGAAAAGAGCGATCTCGATTATTCATCATACTTCTGACTGAAGTCTCACCAAGATTATCGCAGAAAATGCATATCTCAGCTTGAAACCCGACCGAAACCAAGATATCGTCGGTTCTGCATATCATACGCACTGTGGAGTGGTGAAAACACCGGATAACGTTTTGTCGCATTAAATAGCTCGAGCAGAGCGATCTCGATGATTCTGCATACTTCGGACAGAAGTCTCATAAGATTATCCTTAAAAATTCATATCTCAGCTTGAAACCCCACGAAAACCAAGATATCGCTGGTACTGCATATCAAACGCACTGTGGAGTGGTGAAAACACCAGATAACGTGTTTCTCGCATTAAATAGCTCGAAACGAGCGATCTAGATGATTCTGCATTCTTCTGACTGAAGTCTCACCAATATTATCGCAGAAAACGCATATCTCAGTTAGAAACCTCACGAAAATCAAGATGTCGCCGGTTCTGCATATCAAACGCACTGTGGAGTGGTGAAAACACCAGATAACGTGTTTCTCGCATTAAATAGCTCGAAAAAAAGCGATGTCGATGATTCTGCATACTTCGGACAGAAGTCTCACCAAGTTTATCGCAGAAAATGCATATCTCAGCTTGAAACCCCTCGAAACCCAAGATATCACCTGTTCTGCATATCCAACGAACTGTGGTGTGGTGAGAGCCCCAGAAAACGTGTTCCTCGCATTAAATAGCTTGAAAAGAGCGATCTAGATGATTCTGCACACTTCGGACAGAAGTCTCACCAAGATTATCGCAGATAATGCATATCTCAGCTTGAAACCCCACGAAAACCAAGATACCGCCGGTTCTGCATATCATACGCTCTGTGGAGTGGTGAAAACACCAGATAACGTGTTTCTCGCGTTAAATAGCTCGAGAAGAGCGATCTCGATGATTCTGCATACTTCTAACAGAAGTCTCACCAAGGTTATCGCAGAAAATGCATATCTCTGCTTGAAACCCCACGAAAGCCAAGATATCGCTGGTTCTGCATATCAAACGCACTGTGGAGTGGTGAATACACCAGAAAACGTGTTTCTCGCATTAAATAGCTCGAAAAGAGCGTCCTCGAAGATTCTGCATACTTCTGACAGATTCTCACCAAGATTATCGTAGAAAATGCATATCTCAGCCTGAAACCCGACCGAAACCAAGATATCTCCGGTTCTGCATGTCAAACGCACTGTGGAGTGGTGAAAACAACCAGATAACGTGTTTCTCGCATTAAGTAGCTCGAAAAAAGCGTTCTCGAAGATTCTGCATACTTCTGACAGAAGTCTCACCAAGATTATCGTAGAAAAGCATATCTCAGCTTGAAACCCGACCGAAACCAGGATATCTCCGGTTCTGCATGTCAAACGTACTGTGGAGTGGTGAATACACCAGAAAACGTGTTTCTCGCATTAAGTAGCTCGAAAAGAGCGATCTCGATGATTCTGCTTACTTCGGACAGAAGTCTCACCAAGATTATCGTAGAAAATGCATATCTCAGCTTGAAACCCGACGAAAACCAAACATCGCCGGTTCTGCATGTCAAACGTACTGTGGAGTGGTGAAAACACCAGAAAACGTGTTGCTCGCATTAGATAGCTCGAAACGAGCGATCTAGATGATCCTGCATACTTCTGACTGAACTCTCACCAATATTATCGCAGAAAATGCATATCTCAGCTTGAAACCTCACGAAAATCAAGATGGCGCCGGTTCCGCATATCAAAGGCACTGTCGAGTGGTCAATACACCAGATAACGTGTTTCTCGCATTAAATAGCTCAAAAAGAGCGATCTCGATGATTCTGCATACTGCTGACAGCAGACTCACCAAGATTATCGAAGAAAATGCATATCTCAGCTGGAAACACCACGAAAATCAAGATATCGCCGGTTCTGCATATCAAACGCACCGTGGAGTGGTGAAAACAACCAGACAACGTGTTTCTCGCATTAAATAGCTCGAACCGAGCGATCTAGATGATCCTGCATACTTCTGACTGAACTATCACCAATATTATCGCAGAAAATGCATATCTCAGCTTGAAACCTCACGAAAATCAAGATGGCGCCGGTTCCGCATATCAAACGCACTGTGGAGTGATCAATACACCAGATAACGTGTTTCTCCATTAAATAGGTCGAAAAGAGCGATCTCGATGATTCTGCATACTGCTGACAGAAGACTCACCAAGATTATCGAAGAAAATGCATATCTCAGCTGGAAACACCACGAAAATCAAGATATCGCCGGTTCTGCATATCAAACGCACCGTGGAGTGGTGAAAACTACCAGACAACGTGTTTCTCGCATTAAATAGCTCGAACCGAGCGATCTAGATGATCCTGCATACTTCTGACTGAACTCTCACCAATATTATCGCAGAAAATGCATATCTCAGCTTGAAACCTCACGAAAATCAAGATGGCGCCGGTTCCGCATATCAAACGCACTGTGGAGTGGTCAATACACCAGATAACGTGTTTCTCCATTAAATAGCTCGAAAAGAGCGATCTCGATGATTCTGCATACTTCTGACTGATGTCTCATCAAGATTACCGCAGAAAATGCATATCTCAGCTTGAAACCTCACGAAAATCAAGATGGCGCCGGTTCCGCATATCAAACGCACTGTGGAGTGGTCAATACACCAGATAACGTGTTTCTCGCATTAAATAGCTCGAAAAGAGCGTCCTCGAAGATTCTGCATACTTCTGACAGATTCTCTCCAAGATTATCGTAGAAAATGCATATCTCAGCTTGAAACCCGACCGAAACCAAGATATCTCCGGTTCTGCATATCAAACGCACTGTGGAGTGGCCAAAACACCAGATAACGTGCTGCTCGCATTAAATAGCTCGAAAAGAGCGATCTAGATGGTTCTGCATTCTTCTGACTGAAGTCTCACCAATATTATCGCAGAAAACGCATATCTCAGTTAGAAACCTCACGAAAATCAAGATGTCGCCGGTTCTGCGTATCAAACGCACTGTGGAGTGGTGAAAACACCAGATAACGTGTTTCTCGCATTAAATATCTCGAAAAAAGCAATGTCGATGATTCTGCATACTTCGGACAGAAGTCTCACCAAGTTTATCGCAGAAAATGCATATCTCAGCTTGAAACCCCACGAAACCCAAGATATCTCCGGTTCTGCATGTCAAACGTACTGTGGAGTGGTGAATACACCAGAAAACGTGTTTCTCGCATTAAATAGCTCGAAAAGAGCGCTCCCGATGTTGCTGAATACTTCGGACAAATGTCTCACCAAGCTTATCGCAGAAAATGCATATCTCAGCTTGAAACCCCACAAAAGCCAAGATATCGCAGGTTCTGCATATCAAACGCACTGTGGAGTGGTGAATACACCAGAAAACGTGTTTCTCGCATTAAATAGCTCGAAAAGAGCGTCCTCGAAGATTCTGCATACTTCTGACAGATTCTCACCAAGGTTATCGCAGAAAATGCATATCTCTGCTTGAAACCCCACGCAAACTAAGATATCTCCTGTTCTGCATATTCAAAGAACTGTGGAGTAGTGAAAACCCCCAAAAACGTGTTTCTCGCATTAAATAGCTCGAAAAGAGCGTCCTCGAAGATTCTGCATACTTCTGACAGATTCTCTCCAAGATTATCGTAGAAAATGCATATCTCAGCCTGAAACCCGACCGAAACCAAGATATCTCCGGTTCTGCATGTCAAACGTACTGTGGAGTGGTGAATACACCAGAAAACGTGTTTCTCGCATTAAATAGCTTGAAAAGAGCGATCTCGATTATTCATCATACTTCTGACTGAAGTCTCACCAAGATTATCGCAGAAAATGCATATCTCAGCTTGAAACCCGACCGAAACCAAGATATCTCCGGTTCTGCATATCAAACGCACTGTGGAGTGGCCAAAACACCAGATAACGTGCTGCTCGCATTAAATAGCTCGAAAAGAGCGATATCGATGATTCTGCATACTTCTGACAGAAGTCGCACCAAGATTATCGCAGAAAATGCATATTTCAGCTGGAAACATCACGAAAATCAAGATGTCGCCGGTTCTGCATATCAGACGCACTGTGGAGTTGTGAAAACACCAGAACACGTGTTACTCACATTAACTAGCTCGAAAAGAGCGTTCTCAATGATTCTACATACTTCTCATAGATGAAACACAAAGGTTATCGCAGACAATGCTTATTTCAGCTGGAAACCCCACGAAAACCAAGTTATCGGCGGCTCTACATATCAAACGCACTGTGGAGTGGTCAAAACACCAGAAAACTTGTTTTTTCGCATTAAATAGCTCGAAACGAGCGATCTAGATGATTCTGCATACTTCTGACTGAAGTCTCACCAATATCATCGCAGAAAACGCATATCTCAGGTTGAAACCTCACGAAAATCAAGATGTCGCCGGTTCTGCATATCAAACGCACTGTGGAGTAGTGAAAACAACCAGATAACGTGTTTCTCGCATTAAATAGCTCGAATAGAGCGATCTCGATGATTCTGCATACTTCTGACAGAAGACTCACCAAGATTATCGTAGAAAATGCATATCTCAGCTGGAAACCCTACGAAAACCAAGATATCGCTGGTACTGCATATCAAACGCACTGTGGAGTGGTGAAAACACCAGATAACGTGTTTCTCGCATTAAATAGCACGAAAAGAGCGATCTCGATGATTAAGCATACTTCGGACAGAAGTCTCATCAACATTATCGCAGAAAATGCATATCTGAACTTGAAACCCCACGAAAACCAAGATATCGCTGGTTCTGCATATCAAACGCACTGTGGAGTGGTGAAAACAACCAGATAACGTGTTTCTCGCATTAAATAGCTCGAAACGTGCGATCTAGATGATTCTGCATTCTTCTGACAGAAGACTCACCAAGATTATCGCAGAAAATGCATATCTCAGCTGGAAACCCCACGAAAACCAAGTTATCGGCGGCTCTACATATCAAACGCACTGTGGAGTGGTCAAAACACCAGAAAACTTGTTTTTTCGCATTAAATAGCTCGAAACGAGCGATCTAGATGATTCTGCATTCTTCGGACTGAAGTCTCACCAATATTATCGCAGAAAATGCATATCTGAGCTTGAAACCCCACGAAAACCAAGTTATCGTCGGTTCTGCATATCATACGCACTGTGGAGTGGTGAAAACACCGGATAACGTTTTGTCGCATTAAATAGCTCGAGCAGAGCGATCTCGATGATTCTGCATACTTCGGACAGAAGTCTCATAAGATTATCCTTAAAAATTCATATCTCAGCTTGAAACCCCACGAAAACCAAGATATCGCTGGTACTGCATATCAAACGCACTGTGGAGTGGTGAAAACACCAGATAACGTGTTTCTCGCATTAAATAGCTCGAAACGAGCGATCTAGATGATTCTGCATTCTTCTGACTGAAGTCTCACCAATATTATCGCAGAAAACGCATATCTCAGTTAGAAACCTCACGAAAATCAAGATGTCGCCGGTTCTGCATATCAAACGCACTGTGGAGTGGTGAAAACACCAGATAACGTGTTTCTCGCATTAAATAGCTCGAAAAAAAGCGATGTCGATGATTCTGCATACTTCGGACAGAAGTCTCACCAAGTTTATCGCAGAAAATGCATATCTCAGCTTGAAACCCCTCGAAACCCAAGATATCACCTGTTCTGCATATCCAACGAACTGTGGTGTGGTGAGAGCCCCAGAAAACGTGTTCCTCGCATTAAATAGCTTGAAAAGAGCGATCTAGATGATTCTGCACACTTCGGACAGAAGTCTCACCAAGATTATCGCAGATAATGCATATCTCAGCTTGAAACCCCACGAAAACCAAGATACCGCCGGTTCTGCATATCATACGCTCTGTGGAGTGGTGAAAACACCAGATAACGTGTTTCTCGCGTTAAATAGCTCGAGAAGAGCGATCTCGATGATTCTGCATACTTCTAACAGAAGTCTCACCAGGATTATCGTAGAAAATGCATATCTCAGCATGAAACCCGACCGAAACCAAGATATCTCCGGTTCTGCATGTTAAACGTACTGTGGAGTGGTGAAAACAGCAGAAAACGTGTTTCGTGCATTAAGTAGCTCGAAAAGAGCGATCTAGATGATTCTGCATACTTCTGACAGAAGTCTCACCAGGATTATCGTAGAAAATGCATATCTCAGCTTGACACCCGACGAAAACCAAAATATCGCCGGTTCTGCATATCAAACCAACTGTGGAGTGGTGAAAACTCCAGATAACGTGTTTCTCGCATTAAATAGCTCGAAAAGAGCGATCTCGATGATTCAGCATACTTCGGACAGAAGTCTCACCAGGATTATCGTAGAAAATGCATATCTCAGCTTGACACCCGACGAAAACCAAAATATCGCCGGTTCTGCATATCAAACCAACTGTGGAGTGGTGAAAACTCCAGATAACGTGTTTCTCGCATTAAATAGCTCGAAAAGAGCGCTCTCGATGTTTCTGCATACTTCGGACAGATGTTTCACCAAGATTATGGTAGAAAATGCATATCTCAGCTTGACACCCGACGAAAACCAAAATATCGCCGGTTCTGCATATCAAACCAACTGTGGAGTGGTGAAAACTCCAGATAACGTGTTTCTCGCATTAACCAGCTCAAAAAGAGCGTCCTCGATGATTCTGCGTACTTCTGACAGATTCTCACCAAGATTATCGTAGAAACTGCATATCTCAGCCTGAAACCCGACCGAAACCAAGATATCTCCGGTTCTGCATGTCAAACGTACTGTGGAGTGGTGCATACACCGGAAAACGTGTATCTCGCATTAAATAGCTCAAAAAGAGCGATCTAGATGATTCTGCACACTTCGGACAGAAGACTCACCAAGATTATCGCAGAAAATGCATATCTCAGCTTGAAACCCGACGAAAACCAAGATGTCGCCGGTTCTGCATATCAAACGCACTGTGGAGTGGTGAATACACCAGAAAACGTGTTTCTCGCATTAAATAGCTCGAAAAGAGCGATCTAGATGATTCTGCATACTTCTGACTGAAGTCTCACCAAGATTATCGCAGGAAATGCATATCTCAGATGGAAACCCTACGAAAACCAAGTTATCGGCGGCTCTACATATCAAACGCTCTGTGGAGTGGTCAAAACACAAGAAAACTTGCTTTTCGCATTAAATAGCTCGAAACGAGCGATCTAGATGATTCTGCATACTTCTGACTGACGTCTCACCAATTTTATCGCAGAAAATGCATATCTCAGCTTGAAACCCGGCGGAAACCAAGATATCTCCGTTTCTGCAAGTCAAACGTACTGTGGAGTGGTCAATACAGCAGAAAACGTGTTTCTCGAATTAAATAGCTCGAGAAGACCGATCTAGATGATTCTGCATACTTCTGACAGAAGACTCACCAAGATTATCGTAGAAAATGCATATCTCAGCTGGAAACCCTACGAAAACCAAGATATCGCTGGTACTGCATATCAAACGCACTGTGGAGTGGTGAAAACACCAGATAACGTGTTTCTCGCATTAAATAGCTCGAAATGAGCGCTCTCGATGTTTTTGCATACTTCGGACAGAAGTCTCACCAAGATTACCGCAGAAAATGCATATCTGAGCTTGAAACCCCACGAAAACCAAGATATCGTCGGTTCTGCATATTATACGCACTGTGGAGTGGTGAAAACACCGGATAACGTTTTGTCGCATTAAATAGCTCGAGCAGAGCGATCTCGATGATTCTGCTTACTTCGGACAGAAGTCTCACCAAGATTATCCTAAAAAATTCATATCTCAGCTTGAAACCCCACGAAAACCAAGATATCGCTGGTACTGCATATCAAACGCACTGTGGAGTGGTGAAAACACCAAATAACGTGTTTCTCGCATTAAATAGCTCGAAAAAAGCGATGTCTATGATTCTGCACTCTTCGGACAGAAGTCTCACCAAGATTATCGCAGAAAATGCATATTTCAGCTGGAAACCCCACGAAAACCAAGTTATCGGCGGCTCTACATATCAAACGCACTGTGGAGTGGTCAAAACACCAGAAAACTTCTTTTTTCGCATTAAATAGCTCGAAACGAGCGATCTAGATGATTCTGCATACTTCTGACTGATGTCTCACCAAGATTATAGCAGGAAATGCATATCTCAGATGGAAACCCCACGAAAGCCAAGATATCGCTGGTTCTGCATGTCAAACGCACTGTGGAGTGGCGAATACACCAGAAAACGTGTTTCTCGCATTAAATAGCTCGAAAAGAGCGTCCTCGATGATTCTGCGTACTTCTGACAGATTCTCACCAAGATTATCGTAGAAAATGCATATCTCAGCCTGAAACCCGACCGAAACCAAGATATCTCCGGTTCTGCATGTCAAACGTACTGTGGAGTGGTGAATACACCAGAAAACGTGTATCTCGCATTAAATAGATCGAAAAGAGCGATCTCGATTATTCATCATACTTCTGACTGAAGTCTCACCAAGATTATCGCAGAAAATGCATATCTCAGTTTGAAACCCGACGAAAACCGAGATGTCGCCGGTTCTGCATATCAAACGCACTATGGGGTGGTGAAAACACCAGAAAACGTGTTACTCGCATTAAATAGCTCGAAAAGAGCGATGTCGATGAATCTGCATACTTCTGACAGAAGTCGCACCAAGATTATCGCAGAAAATGCATATTTCAGCTGGAAACCTCACGAAAATCAAGATGTCGCCGGTTCTGCATATCAGACGCACTGTGGAGTTGTGAAATCACAAGAAAACGTGTTACTCACATTAACTAAGTCGAAAAGAGCGTTCTCGATGATTCTGCATACTTCTCATAGATGAAACACAAAGGTCATCGCAGAAAATGCATATTTCAGCTGGAAACCCCACTAAAACCAAGTTATCGGCGGCTCTACATATCAAACGCTCTGTGGAGTGGTCAAAACACCAGAAAACTTGCTTTTCGCATTAAATAGCTCGAAACGAGCGATCTAGATGATTCTGCATACTTCTGACTGACGTCTCACCAATTTTTTCGCAGAAAATGCATATCTCAGCTTGAAACCCGGCCGAAACCAAGATATCTCCGTTTCTGCAAGTCAAACGTACTGTGGAGTGGTCAATACAGCAGAAAACGTGTTTCTCGAATTAAATAGCTCGAGAAGACCGATCTAGATGATTCTGCATACTTCTGACTGAAGTCTCACCAAGATTATCGCAGGAAATGCATATCTCAGATGGAAACCCCACGAAAGCCAAGATATCGCTGGTTCTGCATATCAAACGCACTGTGGAGTGGTGAATACACCAGAAAACTTGCTTTTCGCATTAAATAGCTAGAAACGAGCGATCTAGATGATTCTGCATACTTCTGACTGACGTCTCACCAATTTTATCGCAGAAAATGCATATCTCAGCCTGAAACCCGACCGAAACCAAGATATCTCCGGTTCTGCATGTCAATCCTGCTGTGGAGTGGTGAATACACCAGAAAACGTGTTTCTCGCATTAAATAGCTCGAAAAGAGCGATCTCGATTATTCATCATACTTCTGACTGAAGTCTCACCAAGATTATCGCAGAAAATGCATATCTCAGCTTGAAACCCGACCGAAACCAAGATATCTCCGGTTCAGCATATCAAACGCACTGTGGAGTGGCCAAAACACCAGATAACGTGCTGCTCGCATTAAATAGCCCCAAAAGAGCGATATCGATGATTCTGCATACTTCTGACAGAAGTCGCTCCAAGATTATCGCAGAAAATGCATATTTCAGCTGGAAACCTCACGAAAATCAAGATGTCGCCGGTTCTGCATATCAGACGCACTGTGGAGATGTGAAAACACCAGAACACGTGTTGCTCACATTAACTAGCTCGAGAAGAGCGTTCTCAATGATTCTGCATACTTCTCATAGATGAAACACAAAGGTTATCGCAGACAATGCATATTTCAGCTGGAAACCCCACGAAAACCAAGTTATCGGCGGCTCTACATATCAAACGCACTGTGGAGTGGTCAAAACACCAGAAAACTTCTTTTTTCGCATTAAATAGCTCGAAACGAGCGATCTAGATGATTCTGCATACTTCTGACTGATGTCTCACCAAGATTATCGCAGGAAATGCATATCTCAGATGGAAACCCCACGAAAGCCAAGATATCGCTGGTTCTGCATATCAAACGCACTGTGGAGTGGTGAATACACCAGAAAACGTGTTTCTCGCATTAAATAGCTCGAAAAGAGCGTCCTCGATGATTCTGCATACTTCTGACAGATTCTCACCAAGATTATCGTAGAAAATGCATATCTCAGCCTGAAACCCGACCGAAACCAAGATATCTCCGGTTCTGCATGTCAAACGTACTGTGGAGTGGAGAATACACCAGAAAACGTGTATCTCGCATTAAATAGCTCGAGAAGAGCGATCTCGATTATTCATCATACTTCTGACTGAAGTCTCACAACGATTATCGCAGAAAATGCATATCTCAGCTTGAAACCCGACGAAAACCGAGATGTCGCCGGTTCTGCATATCAAACGCACTGTGGGGTGGTGAAAACACCAGAAAACGTGTTACTCGCATTAAATAGCTCGAAAAGAGCGATGTCGATGATTCTGCATACTTCTGACAGAAGTCGCACCAAGATTATCGCAGAAAATGCATATTTCAGCTGGAAACCTCACGCAAATCAAGATGTCGCCGGTTCTGCATATCAGACGCACTGTGGAGTTGTGAAATCACAAGAAAACGTGTTACTCACATTAACTAAGTCGAAAAGAGCGTTCTCGATGATTCTGCATACTTCTGACAGAAGACTCACAAAGAATATCGCAGAAAATGCATATTTCAACTGAAAACACCACGAAAACCAAGTTATCGGCGGCTCTACATATCAAACGCTCTGTGGAGTGGTCAAAACACCAGAAAACTTGTTTTTTCGCATTAAATAGCTCGAAACGAGCGATCTAGATGATTCTGCATACTTCTGACTGACGTCTCACCAATATTATCGCAGAAAATGCATATCTCAGCTTGAAACCCGACCGTAACCAAGATATCTCCGTTTCTGCATGTCAAACGTACTGTGGAGTGGTCAATACAGCAGAAAACGTGTTTCTCGAATTAAATAGCTCGAGAAGGCCGATCTAGATGATTCTGCATCCTTCTGACTGAAGTCTCACCAATATTATCGCAGAAAATGCATATCTCAGCTTGAAACCCGACGAAAACCAAGATGTCGCCGGTTCTGCATATCTAACGCACTGTGGGTTGGTGAAAACACCAGAAAACGTATTACTCGCATTAACTAGCTCGAAAAGAGCGTTCTGGATGATTCTGCATACTTCTCATAGATGAAACACAAAGATTATCGCAGAAAATGCATATTTCAGCTGGAAACCCCACGAAAACCAAGATATCGCCGGTTCTGCATATCAAACGCCCTGTGGAGTGATGAAAACACCAGATAACGTGTTTCTCGCATTAAATAGCTCGAATAGAGCGATCTCGATGATTCTGCATACTTCGGACAAATGTCTCACCAAGCTTATCGCAGAAAATGCATATCTCAGCTTGAAACCCCACGAAAGCCAAGATATCGCTGGTTCTGCATATCAAACGCACTGTGGAGTGGTGTATACACCAGAAAACGTGTTTCTCGCATTAAATAGCTCGAACAGAGCGATCTCGATGATTCTGCATACTTCTAACTGAAGTCTCACCAATATTATCGCAGAAAATGCATATCTCAGCTTGAAACCCGACGGAAATCAAGGTATCTCCGTTTCTGCATGTCAAACGTACTGTGGAGTGGTCAAAACACCAGAAAACTTGTTTTTTCGCATTAAATAGCTCGAAACGAGCGATCGAGATGATTCTGCATACTTCTGACTGAAGTCTCACCAATATTATAGCAGAAAATGCATATCTCATCTTGAAACCCGACGAAAACCAAGATGTCGCCGGTTCTGCATATCAAACGCACTGTGGGGTGGTGAAAACACCAGAAAACGTGTTACTCGCATTAACTAGCTCGAAAAGAGTGTTCTGGATGATTCTGCATACTTCTCATAGATGAAACACAAAGATTATCGCAGAAAATGCATATTTCAGCTGGAAACCCCACGAAAACCAAGATATCGTCGGTTCTGCATATCATACGCACTGTGGAGTGGTGAAAACACCGGATAACGTTTTGTCGCATTAAATAGCTCGAATAGAGCAATCTCGATGATTCTGCATACTTCGGACAGAAGTCTCACCAAGATTATCCTAAAAAATTCATATCTCAGCTTGAAACCCCACGAAAACCAAGATATCTCCGGTTCTGCACATCAAACGTACTGTGCAGTGGTGAAAACACCAGATAACGTGTTTCTCGCATTAAATAGCTCGAAAAGAGCGATCCCGATGATTCTGCATACTTCTGACTGAAGTTTCACCAATATTATCGCAGAAAATGCCTATCTCAGCTAGAAACATCACGAAAATCAAGATGTCGCCGGTTCTGCATACCAAACGCACTGTGGAGTGGTAAAAACACCAGATAACGTGTTTCTCGCATTAAATAGCTCGAAACGAGCGATCTAGATGATTCTGCATACTTCTGACTGAAGTCTCACCAAGATTATCGCAGAAAATGCATATCCCAGCTGGAAACACCACGAAAATCAAGATGTCGCCGGTTCTGCATATCAAACGCACTGTGGAGTGGTGAATACACCAGAAAACGTGTTTCCCGCATTAAATAGCTCGAAAAGAGCGATCTAGATGATTCTGCATATTTCTGACTGAAGTCTCACCAATATTATCGCTGAAAATGCCTATCTCAGCTAGAAACATCACGAAAATTAAGATGTCGCCGGTTCTGCATATCAAACCCACTGTGGAGTAGTGAAAACAACCAGATAACGTGTTTCTCGCATTAAATACCTCGAATAGAGCGATCTCGATGATTCTGCATACTTCTGACAGAAGACTCACCAAGATTATCGCAGAAAATGCCTATCTCAGCTGGAAACCCCACGAAAACCACGATGTCGCCGGTTCTGCATATCAAACGCACTGTGGGGAGGTGAAAACACCAGAAAACGTGTTTCTCGCATTAAGTAGCTCGAAAAGAGCGTTCTCGAAGATTCTGCATACTTCTGACTGAGGTCTCACCAATATTATCGTAGAAAATGCATATCTCAGCTTGAAACCCGACCGAAACGATGATATCTCCGGTTCTGCATATCAAACGCACTGTGGGGTGGTGAAAACACCAGAGAACGTGTTTCTCGCATTAAACAGCTCGAAAAGAGCGATCTAGATTATTCTGCATCCTTCTGACAGAAGACTCACCAATATTATCGCAGAGAATACATATCTCAGCTAGAAACATCACGAAAATCAAGATGTCGGCGGTTCTGCACATCAAACGTACTGTGGAGTGGTGAAAACACCAGAAAACGTGTTTCTCGCATTAAGTAGCTCGAAAAGAGCGTTCTCGAAGATTCTGCATACTTCTGACAGAGGTCTCACCAATATTATCGTAGAAAATGCATATCTCAGCTTGTAACCCGACCGAAACGAAGATATCTCCGGTTCTGCATGTCTAACGTACTGTGGAGTGGTGAATACACCAGAAAACTTGTTTCTCGCATTAAATAGCTCGAAAAGAGCGATCTAGATGATTCTGCATACTTCTGGCAGAAGACTCACCAAGATAATCGCCGAAAATGCATATCTCAGCTGGAAACACCACGAAAATCAAGATATCGCCGGTTCTGCATATCAAACGCACTGTGGAGTGGTGAAAACAACCAGATATCGTGTTTCTCGCATTAAGTTGCTCGAAAAGAGCGATCTCGAAGATTCTGCATACTTCTGACAGACGTCTCACCAAGATTATCGTAGAAAATGCATTCCTCAGCTTGAAACCCGTCGAAATCCAAAATGTCGCCGTTTCTGCATATCAAACGCACTGTGGAGTGGTGAAAACACCGGATATCGTGTTTCTCGCATTAAATAGCTCCAAAAGAGCGATCCCGATGATTCTGCATACTTCTGACTGAAGTCTCACCAATATTATCGCAGAAAATGCCTATCTCAGCTAGAAACATCACGAAAATCAAGATGTCGCCGGTTCTGCATATCAAACGCACTGTGGAGTGGTAAAAACACCAGATAACGTGTTTCTCGCATTAAATAGCTCGAAACGAGCGATCTAGATGATTCTGCATACTTCTGACTGAAGTCTCACCAAGATTATCGCAGAAAATGTATATCCCAGCTGGAAACACCACGAAAATCAAGATGTCGCCGGTTCTGCATAGCAGACGCACCGTGGAGTGGTGAAAACAACCAGATAACGTGTTTCTCGCATTAAATAGCTCGAATAGAGCGATCTCGATGATTCTGCATACTTCTCATAGAGGAAACACCAAGATTATCGCAGAAAATGCATATTTCAGCTGGAAACCCCACGAAAACCAAGTTATCGGCGGCTCTACATATCAAACGCACTGTGGAGTGGTCAAAACACCAGACAACGTGTTTCTCGCATTGAATAGCTCGAAAAGAGCGATATCGATGATTCTGCATACTTCGGACAGAAGTCTCACCAATATTATCGCAGAAAATGCATATCTCAGCTTGTAACCCGACGAAAACCACGATGTCGCCGGTTCTGCATATCAAACGCACTGTGGGGTGGTGAAAACACCAGAAAACGTGTTTCTCCCATTAAGTAGCTCGAAAAGAGCGTTCTCGAAGATTCTGCATACTTCTGACAGAGGTCTCACCAATATTGTCGTAGAAAATGCATATCTCAGCTTGAAACCCGACCGAAACGAAGATACCTCCGGTTCTGCATGTCTAACGTACTGTGGAGTGGCGAATACACCAGAAAACGTGTTTCCCGCATTAAATAGCTCGAAAAGAGCGATCTAGATGATTCTGCATACTTATGGGAGAAGACTCACCAAGCTTATCGCAGAAAATGCATATCTCAGCTGGAAACACCACGAAAATCAAGATATCGCCGGTTCTGCATATCAGACGCACTGTGGAGTGGTGAAAACACCAGAAAACGTGTTTCTCGCATTAACTAGCTCGAAAAGAGCGTTCTCGATGATTCTGCATACTTCTCATAGAGGAAACAACAAGATTATCGCAGAAAATGCATATTTCAGCTGGAAACCCCACGAAAACCACGATGTCGCCTGTTCTGCATATCAAACGCACTGTGGGGTGGTGAAAACACCAGAAAACGTGTTTCTCGCATTAAGTAGCTCGAAAAGAGCGTTCTCGAAGATTCTGCATACTTCTCATAGAGGAAACACCAAGATTATCGCAGAAAATGCATATTTCAGCTGGAAACCCCACGAAAACCACGATGTCGCCGGTTCTGCATATCAACCCCACTGTGGAGTAGTGAAAACAACCAGATAACGTGTCTCTCGCATTAAATAGCTCGAATAGAGCGATCTCGATGATTCTGCATACTTCTCATAGAGGAAACACCAAGATTATCGCAGAAAATGCCTATCTCAGCTAGAAACATCACGAAAATTATGATGTCGCCGGTTCTGCATATCAAACCCACTGTGGAGTAGTGAAAACAACCAGATAACGTGTTTCTCGCATTAAATAGCGCGAATAGAGCGATCTCGATGATTCTGCATACTTCTGACAGAAGACTCACCAAGATTATCGCAGAAAATGCCTATCTCAGCTGGAAACCCCACGAAAACCACGATGTCGCCGGTTCTGCATATCAAACGCACTGTGGGGTGGTGAAAACACCAGAAAACGTGTTTCTCGCATTGAGTAGCTCGAAAAGAGCGTTCTCGAAGATTCTGCATACTTCTGACTGAGGTCTCACCAATATTATCGTAGAAAATGCATATCTCAGCTTGAAACCCGACCGAAACGAAGATATCTCCGGTTCTGCATATCAAACGCACTGTGGGGTGGTGAAAACACCAGAGAACGTGTTTCTCGCATTAAACAGCTCGAAAAGAGCGATCTAGATGATTCTGCATCCTTCTGACAGAAGAATCACCAAGATTATCGCAGAAAATGCATATCTCAGCTGGAAACCCCGCGAAAACCAAGATATCGCCGGTTCTGCATATCAGACGCACCGTGGAGTGGTGAAAACACCAGAAAACGTGTTTCCCGCATTAAATAGCTCGAAAAGAGCGATCTAGATGATTCTGCATACTTCTGACTGAGGTCTCACCAATATTATCGTAGAAAATGCATATCTCAGCTTGAAACCCGACCGAAACGAAGATATCTCCGGTTCTGCATATCAAACGCACTGTGGGGTGGTGAAAACACCAGAGAACGTGTTTCTCGCATTAAACAGCTCGAAAAGAGCGATCTAGATGATTCTGCATCCTTCTGACAGACTTCTCACCAAGATTATCGTAGAAAATGCAATCCTCAGCTTGAAACCCGTCGAAATCCAAAATGTCGCCGGTTCTGCTTATCAAACGCACTGTGGAGTGGTGAAAACACCGGATATCGTTTTTCTCGCATTAAATAGCTCGAAAAGAGCGATCCCGATGATTCTGCATACTTCTGACTGAAGTCTCACCAAGATTATCGCAGAAAATGCATATCTCAGCTGGAAACCCCGCGAAAACCAAGATATCGCCGGTTCTGCATATCAGACGCACCGTGGAGTGGTGAAAACACCAGAAAACGTGTTTCCCGCATTAAATAGCTCGAAAAGAGCGTTCTCGAAGATTCTGCATACTTCTCATAGAGGAAACACCAAGATTATCGCAGAAAATGCATATTTCAGCTGGAAACCCCACGAAAACCACGATGTCGCCGGTTCTGCATATCAAACCCACTGTGGAGTAGTGAAAACAACCAGATAACGTGTCTCTCGCATTAAATAGCTCGAATAGAGCGATCTCGATGATTCTGCATACTTCTCATAGAGGAAACACCAAGATTATCGCAGAAAATGCCTATCTCAGCTAGAAACATCACGAAAATCAAGATGTCGCCGGTTCTGCATATCAAACGCACTGTGGAGTGGTAAAAACACCAGATAACGTGTTTCTCGCATTAAATAGCTCGAAACGAGCGATCTAGATGATTCTGCATACTTCTGACTGAAGTCTCACCAAGATTATCGCAGAAAATGCATATCCCAGCTGGAAACGCCACGAAAATCAAGATGTCGCCGGTTCTGCATATCAAACGCACTGTGGAGTGGTGAATACACCAGAAAACGTGTTTCCCGCATTAAATAGCTCGAAAAGAGCGATCTAGATGATTCTGCATACTTCTGACTGAAGTCTCACCAATATTATCGCTGAAAATGCCTATCTCAGCTAGAAACATCACGAAAATTAAGATGTCGCCGGTTCTGCATATCAAACCCACTGTGGAGTAGTGAAAACAACCAGATAACGTGTTTCTCGCATTAAATAGCTCGAATAGATCGATCTCGATGATTCTGCATACTTCTGACAGAAGACTCACCAAGATTATCGCAGAAAATGCCTATCTCAGCTGGAAACCCCACGAAAACCACGATGTCGCCGGTTCTGCATATCAAACGCACTGTGGGGTGGTGAAAACACCAGAAAACGTGTTTCTCGCATGAAGTAGCTCGAAAAGAGCGTTCTCGAAGATTCTGCATACTTCTGACTGAGGTCTCACCAATATTATCGTAGAAAATGCATATCTCAGCTTGAAACCCGACCGAAACGAAGATATCTCCGGTTCTGCATGTCTAACGTACTGTGGAGTGGTGAATACACCAGAAAACTTGTTTCTCGCATTAAATAGCTCGAAAAGAGCGATCTAGATGATTCTGCATACTTCTGGCAGAAGACTCACCAAGATTATCGCCGAAAATGCATATCTCAGCTGGAAACACCACGAAAATCAAGATATCGCCGGTTCTGCATATCAAACGCACTGTGGAGTGGTGAAAACAACCAGATATCGTGTTTCTCGCATTAAGTTGCTCGAAAAGAGCGATCTCGAAGATTCTGCATACTTCTGACAGACTTCTCACCAAGATTATCGTAGAAAATGCAATCCTCAGCTTGAAACCCGTCGAAATCCAAAATGTCGCCGGTTCTGCATATCAAACGCACTGTGGAGTGGTGAAAACACCGGATATCGTTTTTCTCGCATTAAATAGCTCGAAAAGAGCGATCCCGATGATTCTGCATACTTCTGACTGAAGTCTCACCAAGATTATCGCAGAAAATGCATATCCCAGCTGGAAACACCACGAAAATCAAGATGTCGCCGGTTCTGCATATCAAACGCACTGTGGAGTGGTGAATACACCAGAAAACGTGTTTCCCGCATTAAATAGCTCGAAAAGAGCGATCTAGATGATTCTGCATACTTCTGACTGAGGTCTCACCAATATTATCGTAGAAAATGCATATCTCAGCTTGAAACCCGACCGAAACGAAGATATCTCCGGTTCTGCATGTCTAACGTACTGTGGAGTGGTGAATACACCAGAAAACTTGTTTCTCGCATTAAATAGCTCGAAAAGAGCGATCTAGATGATTCTGCATACTTCTGGCAGAAGACTCACCAAGATTATCGCCGAAAATGCATATCTCAGCTGGAAACACCACGAAAATCAAGATATCGCCGGTTCTGCATATCAAACGCACTGTGGAGTGGTGAAAACAACCAGATATCGTGTTTCTCGCATTAAGTTGCTCGAAAAGAGCGATCTCGAAGATTCTGCATACTTCTGACAGACTTCTCACCAAGATTATCGTAGAAAATGCAATCCTCAGCTTGAAACCCGTCGAAATCCAAAATGTCGCCGGTTCTGCATATCAAACGCACTGTGGAGTGGTGAAAACACCGGATATCGTTTTTCTCGCATTAAATAGCTCGAAAAGAGCGATCCCGATGATTCTGCATACTTCTGACTGAAGTCTCACCAAGATTATCGCAGAAAATGCATATCCCAGCTGGAAACACCACGAAAATCAAGATGTCGCCGGTTCTGCATATCAAACGCACTGTGGAGTGGTGAATACACCAGAAAACGTGTTTCCCGCATTAAATAGCTCGAAAAGAGCGATCTAGATGATTCTGCATACTTCTGACTGAAGTCTCACCAATATTATCGCTGAAAATGCCTATCTTAGCTAGAAACATCACGAAAATTAAGATGTCGCCGGTTCTGCATATCAAACCCACTGTGGAGTAGTGAAAACAACCAGATAACGTGTTTCTCGCATTAAATAGCTGGAATAGAGCGATCTCGATGATTCTGCATACTTCTCATAGAGGAAACACCAAGATTATCGCAGAAAATGCATATTTCAGCTGGAAACCCCACGAAAACCAAGTTATCGGCGGTTCTACATATCAAACGCACTGTGGAGTGGTCAAAACACCAGAAAACGTGTTTCTCGCATTAAATAGCTCGAAAAGAGCGTTCTCGAAGATCCTGCATACTTCTGACAGAAGTCTCACCAAGATTATCGTAGAAAATGCATATCTCAGCTTGAAACCCGACGAAACCCGGGTTATCTCCGGTTCTGCACATCATACGCACTGTGGAGTGGTGAAAACACCAGACAACGTGTTTCTCGCATTAAATAGCTCGCAAAGAGCGATATCGATGATTCTGCATACTTCGGACAGAAGTCTCACCAATATTATCGCAGAAAATGCATATCTCAGCTTGAAACCCGACGAAAACCACGATGTCGCCGGTTCTGCATATCGAACGCACTGTGGGGTGGTGAAAACACCAGAAAACGTGTTTCTCCCATTAAGTAGCTCGAAAAGAGCGTTCTCGAAGATTCTGCATATTTCTGACAGAGGTCTCACCAATATTGTCGTAGAAAATGCATATCTCAGCTTGAAACCCGACCGAAACGAAGATACCTCCGGTTCTGCATGTCTAACGTACTGTGGAGTGGCGAATACACCAGAAAACGTGTTTCCCGCATTAAATAGCTCGAAAAGAGCGATGTAGATGATTCTGCATACTTATGGGAGAAGACTCACCAAGCTTATCGCAGAAAATGCATATCTCAGCTGGAAACACCACGAAAATCAAGATATCGCCGGTTCTGCATATCAGACGCACTGTGGAGTGGTGAAAACACCAGAAAACGTGTTTCTCGCATTAACTAGCTCGAAAAGAGCGTTCTCGATGATTCTGCATACTTCTCATAGAGGAAACACCAAGATTATCGCAGAAAATGCATATTTCAGCTGGAAACCCCACGAAAACCAAGTTATCGGCGGTTCTACATATCAAACGCACTGTGGAGTGGTCAAAACACCAGAAAACGTGTTTCTCGCATTAAATAGCTCGAAAAGAGCGTTCTCGAAGATCCTGCATACTTCTGACAGAAGTCTCACCAAGATTATCGTAGAAAATGCATATCTCAGCTTGAAACCCGACGAAACCCGGGTTATCTCCGGTTCTGCACATCATACGCACTGTGGAGTGGTGAAAACACCAGTTAACATGTTTCTTGCATTAAATAGCTCGAAAAGAGCGATCTCGATGATTCTGCATACTTCGGACAGATGTCTCACCAAGATTATCGCAGAAAATGCATATTTCAGCTTGAAACCCCACGAAAACCAAGATATCTCCGGTTCTGCATATCCAACGAACAGTGGTGTGGTGAAAACGCCAGAAAACGTGTTCCTCGCATTAAATAGCTCGAAAAGTGCGATCCCGATGATTCTGCATACTTCGGACAGAAGTCTCACCAAGATTATCGCAGAAAATGCATATTTCAGCTGGAAACCCCACGAAAACCAAGTTATCGGCGGTTCTACATATCAAACGCACTGTGGAGTGGTCAAAACACCAGAAAACGTGTTTCTCGCATTAAATAGCTCGAAAAGAGCGTTCTCGAAGATCCTGCATACTTCTGACAGAAGTCTCACCAAGATTATCGTAGAAAATGCATATCTCAGCTTGAAACCCGACGAAACCCGGGTTATCTCCGGTTCTGCACATCATACGCACTGTGGAGTGGTGAAAACACCAGATAACGTGTTTCTCGCATTAAATAGCTCCAAACGAGCGATCTAGATGATTCTGCGTACTTCTGACTGAAGTCTCACCAATATTATCGCAGAAAATGCATATCTCATCTAGAAACCTCACGAAAATCAAGATGTCGCCGGTTCTGCATATCAAACGCACTATGGAGTGGTGAAAACAACCAGATAACGGGTTTCTCGCATTAAATAGCTCGAAACGAGCGATCTAGATGATTCTGCGTACTTCTGACTGAAGTCTCACCAAGATTATCGCAGAAAATGCATATCTCAGCTGGAAACACCACGAAAATCAAGATATCGCCGGTTCTGCATATCAGACGCACTGTGGCGTGGTGAAAACACCAGAAAACGTGTTTCTCGCATTAACTAGCTCGAAAGGAGCGTTCTCGATGATTCTGCATACTTCTCATAGATGAAACACCAAGATTATCGCAGAAAATGCATATTTCAGCTGGAAACCCCACGAAAACCAAGTTATCGGCGGCTCTACATATCAAACGCACTGTGGAGTGGTCAAAACACCAGACAACGTGTTTCTCGCATTAAATAGCTCGAAAAGAGCGATATCGATGATTCTGCATACTTCGGACAGATGTCTCACCAAGATTATCGCAGAAAATGCATATTTCAGCTTGAAACCCCACGAAAACCAAGATATCTCCGGTTCTGCATATCCAACGAACAGTGGTGTGGTGAAAACGCCAGAAAACGTGTTCCTCGCATTAAATAGCTCGAAAAGAGCGATCCCGATGATTCTGCATACTTCGGACAGAAGTTTCACCAAGATTATCGCAGAAAATGCATATCTCAGCTTGAAACCCCAGGAAAACCAAGATATCTCCGGTTCTGCATATCCAACGAACAGAGGTGTGGTGAAAACCCCAGAAAACGTGTTTCTCGCATTAAATAGCTCGAAAAGAGCGCTCTCGATTTTTCTGCATACTTCGGACAGAAGTCTCAACAAGATTATTGCAGAAAATGCATATCTCAGCTTGAAACCCCACGAAAACCAAGATATCTCCGGTTTTGCATATCAAACGCACTGTGGGGTGGTGAAAACACCAGAAAACGTGTTTCTCGCATTAAGTAGCTCGAAAAGAGCGTTCTCGAATGTTCTGCATACTTCTGACAGAGGTCTCACCAATATTGTCGTAGAAAATGCATACCTCAGCTTGAAACCCGACCGAAACGAAGATACCTCCGGTTCTGCATGTCTAACGTACTGTGGAGTGGTGAATACACCACATAACGTGTTGCTCGCATTAAATAGCTCTAAAAGAGCGATATCGATGATTCTGCATACTTCGGACAGAAGTCTCACCAAGATTATCGCAGAAAATGCATATCTCAGCTTGAAACCCCACGAAAACCAAATTATCTCCGGTTCTGCATATCAAACCAACTGTGGAGTAGTGAAAACACCAGATAACGTGTTTCTCGCATTAAATAGCTCGAAAAGTGTGATCTCGATGATTCTGCATACTTCTGTCTGAAGTCTCCCCAATATTATCGCACAAAATGCATATTTCAGCTGGAAACCCCACGAAAACCAAGTTATCGGCGGCTCTACATATCAAACGCACTGTGGAGTGGTGAAAACGCCAGAAAACGTGTTCCTCGCATTAAATAGCTCGAAAAGAGCGATCCCGATGATTCTGCATACTTCGGACAGAAGTCTCACCAAGATTATCGCAGAAAATGCATATCTCAGCTTGAAACCCCAGGAAAACCAAGATATCTCCGGTTCTGCATATCCAACGAACAGAGGTGTGGTGAAAACCCCAGAAAACGTGTTTCTCGCATTAAATAGCTCGAAAAGAGCGCTCTCGATTTTTCTGCATACTTCTGACTGAAGTCTCACCAAGATTATCGCAGAAAATGCATATCCCAGCTGGAAACACAACGAAAATCAAGATGTCGCCGGTTCTGCATATCAAACGCACTGTGGAGTGGTGAAAACACCAGATAACGTGTTTCTCGCATTAAATAGCTCCAAACGAGCGATCTAGATGATTCTGCATACTTCGGACAGAAGTCTCACCAATATTATCGCAGAAAATGCATATCTCAGCTTGAAACCTCACGAACATCAAGATGTCGCCGGTTCTGCATATCAAACGCACTGTGGAGTGCTGAAAACACCAGATAACGTGTTTCTCGAATTAAATAGCTCGATAAGAGCGATCGCGATGATTCTGCATACTACGGACAGAAGTCTCACCAAGATTATCGCAGAAAATGCATATCTCAGCTTGAAACCCGACGAAAACCACGATTTCGCCGGTTCTGCATATCAAACGCACTGTGGGGTGGTGAAAACACCAGAAAACGTGTTTCTCGCATTAAGCAGCTCGAAAAGAGCGTTCTCGAAGGTTCTGCATACTTCTGACAGAGGTCTCACCAATATTGTCGTAGAAAATGCATACCTCAGCTTGAAACCCGACCGAAACGAAGATACCTCCGGTTCTGCATGTCTAACGTACTGTGGAGTGGTGAATACACCGCATAACGTGTTGCTCGCATTAAATAGCTCTAAAAGAGCGATATCGATGATTCTGCATACTTCGGACAGAAGTCTCACAAATATTACCGCAGAAAATGCATATCTCAGCTTGAAACCTCACGAACATCAAGATGTCGCCGTTTCTGCATATCCAACGAACAGTGGTGTGGTGAAATCGCCAGAAAACGTGTTTCTCGCATTAAATAGCTCGATAAGAGCGATCCCGATGATTCTGCATACTTCGGACAGAAGTCTCACCAAGATTGTCGCAGAAAATGCATATCTCAGCTTGAAACCCCAGGAAAACCAAGATATCTCCGGTTCTGCATATCCAACGAACAGAGGTGTGGTGAAAACCCCAGAAAACGTGTTTCTCGCATTAAATAGCTCGAAAAGAGCGCTCTCGATTTTTCTGCATACTTCGGACAGAAGTCTCAACAAGATTATTGCAGAAAATGCATATCTCAGCTTGAAACCCCACGAAAACCAAGATATCTCCGGTTTTGCATATCAAACGCACTGTGGGGTGGTGAAAACACCAGAAAACGTGTTTCTCGCATTAAGTAGCTCGAAAAGAGCGTTCTCGAATGTTCTGCATACTTCTGACAGAGGTCTCACCAATATTGTCGTAGAAAATGCATACCTCAGCTTGAAACCCGACCGAAACGAAGATACCTCCGGTTCTGCATGTCTAACGTACTGTGGAGTGGTGAATACACCACATAACGTGTTGCTCGCATTAAATAGCTCTAAAAGAGCGATATCGATGATTCTGCATACTTCGGACAGAAGTCTCACCAAGATTATCGCAGAAAATGCATACCTCAGCTTGAAACCCCACGAAAACCAAATTATCTCCGGTTCTGCATATCAAACCAACTGTGGAGTAGTGAAAACACCAGATAACGTGTTTCTCGCATTAAATAGCTCGAAAAGTGTGATCTCGATGATTCTGCATACTTCTGTCTGAAGTCTCCCCAATATTATCGCACAAAATGCATATTTCAGCTGGAAACCCCACAAAAACCAAGTTATCGGCGGCTCTACATATCAAACGCACTGTGGAGTGGTGAAAACGCCAGAAAACGTGTTCCTCGCATTAAATAGCTCGAAAAGAGCGATCCCGATGATTCTGCATACTTCGGACAGAAGTCTCACCAAGATTATCGCAGAAAATGCATATCTCAGCTTGAAACCCCAGGAAAACCAAGATATCTCCGGTTCTGCATATCCAACGAACAGAGGTGTGGTGAAAACCCCAGAAAACGTGTTTCTCGCATTAAATAGCTCGAAAAGAGCGCTCTCGATTTTTCTGCATACTTCTGACTGAAGTCTCACCAAGATTATCGCAGAAAATGCATATCCCAGCTGGAAACACCACGAAAATCAAGATGTCGCCGGTTCTGCATATCAAACGCACTGTGGAGTGGTGAAAACACCAGATAACGTGTTTCTCGCATTAAATAGCTCCAAACGAGCGACCTAGATGATTCTGCATACTTCGGACAGAAGTCTCACCAATATTATCGCAGAAAATGCATATCTCAGCTTGAAACCTCACGAACATCAAGATGTCGCCGGTTCTGCATATCAAACGCACTGTGGAGTGCTGAAAACACCAGATAACGTGTTTCTCGCATTAAATAGCTCGATAAGAGCGATCGCGATGATTCTGCATACTACGGACAGAAGTCTCACCAAGATTATCGCAGAAAATGCATATCTCAGCTTGAAACCCCACGAAAACCAAATTATCTCCGGTTCTGCATATCAAACCAACTGTGGAGTAGTGAAAACACCAGATAACGTGTTTCTCGCATTAAATAGCTCGAATAGAGCGATCTCGAAGATTCTGCATACTTCTGACAGAAGACTCACCAAGATTATCGCAGAAAATGTATGTCTCAGCTGGAAACCCCACGAAAACCAAGATATCGCCGGTTCTGCATATCAGACGCACTGTGGAGTGGTGAAAACATCAGAAAACTTGTTTTTCGCATTAAATATCTCGAAACGAGCGATCTAGATGATTCTGCAAACTTCTGTCAGAAGTCTCACCAAGATTATCGTTGAAAATGCATATCTCAGCTTGAAACCCGACGAAATCCAAGATGTCGCCAGTTCTGCATATCAAACCCACTGTGGAGTGGTGAAAACACCGGATAACGTGTTTCTCGCATTAAATAGCTCGAAAAGAGTGATCTAGATGATTCTGCATACTTCTGTCTGAAGTCTCACCAATATTATCGCAGAAAATGCATATCTGAGCTTGAAACCCCACGAAAACCAGGATATCGTCGGTTCTGCACATCATACGCACTGTGGAGTGGTGAAAACACCAGTTAACGTGTCTCTCGCATTAAATAGCTCGAAAAGAGCGATCTAGATGATTCTGCATACATCGGACAGAAGTCTCACCAAGATTATCGCAGAAAATGCATATTTCAGCTTGAAACCCCACGAAAACCAAGATATCTCCGGTTCTGCATATCCAACGAACAGTGGTGTGGTGAAAACCCCAGAAAACGTGTTTCTCGCATTAAATAGCTCGAAAAGAGCGCTCTCGATTTTTCTGCATACTTCGGACAGAAGTCTCAACAAGATTATTGCAGAAAATGCATATCTCAGCTTGAAACCCCACGAAAACCAAGATATCTCCGGTTCTGCATATCCAACGAACTGTGGTGTGGTGAAAACCCCAGAAAACGTGTTTCTCGCATTAAATAGCTCGAAAAGAGCGGTCTCGATGTTTCTGCATACTTCGGACAGAAGTCTCACCAAGATTATCGCAGAAAATGCATATCTCAGCTTGAAACCCCACGAAAACCCAGATATCGCTGGTTCTACATATCAAACGCACTGCGGAGTGGTGAAAACACCAGATAACGTGTTTCTCGCATTAGATATCTCGAAAAAAGCGATCCCGATGATTCTGCATACTTCTGACAGAAGTCTCACCAAGATTATCGTAAAAAATGCATATCTCAGCTTGAAACCCAACGAAAGCCAAGATATCGCTGGTTCTGCATATCAAACGCACTGTGGAGTGGTGAAAACCCCTGACAAGGTTTTTCTCGCATTAACTAGCTCGAAAAGAGCGATCTCGATGATTCAGCCTAATTCGGACAGAAGTCTCTCCATGATTATCGCAGAAAATGCATATCTCTGCTAGAAACCCCGCGAAAACCAAGATATCTCCGGTTCTGCACATCCAACGCACTGTGGGGTGGTGAAAACACCAGAGAACGTGTTTCTCGCATTAAACAGCTCGAAAAGAGCGATCTAGATGATTCTGCATCCTTCTGACAGACTTCTCACCAAGATTATCGTAGAAAATGCAATCCTCAGCTTGAAACCCGTCGAAATCCAAAATGTCGCCGGTTCTGCATATCAAACGCACTGTGGAGTGGTGAAAACACCGGATATCGTTTTTCTCGCATTAAATAGCTCGAAAAGAGCGATCCCGATGATTCTGCATACTTCTGACTGAAGTCTCACCAAGATTATCGCAGAAAATGCATATCCCAGCTGGAAACACCACGAAAATCAAGATGTCGCCGGTTCTGCATATCAAACGCACTGTGGAGTGGTGAATACACCAGAAAACGTGTTTCCCGCATTAAATAGCTCGAAAAGAGCGATCTAGATGATTCTGCATACTTCTGACTGAGGTCTCACCAATATTATCGTAGAAAATGCATATCTCAGCTTGAAACCCGACCGAAACGAAGATATCTCCGGTTCTGCATGTCTAACGTACTGTGGAGTGGTGAATACACCAGAAAACTTGTTTCTCGCATTAAATAGCTCGAAAAGAGCGATCTAGATGATTCTGCATACTTCTGGCAGAAGACTCACCAAGATTATCGCCGAAAATGCATATCTCAGCTGGAAACACCACGATAATCAAGATATCGCCGGTTCTGCATATCAAACGCACTGTGGAGTGGTGAAAACAACCAGATATCGTGTTTCTCGCATTAAGTTGCTCGAAAAGAGCGATCTCGAAGATTCTGCATACTTCTGACAGACTTCTCACCAAGATTATCGTAGAAAATGCAATCCTCAGCTTGAAACCCGTCGAAATCCAAAATGTCGCCGGTTCTGCATATCAAACGCACTGTGGAGTGGTGAAAACACCGGATATCGTTTTTCTCGCATTAAATAGCTCGAAAAGAGCGATCCCGATGATTCTGCATACTTCTGACTGAAGTCTCACCAAGATTATCGCAGAAAATGCATATCCCAGCTGGAAACACCACGAAAATCAAGATGTCGCCGGTTCTGCATATCAAACGCACTGTGGAGTGGTGAATACACCAGAAAACGTGTTTCCCGCATTAAATAGCTCGAAAAGAGCGATCTAGATGATTCTGCATACTTCTGACTGAAGTCTCACCAATATTATCGCTGAAAATGCCTATCTTAGCTAGAAACATCACGAAAATTAAGATGTCGCCGGTTCTGCATATCAAACCCACTGTGGAGTAGTGAAAACAACCAGATAACGTGTTTCTCGCATTAAATAGCTGGAATAGAGCGATCTCGATGATTCTGCATACTTCTCATAGAGGAAACACCAAGATTATCGCAGAAAATGCATATTTCAGCTGGAAACCCCACGAAAACCAAGTTATCGGCGGTTCTACATATCAAACGCACTGTGGAGTGGTCAAAACACCAGAAAACGTGTTTCTCGCATTAAATAGCTCGAAAAGAGCGTTCTCGAAGATCCTGCATACTTCTGACAGAAGTCTCACCAAGATTATCGTAGAAAATGCATATCTCAGCTTGAAACCCGACGAAACCCGGGTTATCTCCGGTTCTGCACATCATACGCACTGTGGAGTGGTGAAAACACCAGACAACGTGTTTCTCGCATTAAATAGCTCGCAAAGAGCGATATCGATGATTCTGCATACTTCGGACAGAAGTCTCACCAATATTATCGCAGAAAATGCATATCTCAGCTTGAAACCCGACGAAAACCACGATGTCGCCGGTTCTGCATATCGAACGCACTGTGGGGTGGTGAAAACACCAGAAAACGTGTTTCTCCCATTAAGTAGCTCGAAAAGAGCGTTCTCGAAGATTCTGCATATTTCTGACAGAGGTCTCACCAATATTGTCGTAGAAAATGCATATCTCAGCTTGAAACCCGACCGAAACGAAGATACCTCCGGTTCTGCATGTCTAACGTACTGTGGAGTGGCGAACACACCAGAAAACGTGTTTCCCGCATTAAATAGCTCGAAAAGAGCGATGTAGATGATTCTGCATACTTATGGGAGAAGACTCACCAAGCTTATCGCAGAAAATGCATATCTCAGCTGGAAACACCACGAAAATCAAGATATCGCCGGTTCTGCATATCAGACGCACTGTGGAGTGGTGAAAACACCAGAAAACGTGTTTCTCGCATTAACTAGCTCGAAAAGAGCGTTCTCGATGATTCTGCATACTTCTCATAGAGGAAACACCAAGATTATCGCAGAAAATGCATATTTCAGCTGGAAACCCCACGAAAACCAAGTTATCGGCGGTTCTACATATCAAACGCACTGTGGAGTGGTCAAAACACCAGAAAACGTGTTTCTCGCATTAAATAGCTCGAAAAGAGCGTTCTCGAAGATCCTGCATACTTCTGACAGAAGTCTCACCAAGATTATCGTAGAAAATGCATATCTCAGCTTGAAACCCGACGAAACCCGGGTTATCTCCGGTTCTGCACATCATACGCACTGTGGAGTGGTGAAAACACCAGTTAACATGTTTCTTGCATTAAATAGCTCGAAAAGAGCGATCTCGATGATTCTGCATACTTCGGACAGATGTCTCACCAAGATTATCGCAGAAAATGCATATTTCAGCTTGAAACCCCACGAAAACCAAGATATCTCCGGTTCTGCATATCCAACGAACAGTGGTGTGGTGAAAACGCCAGAAAACGTGTTCCTCGCATTAAATAGCTCGAAAAGTGCGATCCCGATGATTCTGCATACTTCGGACAGAAGTCTCACCAAGATTATCGCAGAAAATGCATATTTCAGCTGGAAACCCCACGAAAACCAAGTTATCGGCGGTTCTACATATCAAACGCACTGTGGAGTGGTGAAAACACCAGATAACGTGTTTCTCGCATTAAATAGCTCCAAACGAGCGATCTAGATGATTCTGCGTACTTCTGACTGAAGTCTCACCAATATTATCGCAGAAAATGCATATCTCATCTAGAAACCTCACGAAAATCAAGATGTCGCCGGTTCTGCATATCAAACGCACTATGGAGTGGTGAAAACAACCAGATAACGGGTTTCTCGCATTAAATAGCTCGAAACGAGCGATCTAGATGATTCTGCGTACTTCTGACTGAAGTCTCACCAAGATTATCGCAGAAAATGCATATCTCAGCTGGAAACACCACGAAAATCAAGATATCGCCGGTTCTGCATATCAGACGCACTGTGGCGTGGTGAAAACACCAGAAAACGTGTTTCTCGCATTAACTAGCTCGAAAGGAGCGTTCTCGATGATTCTGCATACTTCTCATAGATGAAACACCAAGATTATCGCAGAAAATGCATATTTCAGCTGGAAACCCCACGAAAACCAAGTTATCGGCGGCTCTACATATCAAACGCACTGTGGAGTGGTCAAAACACCAGACAACGTGTTTCTCGCATTAAATAGCTCGAAAAGAGCGATATCGATGATTCTGCATACTTCGGACAGATGTCTCACCAAGATTATCGCAGAAAATGCATATTTCAGCTTGAAACCCCACGAAAACCAAGATATCTCCGGTTCTGCATATCCAACGAACAGTGGTGTGGTGAAAACGCCAGAAAACGTGTTCCTCGCATTAAATAGCTCGAAAAGAGCGATCCCGATGATTCTGCATACTTCGGACAGAAGTTTCACCAAGATTATCGCAGAAAATGCATATCTCAGCTTGAAACCCCAGGAAAACCAAGATATCTCCGGTTCTGCATATCCAACGAACAGAGGTGTGGTGAAAACCCCAGAAAACGTGTTTCTCGCATTAAATAGCTCGAAAAGAGCGCTCTCGATTTTTCTGCATACTTCGGACAGAAGTCTCAACAAGATTATTGCAGAAAATGCATATCTCAGCTTGAAACCCCACGAAAACCAAGATATCTCCGGTTTTGCATATCAAACGCACTGTGGGGTGGTGAAAACACCAGAAAACGTGTTTCTCGCATTAAGTAGCTCGAAAAGAGCGTTCTCGAATGTTCTGCATACTTCTGACAGAGGTCTCACCAATATTGTCGTAGAAAATGCATACCTCAGCTTGAAACCCGACCGAAACGAAGATACCTCCGGTTCTGCATGTCTAACGTACTGTGGAGTGGTGAATACACCACATAACGTGTTGCTCGCATTAAATAGCTCTAAAAGTGTGATCTCGATGATTCTGCATACTTCTGTCTGAAGTCTCCCCAATATTATCGCACAAAATGCATATTTCAGCTGGAAACCCCACAAAAACCAAGTTATCGGCGGCTCTACATATCAAACGCACTGTGGAGTGGTGAAAACGCCAGAAAACGTGTTCCTCGCATTAAATAGCTCGAAAAGAGCGATCCCGATGATTCTGCATACTTCGGACAGAAGTCTCACCAAGATTATCGCAGAAAATGCATGTCTCAGCTTGAAACCCCAGGAAAACCAAGATATCTCCGGTTCTGCATATCCAACGAACAGAGGTGTGGTGATAACCCCAGAAAACGTGTTTCTCGCATTAAATAGCTCGAAAAGAGCGATCCCGATGATTCTGCATACTTCGGACAGAAGTCTCACCAAGATTATCGCAGAAAATGCATATCTCAGCTTGAAACCCCAGGAAAACCAAGATATCTCCGGTTCTGCATATCCAACGAACAGAGGTGTGGTGAAAACCCCAGAAAACGTGTTTCTCGCATTAAATAGCTCGAAAAGAGCGCTCTCGATTTTTCTGCATACTTCTGACTGAAGTCTCACCAAGATTATCGCAGAAAATGCATATCCCAGCTGGAAACACAACGAAAATCAAGATGTCGCCGGTTCTGCATATCAAACGCACTGTGGAGTGGTGAAAACACCAGATAACGTGTTTCTCGCATTAAATAGCTCCAAACGAGCGATCTAGATGATTCTGCATACTTCGGACAGAAGTCTCACCAATATTATCGCAGAAAATGCATATCTCAGCTTGAAACCTCACGAACATCAAGATGTCGCCGGTTCTGCATATCAAACGCACTGTGGAGTGCTGAAAACACCAGATAACGTGTTTCTCGCATTAAATAGCTCGATAAGAGCGATCGCGATGATTCTGCATACTACGGACAGAAGTCTCACCAAGATTATCGCAGAAAATGCATATCTCAGCTTGAAACCCGACGAAAACCACGATTTCGCCGGTTCTGCATATCAAACGCACTGTGGGGTGGTGAAAACACCAGAAAACGTGTTTCTCGCATTAAGCAGCTCGAAAAGAGCGTTCTCGAAGGTTCTGCATACTTCTGACAGAGGTCTCACCAATATTGTCGTAGAAAATGCATACCTCAGCTTGAAACCCGACCGAAACGAAGATACCTCCGGTTCTGCATGTCTAACGTACTGTGGAGTGGTGAATACACCGCATAACGTGTTGCTCGCATTAAATAGCTCTAAAAGAGCGATATCGATGATTCTGCATACTTCGGACAGAAGTCTCACAAATATTACCGCAGAAAATGCATATCTCAGCTTGAAACCTCACGAACATCAAGATGTCGCCGTTTCTGCATATCCAACGAACAGTGGTGTGGTGAAATCGCCAGAAAACGTGTTTCTCGCATTAAATAGCTCGATAAGAGCGATCCCGATGATTCTGCATACTTCGGACAGAAGTCTCACCAAGATTGTCGCAGAAAATGCATATCTCAGCTTGAAACCCCAGGAAAACCAAGATATCTCCGGTTCTGCATATCCAACGAACAGAGGTGTGGTGAAAACCCCAGAAAACGTGTTTCTCGCATTAAATAGCTCGAAAAGAGCGCTCTCGATTTTTCTGCATACTTCGGACAGAAGTCTCAACAAGATTATTGCAGAAAATGCATATCTCAGCTTGAAACCCCACGAAAACCAAGATATCTCCGGTTTTGCATATCAAACGCACTGTGGGGTGGTGAAAACACCAGAAAACGTGTTTCTCGCATTAAGTAGCTCGAAAAGAGCGTTCTCGAATGTTCTGCATACTTCTGACAGAGGTCTCACCAATATTGTCGTAGAAAATGCATACCTCAGCTTGAAACCCGACCGAAACGAAGATACCTCCGGTTCTGCATGTCTAACGTACTGTGGAGTGGTGAATACACCACATAACGTGTTGCTCGCATTAAATAGCTCTAAAAGAGCGATATCGATGATTCTGCATACTTCGGACAGAAGTCTCACCAAGATTATCGCAGAAAATGCATACCTCAGCTTGAAACCCCACGAAAACCAAATTATCTCCGGTTCTGCATATCAAACCAACTGTGGAGTAGTGAAAACACCAGATAACGTGTTTCTCGCATTAAATAGCTCGAAAAGTGTGATCTCGATGATTCTGCATACTTCTGTCTGAAGTCTCCCCAATATTATCGCACAAAATGCATATTTCAGCTGGAAACCCCACAAAAACCAAGTTATCGGCGGCTCTACATATCAAACGCACTGTGGAGTGGTGAAAACGCCAGAAAACGTGTTCCTCGCATTAAATAGCTCGAAAAGAGCGATCCCGATGATTCTGCATACTTCGGACAGAAGTCTCACCAAGATTATCGCAGAAAATGCATGTCTCAGCTTGAAACCCCAGGAAAACCAAGATATCTCCGGTTCTGCATATCCAACGAACAGAGGTGTGGTGAAAACCCCAGAAAACGTGTTTCTCGCATTAAATAGCTCGAAAAGAGCGCTCTCGATTTTTCTGCATACTTCTGACTGAAGTCTCACCAAGATTATCGCAGAAAATGCATATCCCAGCTGGAAACACCACGAAAATCAAGATGTCGCCGGTTCTGCATATCAAACGCACTGTGGAGTGGTGAAAACACCAGATAACGTGTTTCTCGCATTAAATAGCTCCAAACGAGCGACCTAGATGATTCTGCATACTTCGGACAGAAGTCTCACCAATATTATCGCAGAAAATGCATATCTCAGCTTGAAACCTCACGAACATCAAGATGTCGCCGGTTCTGCATATCAAACGCACTGTGGAGTGCTGAAAACACCAGATAACGTGTTTCTCGCATTAAATAGCTCGATAAGAGCGATCGCGATGATTCTGCATACTACGGACAGAAGTCTCACCAAGATTATCGCAGAAAATGCATATCTCAGCTTGAAACCCCACGAAAACCAAATTATCTCCGGTTCTGCATATCAAACCAACTGTGGAGTAGTGAAAACACCAGATAACGTGTTTCTCGCATTAAATAGCTCGAATAGAGCGATCTCGAAGATTCTGCATACTTCTGACAGAAGACTCACCAAGATTATCGCAGAAAATGTATGTCTCAGCTGGAAACCCCACGAAAACCAAGATATCGCCGGTTCTGCATATCAGACGCACTGTGGAGTGGTGAAAACATCAGAAAACTTGTTTTTCGCATTAAATATCTCGAAACGAGCGATCTAGATGATTCTGCAAACTTCTGTCAGAAGTCTCACCAAGATTATCGTTGAAAATGCATATCTCAGCTTGAAACCCGACGAAATCCAAGATGTCGCCAGTTCTGCATATCAAACCCACTGTGGAGTGGTGAAAACACCGGATAACGTGTTTCTCGCATTAAATAGTTCGAAAAGAGTGATCTAGATGATTCTGCATACTTCTGTCTGAAGTCTCACCAATATTATCGCAGAAAATGCATATCTGAGCTTGAAACCCCACGAAAACCAGGATATCGTCGGTTCTGCACATCATACGCACTGTGGAGTGGTGAAAACACCAGTTAACGTGTCTCTCGCATTAAATAGCTCGAAAAGAGCGATCTAGATGATTCTGCATACATCGGACAGAAGTCTCACCAAGATTATCGCAGAAAATGCATATTTCAGCTTGAAACCCCACGAAAACCAAGATATCTCCGGTTCTGCATATCCAACGAACAGTGGTGTGGTGAAAACCCCAGAAAACGTGTTTCTCGCATTAAATAGCTCGAAAAGAGCGCTCTCGATTTTTCTGCATACTTCGGACAGAAGTCTCAACAAGATTATTGCAGAAAATGCATATCTCAGCTTGAAACCCCACGAAAACCAAGATATCTCCGGTTCTGCATATCCAACGAACTGTGGTGTGGTGAAAACCCCAGAAAACGTGTTTCTCGCATTAAATAGCTCGAAAAGAGCGGTCTCGATGTTTCTGCATACTTCGGACAGAAGTCTCACCAAGATTATCGCAGAAAATGCATATCTCAGCTTGAAACCCCACGAAAACCCAGATAACGCTGGTTCTACATATCAAACGCACTGCGGAGTGGTGAAAACACCAGATAACGTGTTTCTCGCATTAGATATCTCGAAAAAAGCGATCCCGATGATTCTGCATACTTCTGACAGAAGTCTCACCAAGATTATCGTAAAAAATGCATATCTCAGCTTGAAACCCAACGAAAGCCAAGATATCGCTGGTTCTGCATATCAAACGCACTGTGGAGTGGTGAAAACACCAGATAACGTGTTTCCGCATTAAATAGGTCGAAAAGAGCGATCTCGATGTTTCTGCATACTTCGGACAGAGGTCTCACCAAGATTATCTCAGAAAATGCATATCTCTGCTAGAAAACCCACGAAAACCAAGATATCTCCTGTTCTGCATATCCAACGAACTGTGCAGTGGTGAAAACCCCAGAAAACGTGTTTCTCGCATTAAATAGCTCGAAAAGAGCGATCTCGATGATTCTGCACACTTCGGACAGAAGTCTCACCAAGATTATCGCAGACAATGCATATCTCAGCTTGAAACCCCACGAAAACCAAGATATCGCCGGTTCTGCATATCGTACGCACTGTGGAGTGCTGAAAACACCAGATATCGTGTTTCTCGCATTAAATAGCTCGAAAAGTGCGATCTCGATGATTCTGCATACTTCGGACAGAAGTCTCACCAAGATTATCGCAGACAATGCATATCTCAGCTTGAAACCCCACGAAAACCAAGATATCGCCGGTTCTGCATATCATACGCACTGTGGATTGCTGAAAACACCAGATATCGTGTTTCTCGCATTAAATAGCTCGAAAAGTGCGATCTCGATGATTCTGCATCCTTCAGACAGAAGTCTCACCATGATTATCGTAAAAAATGCATATCTCAGCTTGAAACCCCACGAAAACCAAGATATCGCTGGTTCTGCATATCCAACGAACTGTGGTGTGGTGAAAACCCCAGAAAACGTGTTTCTCGCATTAAATAGCTCGAAAAGAGCGATCTCGATGATTCTGCACACTTCGGACAGAAGTCTCACCAAGATTATCGCAGACAATGCATATCTCAGCTTGAAACCCCACGAAAACCAAGATATCGCCGGTTCTGCATATCGTACGCACTGTGGAGTGCTGAAAACACCAGATATCGTGTTTCTCGCATTAAATAGCTCGAAAAGAGCGATCTCGATGATTCTGCACACTTCGGGCAGAAGTCTCACCAAGATTATCGCAGACAATGCATATCTCAGCTTGAAACCCCACGAAAACCAAGATATCGCCGGTTCTGCATATCGTACGCACTGTGGAGTGCTGAAAACACCAGATATCGTGTTTCTCGCATTAAATAGCTCGAAAAGTGCGATCTCGATGATTCTGCATACTTCGGACAGAAGTCTCACCAAGATTATCGCAGACAATGCATATCTCAGCTTGAAACCCCACGAAAACCAAGCTATCGCCGGTTCTGCATATCGTACGCACTGTGGAGTGCTGAAAACACCAGATATCGTGTTTCTCGCATTAAATAGCTCGAAAAGTGCGATCTCGATGTTTCTGCATACTTCGGACAGAAGTCTCACCAAGATTATCGCAGACAATGCATATCTCAGCTTGAAACCCCACGAAAACCAAGATATCGCCGGTTCTGCATATCATACGCACTGTGGATTGCTGAAAACACCAGATATCGTGTTTCTCGCATTAAATAGCTCGAAAAGTGCGATCTCGATGATTCTGCATCCTTCAGACAGAAGTCTCACCATGATTATCGTAAAAAATGCATATCTCAGCTTGAAACCCCACGAAAACCAACATATCGCTGGTTCTGCATATCAAACGCACTGTGGAGTGGTGAAAACACCAGATAACGTGTTTCCGCATTAAATAGGTCGAAAAGAGCGATCTCGATGTTTCTGCATACTTCGGACAGAGGTCTCACCAAGATTATCTCAGAAAATGCATATCTCTGCTAGAAAACCCACGAAAACCAAGATATCTCCTGTTCTGCATATCCAACGAACTGTGCAGTGGTGAAAACCCCAGAAAACGTGTTTCTCGCATAAAATAGCTCGAAATGTACGATCTCGAAGATTCTGCATACTTCGGACAGAAGTCTCACCAAGATTATCGCAGAAAATGCATATCAGAGCTTGAAACCCCACGAAAACCAAGATATCGTCGGTTCTGCATATCATACGCACTGTGGAGTGGTGAAAACACCAGATAACGTGTTTCTCGCATTAAATAGCTCGAATAGAGCGATCTCGATGATTAAGCATACTTCGGACAGAAGTCTCACCAAGATTATCGTAAAAAATGCATATCTCAGCTTGAAACCCCACGAAAACCAAGATTTCGCTGGTTCTGCATATCAAACGCACAGAGGTGTGCAGAAAACACCAGATAACGTGTTTGTCGCATTAAATAGCTCGAAAAGTGCGATCTCGATGATTCTGCATACTTCGGACAGAAGTCTCACCATGATTATCGTAAAAAATGCATATCTCAGCTTGAAACCCAACGAAAACCAAGATTTCGCTGGTTCTGCATATCAAACGCACTGTGGAGTGGTGAAAACACCAGATAACGTGTTTCTCGCATTCAATACGTCGAAAAGAGCGATCTCCATGTTTCTGCATACTTCGGACAGAAGTCTCACCAAGATTATCGCAGAAAATGCATATCTGAGCTTGAAACCCCACGAAAACCAAGACATCGTCGGTTCTGCATATCATACGCACTGTGGAGTGGTGAAAACACCAGATAACTTGTTTCTCGCATTAAATAGCTCGAAAAGAGCGATCTCGATGACTCTGCATACTTCGGACAGAAGTCTCACCAAGATTATCGCAGAAAATGCATATCTCTGCTAGAAACCCCACGAAAACCAAGATATCTCCTGTTCTGCATATCCAACGAACTGTGGAGTGGTGAAAACACCAGATAACGTGTTTCTCGCATTAAATAGCTCGAAAAGAGCGCTCCCGATGTTTCTGCATACTTCGGACAGATGTTTCACCAAGATTATCGTGGAAAATGCATATCTCAGCTTGAAACCTGACGAAAACCAAAATATCGCCGGTTTTGCATATCAAACGCACTGTGGAGTAGTGAAAACACCGGATAAGGTTTTCCTCGCTTTAACTAGCTCGAAAAGAGCGTTCTCGAAGATCCTGCATACTTCTGACAGAAGTCTCACCAAGATTATCGTAGAAAATGCATATCTCAGCTTGAAACCCGACGAAAACCGAGTTATCTCCGGTTCTGCACATCAAACGTACCGTGGAGTGGTGAAAACAGCAGAAAACGTGTTTCGCGCATTAAGTAGCTCGAATCGAGCAATCTCGATGATTCTGCATACTTCGGACAGAAGTCTCACCTAAATTATCGTAAAAAATGCATATCGCAGCTTGAAACCACACGAAAGCCAAGATATCGCTGGTTCTACATATCAAACGCACTGTGGAGTGGTGAAAACACCGGATAAGGTTTTTCTCGCATTAACTAGCTCGAAAAGAGCGATCTCGATGACTCTGCATACTTCGGACAGAAGTCTCACCTAAATTATCGTAAAAAATGCATATCGCAGCTTGAAACCACACGAAAGCCAAGATATCGCTGGTTCTGCATATCAAACGCACTGCGGAGTGGTGAAAACACCAGATAACTTGTTTCTCGCATTAAATAGCTCGAAAAGAGCGATCTCGATGACTCTGCATACTTCGGACAGAACTCTCACCAAGAATATCGCAGAAAATGCATATCTCTGCTAGAAACCCCTCGAAAACCAAGATATCTCCTGTTCTGCATATCCAACGAACTGTGGAGTGGTGAAAACCCCAGAAAACGTGTTTGTCGCATTAAATAGCTCGAAAAGTACGATCTCGATTACTCTGCATACTTCGGACAGAAGTCTCACCAAGATTATCGCAGAAAATGCATATCAGAGCTTGAAACCCCACGAAAACCAAGATATCGTCGGTTCTGCATATCATACGCACTGTGGAGTGGTGAAAACACCAGATAACGTGTTTCTCGCATTAAATATCTCGAATAGAGCGATCTCGATGATTAAGCATACTTCGGACAGAAGTCTCACCAAGATGATCGCAGAAAATGCATATCTGAGCTTGAAACCCCACGAAAACCAAGATTTCGCTGGTTCTGCATATCAAACGCACTGCGGAGTGGTGAAAACACCAGATAACTTGTTTCTCGCATTAAATAGCTCGAAAAGAGCGATCTCGATGACTCTGCATACTTCGGACAGAAGTCTCACCATGATTATCGCAGAAAATGCATATCTGAGCTTGAAACCCCACGAAAACCAAGATATCGTCGGTTCTGTATATCATACGCACTGTGGAGTGGTGAAAACACCAGATAACGTGTTTCTCGCATTAAATAGCTCGAATAGAGCGATCTCGTTGATTAAGCATACTTCGGACAGAAGTCTCACCAAGATTATCGTAAAAAATGCATATCTCAGCTTGAAACCCCACGAAAACCAAGATTTCGCTGGTTCTGCATATCAAACGCACTGTGGTGTGCTGAAAACACCAGATAACGTGTTTGTCGCATTAAATAGCTCGAAAAGTGCGATCTCGATGATTCTGCATACTTCGGACAGAAGTCTCACCATGATTATCGTAAAAAATGCATATCTCAGCTTGAAACCCAACGAAAACCAAGATTTCGCTGGTTCTGCATATCAAACGCACTGTGGAGTGGTGAAAACACCAGATAACGTGTTTCTCGCATTCAATAGGTCGAAAAGAGCGATCTCCATGTTTCTGCATACTTCGGACAGAAGTCTCACCAAGATTATCGCAGAAAATGCATATCTGAGCTTGAAACCCCACGAAAACCAAGATATCGTCGGTTCTGCATATCATACGCACTGTGGAGTGGTGAAAACACCAGATAACTTGTTTCTCGCATTAAATAGCTCGAAAAGAGCGATCTCGATGACTCTGCATACTTCGGACAGAAGTCTCACCAAGATTATCGCAGAAAATGCATTTCTCTGCTAGAAACCCCACGAAAACCAAGATATCTCCTGTTCTGCACATCAAACGTACCGTGGAGTGGTGAAAACAGCAGAAAACGTGTTTCGCGCATTAAGTAGCTCGAATCGAGCAATCTCGATGATTCTGCATACTTCGGACAGAAGTCTCAACAAGATTATCGCAGAAAATGCATATCTCAGCTTGAAACCCGACGAAAACCGAGTTATCTCCGGTTCTGCACATCAAACGTACCGTGGAGTGGTGAAAACAGCAGAAAACGTGTTTCGCGCATTAAGTAGCTCGAATCGAGCAATCTCGATGATTCTGCATACTTCGGACAGAAGTCTCAACAAGATTATCGCAGAAAATGCATATCTCAGCTTGAAACCCCACGAAAACCAAGATTTCGCTGGTTCTGCATATCCAACGAACTGTGGAGTGGTGAAAACACCAGATAACGTGTTTCTCGCATTAAATAGCTCGAAAAGAGCGCTCCCGATGTTTCTGCATACTTCGGACAGATGTTTCACCAAGATTATCGTGGAAAATGCATATCTCAGCTTGAAACCTGACGAAAACCAAAATATCGCCGGTTTTGCATATCAAACGCACTGTGGAGTAGTGAAAACACCGGATAAGGTTTTCCTCGCTTTAACTAGCTCGAAAAGAGCGTTCTCGAAGATCCTGCATACTTCTGACAGAAGTCTCACCAAGATTATCGTAGAAAATGCATATCTCAGCTTGAAACCCGACGAAAACCGAGTTATCTCCGGTTCTGCACATCAAACGTACCGTGGAGTGGTGAAAACAGCAGAAAACGTGTTTCGCGCATTAAGTAGCTCGAATCGAGCAATCTCGATGATTCTGCATCCTTCGGACAGAAGTCTCAACAAGATTATCGCAGAAAATGCATATCTCAGCTTGAAACCCCACGAAAACCAAGGTATTTACTGTTCTGCATATCAAACGCACTGTGGAGTTGTGATAACACCAGATAACTTGTTTCTCGCACTAACTAGCTCGAAAAGAGAGATCTCGATGATTCAGCATACTTCCGACAGAAGTCTCACCAAGATTATAGCAGAAAATGCATATCTCTGCTTGAAACCCCACGAAAACCAAGCTATCGCCGGTTCTGCATATCAAACGCACTGTGGAGTGGTGAAAACACCAGATAACGTGTTTCTCGCATTGAATAGCTCGAAACGAGCGATCTCGATGATTCTGCATACTTCGGACAGAAGTCTCAACAAGATTATCGCAGAAAATGCATATCTCAGCTTGAAACCCCACGAAAACCAAGATATCTACTGTTCTGCATATCAAACGCACTGTGGAGTGGTGAAAACACCAGATAACGTGTTTCTCGCACTAACTAGCTCGAAAAGAGCGTTCTCGAAGATTCTGCATAATTCTGACAGAAGTCTCACCAGGATTATCGTAGAAAATGCATATCTCAGCTTGAAACCCGACCGAAACCAAGATATCTCCGGTTCTGCATGTCAAACGTACTGTGGAGTGGTGAAAACACCAGAAAACGTGTTTCGTGCATTAAGTAGCTCCAAAAGAGCGATCTAGATGATTCTGCATACTTCTGACTGAAGTCTCACCAATATTATCGCAGAAAATGCATATTTCAGCTTGAAACCCCACGAAAACCAAGATATCGCTGGTTCTGCATGTCAAACGCACTGTGGAGTGGTGAAAACACCAGATAACGTGTTTCTCGCATTAAATAGCTCGAAAAGAGCGTTCTGGATGATTCAGCATACTTCGGACAGAAGTCTCACCAAGATTATCGCAGGAAATGCATATCCCAGCTTGAAACCCCACGAAAACCAAGATATCTCCGGTTCTGCATATCCAACGAACTGTGGAGTGGTAAAAACCCCAGAAAACGAGTTTCTCGCATTAAATAGCTCGAAAAGAGCGCTCTCGATGTTTCTGCATACTTCGGACAGATGTTTCACCAAGATTATCGTAGAAAATGCATATCTCAGCTTGAAACCCGACGAAAACCAAAATATCGCCGGTTCTGCATATCAAACCTACTGTGGAGTGGTGAAAACACCAGAAAACGTGTTTCTCGCATTAAGTAGCTCGAAAAGAGCGTTCTCGAAGATCCTGCATACTTCTTACAGAAGTCTCACCAAGATTATCGTAGAAAATGCATATCTCAGCTTGAAACCCGACGAAAACCGATATATCTCCGGTTCTGCACATCAAACGTACCGTGGAGTGGTGAAAACACCAGAAAACGTGTTTCGCGCATTAAGTAGTTCGAAAAGAGCGTTCTCGAAGATTCTGCATAATTCTGACAGAAGTCTCACCAGGATTATCGTAGAAAATGCATATCTCAGCTTGAAACCCGACGAAAACCAAAATATCGCCGGTTCTGCATATCAAACGCACTGTGGAGTGGTGAAAACGCCAGATACCGTGTTTCTCGCATTAAATAGCTCGAAAAGAGCGATCGCGATGATTCTGCATACTTCGGACAGAAGTCTCAACAAGATTATCGCAGAAAATGCATATCTCAGCTTGAAACCCCACGAAAACCAAGATATCTACTGTTCTGCATATCGAACGCACTGTGGAGTGGTGCAAACACCAGAAAACGCGTTTCGCGCATTAAGTAGCTCGAAACGAGCGATCTCGATGATTCTGCATACTTCGGACAGAAGTCTCAACAAGATTATCGCAGAAAATGCATATCTCAGCTTGAAACCCCACGAAAACCAAGATATCTACTGTTCTGCATATCGAACGCACTGTGGAGTGGTGCAAACACCAGAAAACGCGTTTCGTGCATTAAGTAGCTCGAAAAGAGCGATCTAGATGATTCTGCATACTTCTGACTGAAGTCTCACCAGTATTATCGCAGAAAATGCATATCTCATCTTGAAACCCCACGAAAACCAAGATATCTCCGGTTCTACACATCAAACGTACCGTGGAGTGGTGAAAATACCAGAAAACGTGTTTCGCGCATTAAGTAGCTCGAAAAGAGCGTTCTCGAAGATTCTGCATACTTCGGACAGAAGTCTCAACAAGATTATCGCAGAAAATGCATATCTCAGCTTGAAACCCCACGAAAACCAAGATATATCCGGTTCTGCATATCCAACGAACTGTGGAGTGGTGAAAACCCCAGAAAACGAGTTTCTCGCATTAAATAGATCGGACAGAGCGCTCTCGACGTTTCTGCATACTGCGGACAGATGTTTCACCAAGCTTATCGTAGAAAATGCATATCTCAGCTTGAAACCCGACGAAAACCAAAATATCTGCGGTTCTGCTTATCCAATGCACTGTGGAGTGGTGAAAACACCAGATAACATGTTTCTCGCATTAAATAGCTCGAAACGAGCGATCTCGATGATTCTGCATACTTCGGACAGAAGTCGCAACAAGATTATCGCAGAAAATGCATATCTCAGATTGAAACCCCACGAAAACCAAGATATGTACTGTTCTGCATATCAAACGCACTGTGGAGTGGTGAAAACACCAGATAACGTGTTTCTCGCACTAACTAGCTCGAAAAGATCGATCTCGATGATTCAGCATACTTCGGACAGAAGTCTCACCTAAATTATCGTAAAAAATGCATATCGCAACTTGAAACCACACGAAAGCCAAGATATCGCTGGTTCTACATATCAAACGCACTGTGGAGTGGTGAAAACACCGGATAAGGTTTTTCTCGCATTAACTAGCTCGAAAAGAGCGATCTCGATGTTTCAGCATACTTCAGACAGAAGTCTCACCAAGATTATCGTAGAAAATGCATATCTCAGCTTGAAACCCCACGAAAACCAAGATATCGCCGGTTCTGCATATCATACGCACTGTGGAGTGGTGAAAACACCAGATAACGTGTTTCTCGCATTGAATAGCTCGAAACGAGCGATCTCGATAATTAAGCATACTTCGGACGGAAGTCTCACCAAGATTATCGTAAAAAATGCATATCTCAGCTTGATACCCCACGAAAACCAAGATATCGCTGGTTCTGCATATCAAACGCACTGTGAAGTGCTGAAAACACCAGATAACGTGTTTGTCGCATTAAATAGCTCGAATAGAGCGATCTCGACGTTTCTGCATACTTCGGACAGAAGTCTCACCAAGATTATCGTAGAAAATGCATATCTCAGCTTGAAACCCGACGAAAACCAAAATATCTCCGGTTCTGCATATCCAACGCACTGTGGAGTGGTGAAAACACCAGATAACGTGTTTCTCGCATTAAATAGCTCGAAACGAGCGATCTCGATGATTCTGCATACTTCTAACAGAAGTCTCACCAAGATTATCGCAGAAAATGCATATCTCTGCTTGAAACCCCACGAAAACCAGGATATCTACTGTTCTGCATATCCAACGAACTGTGGAGTGGTGAAAATACCAGATAACGTGTTTCTCGCATTAAATAGCTCGAAACGAGCGATGTCGATGATTCTGCATACTTCGGACAGAAATCTCACCAAAATTATCGTAAAAAATGCATATCTCAGCTTGAAACCCCACGAAAACCAAGATATCGCTGGTTCTGCATATCAAACGCACTGTGGAGTGCTGAAAACACCAGATAACGTGTTTGTCGCAATAAGTAGCTCGAAAAGAGCGTTCTCGAAGATCCTGCATACGTCTGACAGAAGTCTCACCACGATTATCGTAGAAAATGCATATCTCAGCTTGAAACCCGACGAAAACCGAGTTATCTCCGGTTCTGCACATCAAACGTACCGTGGAGTGGTGAAAACACCAGAAAACGTGTTTCGCGCATTAAGTAGCTCGAAAAGAGCGTTCTCGAAGATTCTGCATACTTCTGACAGAAGTCTGACCAGGTTTATCGTAGAAAATGCATATCTCAGCTTGAAACCCGACCGAAACCAAGATATCTCCGGTTCTGCATATCCAACGCACTGTGGAGTGGTGAAAACACCAGATAACGTGTTTCTCGCATTAAATAGCTCGAAACGAGCGATCTCGATGATTCAGCATACTTCGGACAGATGTCTCACCAAGATTATCGCAGGAAATGCATATCTCAGCTTGAAACTCCACGAAAACCAAGATATCTCCGGTTCTGCATATCCAACGAACTGTGGAGTGGTAAAAACCCCAGAAAACGTGTTTCTCGCATTAAATAGCTCGAAAAGAGCGCTCTCGACGTTTCTGCATACTTCGGACAGATGTTTCACCAAGCTTATCGTAGAAAATGCATATCTCAGCTTGAAACCCGACGAAAACCAAAATGTCTGCGGTTCTGCATATCCAACGCACTGTGGAGTGGTGAAAACACCAGATAACGTGTTTCTCGCATTAAATAGCTCGAAAAGAGCGTTCCCGAAGATTCTGCATACTTCTGACAGAAGTCTCACCAGGATTATCGTAGAAAATGCATATCTTAGCTTGAAACCCGACCGAAACCAAGATATCGCTGGTACTGCATATCAAACGCACTGTGGAGTGGTGAAAACAACCAGAGAACGTGTTTCTCGCATTAAATAGCTCGAAAAGAGCGATCTCGATGATTCAGCATACTTCGGACAGAAGTCTCACAAAGATTATCGCAGGAAATGCATATCTCAGCTTGAAACCCCACGAAAACCAAGATATCGCCGGTTCTGCATATCAAACGCACTGTGGAGTGGTGAAAACTCCAGATAACGTGTTTCTCGCATTAAACAGCTCGAAAAGAGCGTTCTCGAAGATTCTGCATACTTCTGACAGAAGTCTCACCAGGATTATCGTAGAAAATGCATATCTCAGCCTGAAACCCGACCGAAACCAAGATATCTCCGGTTCTGCATGTCAAACGGACTGTGAAGTGGTGAAAACACCAGATAACGTGTTTCTCGCTCTAACTAGCTAGAAAAGAGCGATCTAGATGATTCAGCATACTTCGGACAGAAGTCTCACCAAGATTGTCGCAGGAAATGCGTATCTCAGCTTGAAATGCCACGAAAACCAGGATATCTACTGTTCTGCATATCCAACGAACTCCGGAGTGGTGAAAACCCCAGAAAACGTGTTTCTCGAATTAAATAGCTCGAAACGAGCGATCTCGATGATTCTGCATACTTCTAGCAGAAGTCTCACCAAGATTATCGTAGAAAATGCATATCTCACCTTGAAACCTCACGAAAATCAAGTTGACGCCGGTTCTGCATATCATACGCACTGTGGAGTGGTGAAAACACCAGATAACGTGTTTCTCGCATTAAATAGCTCGAAACGAGCGATCTCGATGATTAAGCATACTTCGGACAGGAGTCTCACCAAGATTATCGTAAAAAATGCATATCTCTGCTTGAAACCCCACGAAATCCAAGATATCGCTGGTTCTGCATATCAAACGCACTGTGGAGTGCTGAAAGCACCAGATAACGTGTTTGCCGCATTAATTAGCACGAAACGAGCGATCTAGATGATTCTGCATACTTCTGACTGAAGTCTCACCAATATTATCGCAAAAAATGCATATCTCAGTTTGAACCCCGACTAAAGCCAAGATGTCGCCGGTTCTGCATATCAAACGCACTGTGGAGTGGTGAAAACACCATATTACGTGTTTCTCGCGTTAAATAGCTCGACAACAGCGATCTAGACGATTCTGCATACTTCTGACTGAAGTCTCACCAAGATTATCGCAGAAAATGCATATCTCAGCTTGAATCCCGAGCGTAACCAAGATATCTGCGATTCTGCATGTCAAACGCACTGTGGAGTGGCGAAAACACCAGATAACGTGTTTCTCGCATTAAACAGCTCGAAAAGAGCGTACTCGATGCTTCTGCATACTTCTGACAGAAGAATCACCAAGATTATCGCAGAAAATGCATGTCTCAGCTTGAAACCCGACCGAAACCAAGATATCTTCGGTTCTGCATGTCAAACGTACTGTGGAGTGGTGAATACACCAGAAAACGTGTTTCTCGCATTAAGTAGCTCGAAAAGAGCGTTCTGGAAGATTCTGCATACTTCTGACTGATGTCTCACCACTATTATCGCAGAAAATGCATATCTCAGCTGGAAACACCACGAATATCAAGATATTGCCGGTTCTGCATATCAAACGCTCTGTGGAGTGGTGAATACAACAGAAAACGTGTTTCTCGCATTAAATGGCTCGAAAAGTGCAATCTAGATGATTCTGCATCCTTCTGACAGAAGACTCACCAAGATTATCGCAGAAAATGCATATCTCAGCTGGAAACACCACGAAAATCAAGATATCGCCAGTTCTGCATATCAAACGCACTGTGGAATGTTGAAAACACCGGGAAACTTGTTTTTTTGCATTAAATAGCTCGACAAGAGCGATCTAGATGATTCTGCATACTTCTGAATGAAGTCTCACCACGATTATCGCAGAAAATGCATATCTCATCTGGAAACCCCACGAAAACCAAGATATCGCCGGTTCTACATATCAAACGCACTGTGGAGTGGTCAAAACACCAGAAAACTTGTTTTTTCGCATTAAATAGCTCGAAACGGACGATCTAGATGATTCTGCATACTTCTGACTGAAGTCTCACCAATATTATCGCAGAAAATGCATATCTCAGCTAGAAACGTCACGAAAATCAAGATCTCGCCGGTTCTGCATATCAAACGTACTGTGGAGTGGTGAAAACAACCAGACAACGTGTTTCTCGCATTAAATAGCTCGAAACGAGCGATCTATATGATCCTGCATACTTCTGACTGAACTTTCACCAATATTATCGCAGAAAATGCATATCTCAGCTTGAAACCTCACGAAAATCAAGATGGCGCCGGTTCCGCATATCAAACGCACTGTGGAGTGGTCAATACACCAGATAACGTGTTTCTCCATTAAATAGCTCGAAAAGAGCGATATCGATGATTCTGCAAACTTCAGACTGATGTCTCACCAAGATTATCGCAGAAAATGCATATCTCAGCTTGATGCCCGACGACAGCCATGATGTCGCCGGTTCTGCATATCAAACGCACTGTGGAGTGGTGAAAACACCAGATAACGTGTTTCTCGCATTAAATAGCTAGAAACGAGCGATCACGATGATTAAGCATACTTCGGGCTGAAGTCTCACCAAGATTATCGTAAAAAATGCATATCTCAGCTTGAAACCCCACGAAATCCAAGATATCGCTGGTTCTTCATATCAAACGCACTGTGGAGTGCTGAAAGCACCAGATAACGTGTTTGCCGCATTAGTTAGCACGAAACGAGCGATCTAGATGATTCTGCATACTTCTGACTGAAGTCTCACCAATATTATCGCAAAAAATGCATATCTCAGTTTGAACCCCGACTAAAGCCAAGATGTCGCCGGTTCTGCATATCAAACGCACTGTGGAGTGGTGAAAACACCATATAACGTGTTTCTCGCGTTGAATAGCTCGACAAGAGCGATCTAGACGATTCTGCATACTTCTGACTGAAGTCTCACCAAGATTATCGCAGAAAATGCATATCTCACCTTGAAACCTCACGAAAATCAAGATGGCGCCGGTTCCGCATATCAAACGCACTGTGGAGTGGTCAATACACCAGATAACGTGTTTCTCCATTAAATAGCTCGAAAAGAGCGATCTCGATGATTCTGCATACTTCTGACTGATGTCTCACCAAGATTATCGCAGAAAATGCATATCTCAGATTGAAACCCCACGAAAACCAAGATATCGCCGGTTCTGCATATCATACGCACTGTGGAGTGGTGAAAACACCAGATAACGTGTTTCTCGCATTAAATAGCTCGAAACGAGCGATCTCGATGATTAAGCATACTTCGGACAGGAGTCTCACCAAGATTATCGTAAAAAATGCATATCTCAGCTTGAAACCCCACGAAATCCAAGATATCGCTGGTTCTGCATATCAAACGCACTGTGGAGTGCTGAAAGCACCAGATAACGTGTTTGCCGCATTAATTAGCACGAAACGAGCGATCTAGATGATTCTGCATACTTCTGACTGAAGTCTCACCAATATTATCGCAAAAAATGCATATCTCAGTTTGAACCCCGACTAAAGCCAAGATGTCGCCGGTTCTGCATATCAAACGCACTGTGGAGTGGTGAAAACACCAGATAACGTGTTTCTCGCATTAAACAGCTCGAAAAGAGCGTACTCGATGCTTCTGCATACTTCTGACAGAAGAATCACCAAGATTATCGCAGAAAATGCATGTCTCAGCTTGAAACCCGACCGAAACCAAGATATCTTCGGTTCTGCATGTCAAACGTACTGTGGAGTGGTGAATACACCAGAAAACGTGTTTCTCGCATTAAATATCTCGAAACGAGCGATCTAGATGATCCTGCATACTTCTGACTGAACTCTCACCAATATTATCGCAGAAAATGCATATCTCAGCTTGAAACCTCACGAAAATCAAGATGGCGCCGGTTCCGCATATCAAAGGCACTGTGGAGTGGTCAATACACCAGATAACGTGTTTCTCGCATTAAATAGCACGAATAGAGCGATCTCGATGATTCTGCATACTGCTGACAGAAGACTCACCAAGATTATCGAAGAAAATGCATATCTCAGCTGGAAACACCACGAAAATCAAGATATCGCCGGTTCTGCATATCAAACGCACCGTGGAGTGGTGAAAACAACCAGACAACGTGTTTCTCGCATTAAATAGCTCGAACCGAGCGATCTAGATGATCCTGCATACTTCTGACTGAACTCTCACCAATATTATCGCAGAAAATGCATATGTCAGCTTGAAACCTCACGAAAATCAAGATGGCGCCGGTTCCGCATATCAAACGCACTGTGGAGTGGTCAATACACCAGATAACGTGTTTCTCCATTAAATAGCTCGAAAAGAGCGATCTCGATGATTCTGCATACTTCTGACTGATGTCTCATCAAGATTACCGCAGAAAATGCATATCTCAGCTTGATGCCCGACGACAGCCATGATGTCGCCGGTTCTGCATATCAAACGCACTGTGGAGTGGTGAAAACACCAGATAACGTGTTTCTCGAATTAAATAGCTCGAAACGAGCGATCTAGATGATCCTGCATACTTCTGACTGAACTCTCACCAATATTATCGCAGAAAATGCATATCTCAGCTTGAAACCTCACGAAAATCAAGCTGGCGCCGGTTCCGCATATCAAACGCACTGTGGAGTGGTCAATACACCAGATAACGTGTTTCTCCATTAAATAGCTCGAAAAGAGCGATCTCGATGATTCTGCATACTTCTGACTGATGTCTCACCAAGATTATCGCAGAAAATGCATATCTCAGCTTGATGCCCGACGACAGCCACGATGTCGCCGGTTCTGCATATCAAACGCACTGTGGAGTGGTGAAAACACCACATAACGTGTTTCTCGCATTAAATAGCTAGAAACGAGCGATCTAGATGATTCTGCATACTTCTGACTGAAGTCTCACCAATATTATCGCAGAAAATGCATATCTCAGCTTGTACCCCGACGGAACCCAAGATGTCGCCGGTTCCGCATATCAAACGCACTGTGGAGTGGTCAATACACCAGATAACGTGTTTCTCCATTAAATAGCTCGAAAAGAGCGATCTCGATGATTCTGCATACTTCTGACTGATGTCTCACCAAGATTATCGCAGAAAATGCATATCTCAGCTTGATGCCCGACGACAGCCATGATGTCGCCGGTTCTGCATATCAAACGCACTGTGGAGTGGTGAAAACACCAGATAACGTGTTTCTCGCATTAAATAGCTAGAAACGAGCGATCACGATGATTAAGCATACTTCGGGCAGAAGTCTCACCAAGATTATCGTAAAAAATGCATATCTCAGCTTGAAACCCCACGAAAACCAAGATATAGCTGGTTCTGCATATCATACGCACTGTGGAGTGCTGAAAGCACCAGATAACGTGTTTGCCGCATTAAATAGCTCGAATAGAGCAATCTCGATGATTCTGCATACTTCGGACAGAAGTCTCACCAAGATAATCGCAGAAAATGCATATCTCACCTTGAAACCTCACGAAAATCAAGATGACGCCGGTTCTGCATATCAAACGCACTGTGGAGTGGTGAAAACAACCAGATAACGAGTTTCTCGCATTAAATAGCTCGAAAAGAGCGATCCCGATGATTCTGCATACTTCTGACTGATATCTCACCACTATTATCGCAGAAAATGCATATCTCAGCTGGAAACACCACGAATATCAAGATATCGCCGGTTCTGCATATCAAACGCTCTGTGGAGTGGTGAATACACCAGAAAACGTGTTTCTCGCATTAAATGGCTCGAAAAGTGCAATCTAGATGATTCTGCATACTTCTGACAGAAGACTCACCAAGATTATCGCAGAAAATGCAAATCTCAGCTGGAAACACCACGAAAATCAAGATATCGCCAGTTCTGCATATCAAACGCACTGTGGAATGTTGAAAACACCGGGAAACTTGTTTTTTTTTATTAAATAGCTCAACAAGAGCGATCTAGATGATTCTGCATACTTCTGAATGAAGTCTCACCAATATTATCGCAGAAAATGCATATCTCAGCTAGAAACGTCACGAAAATCAAGATGTCGCCGGTTCTGCATATCAAACGCACTGTGGAGTGGTGAAAACAACCAGATAACGTGTTTCTCGCATTAAGTAGCTCGAAAAAAGCGTTCTCGAAGATTCTGCATACTACTGACAGAAGTCTCACCAAGATTATCGTAGAAAAGCATATCTCAGCTTGAAACCCGACCGAAACCAGGATATCTCCGGTTCTGCATGTCAAACGTACTGTGGAGTGGTGAATACACCAGAAAACGTGTTTCTCGCATTAAGTAGCTCGGAAAGAGCGATCTCGATGATTCTGCTTACTTCGGACAGAAGTCTCACCAACATTATCGTAGAAAATGCATATCTCAGCTTGAAACCCGACGAAAACCAAACATCGCCGGTTCTGCATGTCAAACGTACTGTGGAGTGGTGAAAACACCAGAAAACGTGTTTCTCGCATTAAATAGCTCGAAACGGGCGATCTAGATGATCCTGCATACTTCTGACTGAACTCTCACCAATATTATCGCAGAAAATGCATATCTCAGCTTGAAACCTCACGAAAATCAAGATGGCGCCGGTTCCGCATATCAAAGGCACTGTCGAGTGGTCAATACACCGGATAACGTGTTTCTCGCATTAAATAGCTCGAATAGAGCGATCTCGATGATTCTGCATACTGCTGACAGAAGACTCACCAAGATTATCGAAGAAAATGCATATCTCAGCTGGAAACACCACGAAAATCAAGATATCGCCGGTTCTGCATATCAAACGCAACGTGGAGTGGTGAAAACAACCAGACAACGTGTTTCTCGCATTAAATAACTCGAACCGAGCGATCTAGATGATCCTGCATACTTCTGACTGAACTCTCACCAATATTATCGCAGAAAATGCATATCTCAGCTTGAAACCTCACGAAAATCAAGATGGCGCCGGTTCCGCATATCAAACGCACTGTGGAGTGGTCAATACACCAGATAACGTGTTTCTCCATTAAATAGCTCGAAAAGAGCGATCTCGATGATTCTGCATACTGCTGACAGAAGACTCACCAAGATTATCGAAGAAAATGCATATCTCAGCTGGAAACACCACGAAAATCAAGATATCGCCGGTTCTGCATATCAAACGCACCGTGGAGTGGTGAAAACAACCAGACAACGTGTTTCTCGCATTAAATAGCTCGAACCGAGCGATCTAGATGATCCTGCATACTTCTGACTGAACTCTCACCAATATTATCGCAGAAAATGCATATCTCAGCTTGAAACCACACGAAAATCAAGATGGCGCCGGTTCCGCATATCAAACGCACTGTGGAGTGGTCAATACACCAGATAACGTGTTTCTCCATTAAATAGCTCGAAAAGAGCGATCTCGATGATTCTGCATACTTCTAACAGAAGTCTCACCAAGGTTATCGCAGAAAATGCATATCTCAGCTTGAAACCTCACGAAAATCAAGATGGCGCCGGTTCCGCATATCAAACGCACTGTGGAGTGGTCAATACACCAGATAACGTGTTTCTCGCATTAAATAGCTCGAAAAAAGCGATGTCGATGATTCTGCATACTTCGGACAGAAGTCTCACCAAGTTTATCGCAGAAATTGCATATCTCAGCTTGAAACCCCTCGAAACACAAGATATCGCCGGTTCTGCATATCAAACGCAACGTGGAGTGGTGAAAACAACCAGACAACGTGTTTCTCGCATTAAATAACTCGAACCGAGCGATCTAGATGATCCTGCATACTTCTGACTGAACTCTCACCAATATTATCGCAGAAAATGCATATCTCAGCTTGAAACCTCACGAAAATCAAGATGGCGCCGGTTCCGCATATCAAACGCACTGTGGAGTGGTGAAAACAACCAGATAACGTGTTTCTCGCATTAAATAGCTCGAAAAGAGCGTCCTCGAAGATTCTGCATACTTCTGACAGATTCTCTCCAAGATTATCGTAGAAAATGCATATCTCAGCTTGAAACCCGACCGAAACCAAGATATCTCCGGTTCTGCATATCAAACGCACTGTGGAGTGGCCAAAACACCAGATAACGTGCTGCTCGCATTAAATAGCTCGAAAAGAGCGATCTAGATGATTCTGCATTCTTCTGACTGAAGTCTCACCAATATTATCGCAGAAAACGCATATCTCAGTTAGAAACCTCACGAAAATCAAGATGTCGCCGGTTCTGCATATCAAACGCACTGTGGAGTGGTGAAAACACTAGATAACGTGTTTCTCGCATTAAATAGCTCGAAAAAAGCGATGTCGATGATTCTGCATACTTCGGACAGAAGTCTCACCAAGTTTATCGCAGAAATTGCATATCTCAGCTTGAAACCCCTCGAAACACAAGATATCACCTGTTTTGCATATCCAACGAACTGTGGTGTGGTGAGAGCCCCAGAAAACGTGTTCCTCGCATTAAATAGCTTGAAAAGAGCGATCTAGATGATTCTGCATTCTTCTGACAGAAGACTCACCAAGATTATCGCAGAAAATGCATATCTCAGCTGGAAACCCCACGAAAACCAAGATATCGCCGGTTCTGCATATCAGACGCACCGTGGCGTGGTGAAAACACCAGAAAACGTGTTACTCGCATTAACTAGCTCGAAAAGAGCGTTCTGGATGATACTGCATACTTCTCATAGATGAAACACAAAGATTATCGCAGAAAATGCATATTTCAGCTGGAAACCCCACGAAAACCAAGTTATCGGCGGCTCTACATATCAAACGCACTGTGGAGTGGTGAAAACACCAGAAAACGTGTTACTCGCATTAACTAGCTCGAAAAGAGCGTTCTGGATGATACTGCATCCTTCTCATATATGAAACACAAAGATTATCGCAGAAAATGCATATTTCAGCTGGAAACCCCACGAAAACCAAGATATCTCCGTTTCTGCAAGTCAAACGTACTGTGGAGTGGTCAATACAGCAGAAAACGTGTTTCTCGAATTAAATAGCTCGAGAAGACCGATCTAGATGATTCTGCATACTTCTGACTGAAGTCTCACCAAGATTATCGCAGGAAATGCATATCTCAGATGGAAACCCCACGAAAGCCAAGATATCGCTGGTTCTGCATATCAAACGCCTCGTGGAGTGGTGAATACACCAGAAAACGTGTTTCTCGCATTAAATAGCTCGAAAAGAGCGATCTAGATGATTCTGCATACTTCTGACTGATGTCTCACCAAGATTATCGCAGAAAATGCATATCTCAGATTGAAACCCCACGAAAACCAAGATATCGCCGGTTCTGCATATCATACGCACTGTGGAGTGGTGAAAACACCAGATAACGTGTTTCTCGCATTAAATAGCTCGAAACGAGCGATCTCGATGATTAAGCATACTTCGGACAGGAGTCTCACCAAGATTATCGTAAAAAATGCATATCTCAGCTTGAAACCCCACGAAATCCAAGATATCGCTGGTTCTGCATATCAAACGCACTGTGGAGTGCTGAAAGCACCAGATAACGTGTTTGCCGCATTAATTAGCACGAAACGAGCGATCTAGATGATTCTGCATACTTCTGACTGAAGTCTCACCAATATTATCGCAAAAAATGCATATCTCAGTTTGAACCCCGACTAAAGCCAAGATGTCGCCGGTTCTGCATATCAAACGCACTGTGGAGTGGTGAAAACACCAGATAACGTGTTTCTCGCATTAAACAGCTCGAAAAGAGCGTACTCGATGCTTCTGCATACTTCTGACAGAAGAATCACCAAGATTATCGCAGAAAATGCATGTCTCAGCTTGAAACCCGACCGAAACCAAGATATCTTCGGTTCTGCATGTCAAACGTACTGTGGAGTGGTGAATACACCAGAAAACGTGTTTCTCGCATTAAATATCTCGAAACGAGCGATCTAGATGATCCTGCATACTTCTGACTGAACTCTCACCAATATTATCGCAGAAAATGCATATCTCAGCTTGAAACCTCACGAAAATCAAGATGGCGCCGGTTCCGCATATCAAAGGCACTGTGGAGTGGTCAATACACCAGATAACGTGTTTCTCGCATTAAATAGCACGAATAGAGCGATCTCGATGATTCTGCATACTGCTGACAGAAGACTCACCAAGATTATCGAAGAAAATGCATATCTCAGCTGGAAACACCACGAAAATCAAGATATCGCCGGTTCTGCATATCAAACGCACCGTGGAGTGGTGAAAACAACCAGACAACGTGTTTCTCGCATTAAATAGCTCGAACCGAGCGATCTAGATGATCCTGCATACTTCTGACTGAACTCTCACCAATATTATCGCAGAAAATGCATATGTCAGCTTGAAACCTCACGAAAATCAAGATGGCGCCGGTTCCGCATATCAAACGCACTGTGGAGTGGTCAATACACCAGATAACGTGTTTCTCCATTAAATAGCTCGAAAAGAGCGATCTCGATGATTCTGCATACTTCTGACTGATGTCTCATCAAGATTACCGCAGAAAATGCATATCTCAGCTTGATGCCCGACGACAGCCATGATGTCGCCGGTTCTGCATATCAAACGCACTGTGGAGTGGTGAAAACACCAGATAACGTGTTTCTCGAATTAAATAGCTCGAAACGAGCGATCTAGATGATCCTGCATACTTCTGACTGAACTCTCACCAATATTATCGCAGAAAATGCATATCTCAGCTTGAAACCTCACGAAAATCAAGCTGGCGCCGGTTCCGCATATCAAACGCACTGTGGAGTGGTCAATACACCAGATAACGTGTTTCTCCATTAAATAGCTCGAAAAGAGCGATCTCGATGATTCTGCATACTTCTGACTGATGTCTCACCAAGATTATCGCAGAAAATGCATATCTCAGCTTGATGCCCGACGACAGCCACGATGTCGCCGGTTCTGCATATCAAACGCACTGTGGAGTGGTGAAAACACCACATAACGTGTTTCTCGCATTAAATAGCTAGAAACGAGCGATCTAGATGATTCTGCATACTTCGGGCAGAAGTCTCACCAAGATTATCGTAAAAAATGCATATCTCAGCTTGAAACCCCACGAAAACCAAGATATAGCTGGTTCTGCATATCATACGCACTGTGGAGTGCTGAAAGCACCAGATAACGTGTTTGCCGCATTAAATAGCTCGAATAGAGCAATCTCGATGATTCTGCATACTTCGGACAGAAGTCTCACCAAGATAATCGCAGAAAATGCATATCTCACCTTGAAACCTCACGAAAATCAAGATGACGCCGGTTCTGCATATCAAACGCACTGTGGAGTGGTGAAAACACCAGATAACGTGTTTCTCGCATTAAATAGCTAGAAACGAGCGATCACGATGATTAAGCATACTTCGGGCAGAAGTCTCACCAAGATTATCGTAAAAAATGCATATCTCAGCTTGAAACCCCACGAAAACCAAGATATAGCTGGTTCTGCATATCATACGCACTGTGGAGTGCTGAAAGCACCAGATAACGTGTTTGCCGCATTAAATAGCTCGAATAGAGCAATCTCGATGATTCTGCATACTTCGGACAGAAGTCTCACCAAGATAATCGCAGAAAATGCATATCTCACCTTGAAACCTCACGAAAATCAAGATGACGCCGGTTCTGCATATCAAACGCACTGTGGAGTGGTGAAAACAACCAGATAACGAGTTTCTCGCATTAAATAGCTCGAAAAGAGCGATCCCGATGATTCTGCATACTTCTGACTGATATCTCACCACTATTATCGCAGAAAATGCATATCTCAGCTGGAAACACCACGAATATCAAGATATCGCCGGTTCTGCATATCAAACGCTCTGTGGAGTGGTGAATACACCAGAAAACGTGTTTCTCGCATTAAATGGCTCGAAAAGTGCAATCTAGATGATTCTGCATACTTCTGACAGAAGACTCACCAAGATTATCGCAGAAAATGCAAATCTCAGCTGGAAACACCACGAAAATCAAGATATCGCCAGTTCTGCATATCAAACGCACTGTGGAATGTTGAAAACACCGGGAAACTTGTTTTTTTTTATTAAATAGCTCAACAAGAGCGATCTAGATGATTCTGCATACTTCTGAATGAAGTCTCACCAATATTATCGCAGAAAATGCATATCTCAGCTAGAAACGTCACGAAAATCAAGATGTCGCCGGTTCTGCATATCAAACGCACTGTGGAGTGGTGAAAACAACCAGATAACGTGTTTCTCGCATTAAGTAGCTCGAAAAAAGCGTTCTCGAAGATTCTGCATACTACTGACAGAAGTCTCACCAAGATTATCGTAGAAAAGCATATCTCAGCTTGAAACCCGACCGAAACCAGGATATCTCCGGTTCTGCATGTCAAACGTACTGTGGAGTGGTGAATACACCAGAAAACGTGTTTCTCGCATTAAGTAGCTCGGAAAGAGCGATCTCGATGATTCTGCTTACTTCGGACAGAAGTCTCACCAACATTATCGTAGAAAATGCATATCTCAGCTTGAAACCCGACGAAAACCAAACATCGCCGGTTCTGCATGTCAAACGTACTGTGGAGTGGTGAAAACACCAGAAAACGTGTTTCTCGCATTAAATAGCTCGAAACGGGCGATCTAGATGATCCTGCATACTTCTGACTGAACTCTCACCAATATTATCGCAGAAAATGCATATCTCAGCTTGAAACCTCACGAAAATCAAGATGGCGCCGGTTCCGCATATCAAAGGCACTGTCGAGTGGTCAATACACCGGATAACGTGTTTCTCGCATTAAATAGCTCGAATAGAGCGATCTCGATGATTCTGCATACTGCTGACAGAAGACTCACCAAGATTATCGAAGAAAATGCATATCTCAGCTGGAAACACCACGAAAATCAAGATATCGCCGGTTCTGCATATCAAACGCAACGTGGAGTGGTGAAAACAACCAGACAACGTGTTTCTCGCATTAAATAACTCGAACCGAGCGATCTAGATGATCCTGCATACTTCTGACTGAACTCTCACCAATATTATCGCAGAAAATGCATATCTCAGCTTGAAACCTCACGAAAATCAAGATGGCGCCGGTTCCGCATATCAAACGCACTGTGGAGTGGTCAATACACCAGATAACGTGTTTCTCCATTAAATAGCTCGAAAAGAGCGATCTCGATGATTCTGCATACTGCTGACAGAAGACTCACCAAGATTATCGAAGAAAATGCATATCTCAGCTGGAAACACCACGAAAATCAAGATATCGCCGGTTCTGCATATCAAACGCACCGTGGAGTGGTGAAAACAACCAGACAACGTGTTTCTCGCATTAAATAGCTCGAACCGAGCGATCTAGATGATCCTGCATACTTCTGACTGAACTCTCACCAATATTATCGCAGAAAATGCATATCTCAGCTTGAAACCTCACGAAAATCAAGATGGCGCCGGTTCCGCATATCAAACGCACTGTGGAGTGGTCAATACACCAGATAACGTGTTTCTCGAATTAAATAGTTCGAAAAGAACGTCCTCGAAGATTCTGCATACTTCTGACAGATTCTCTCCAAGATTATCGTAGAAAATGCATATCTCAGCTTGAAACCCGACCGAAACCAAGATATCTCCGGTTCTGCATATCAAACGCACTGTGGAGTGGCCAAAACACCAGATAACGTGCTGCTCGCATTAAATAGCTCGAAAAGAGCGATCTAGATGATTCTGCATTCTTCTGACTGAAGTCTCACCAATATTATCGCAGAAAACGCATATCTCAGTTAGAAACCTCACGAAAATCAAGATGTCGCCGGTTCTGCATATCAAACGCACTGTGGAGTGGTGAAAACACTAGATAACGTGTTTCTCGCATTAAATAGCTCGAAAAAAGCGATGTCGATGATTCTGCATACTTCGGACAGAAGTCTCACCAAGTTTATCGCAGAAATTGCATATCTCAGCTTGAAACCCCTCGAAACACAAGATATCACCTGTTTTGCATATCCAACGAACTGTGGTGTGGTGAGAGCCCCAGAAAACGTGTTCCTCGCATTAAATAGCTTGAAAAGAGCGATCTAGATGATTCTGCATTCTTCTGACAGAAGACTCACCAAGATTATCGCAGAAAATGCATATCTCAGCTGGAAACCCCACGAAAACCAAGATATCGCCGGTTCTGCATATCAGACGCACCGTGGAGTGGTGAAAACACCAGAAAACGTGTTACTCGCATTAACTAGCTCGAAAAGAGCGTTCTGGATGATACTGCATACTTCTCATAGATGAAACACAAAGATTATCGCAGAAAATGCATATTTCAGCTGGAAACCCCACGAAAACCAAGTTATCGGCGGCTCTACATATCAAACGCACTGTGGAGTGGTGAAAACACCAGAAAACGTGTTACTCGCATTAACTAGCTCGAAAAGAGCGTTCTGGATGATACTGCATCCTTCTCATATATGAAACACAAAGATTATCGCAGAAAATGCATATTTCAGCTGGAAACCCCACGAAAACCAAGATATCTCCGTTTCTGCAAGTCAAACGTACTGTGGAGTGGTCAATACAGCAGAAAACGTGTTTCTCGAATTAAATAGCTCGAGAAGACCGATCTAGATGATTCTGCATACTTCTGACTGAAGTCTCACCAAGATTATCGCAGGAAATGCATATCTCAGATGGAAACCCCACGAAAGCCAAGATATCGCTGGTTCTGCATATCAAACGCCTCGTGGAGTGGTGAATACACCAGAAAACGTGTTTCTCGCATTAAATAGCTCGAAAAGAGCGATCTAGATGATTCTGCATACTTCTGACTGACGTCTCACCAAGATTATCGCAAGAAATGCATATCTCAGATGGAAACCCCACGAAAACCAAGTTATCGGCGGCTCTACATATCAAACGCTCTGTGGAGTGGTCAAAACACCAGAAAACTTGCTTTTCGCATTAAATAGCTCGAAACGAGCGATCTAGATGATTCTGCATACTTCTGACTGACGTCTCACCAATTTTATCGCAGAAAATGCATATCTCAGCTTGAAACCCGGCCGAAACCAAGATATCTCCGTTTCTGCAAGTCAAGCGTACTGTGGAGTGGTCAATACAGCAGAAAACGTGTTTCTCGAATTAAATAGCTCGAGAAGACCGATCTAGATGATTCTGCATACTTCTGACAGAAGACTCACCAAGATTATCGTAGAAAATGCATATCTCAGCTGGAAACCCTACGAAAACCAAGATATCGCTGGTACTGCATATCAAACGCACTGTGGAGTGGTGAAAACACCAGATAACGTGTTTCTCGCATTAAATAGCTCGAAAAGAGCGATCTCGATGATTCTGCATACTTCGGACAGAAGTCTCACCAAGATTATCGCAGAAAATGCATATCTCAGCTTTAAACCCCACGAAAACCAAGATATCTCCGGTTCTGCATATCCAACGAACTGTGGTGTGGTGAAAACCCCAGTAAACGTGTTTCTCGCATTAAATAGCTCGAAAAGAGCGCTCTCGATGTTTTTGCATACTTCGGACAGAAGTCTCACCAAGATTACCGCAGAAAATGCATATCTGAGCTTGAAACCCCACGAAAACCAAGATATCGTCGGTTCTGCATATCATACGCACTGTGGAGTGGTGAAAACACCGGATAACGTTTTGTCGCATTAAATAGCTCGAGCAGAGCGATCTCGATGATTCTGCTTACTTCGGACAGAAGTCTCACCAAGATTATCCTAAAAAATTCATATCTCAGCTTGAAACCCCACGAAAACCAAGATATCGCTGGTACTGCATATCAAACGCACTGTGGAGTGGTGAAAACACCAAATAACGTGTTTCTCGCATTAAATAGCTCGAAAAAAGCGATGTCTATGATTCTGCACTCTTCGGACAGAAGTCTCACCAAGATTATCGCAGAAAATGCATATTTCAGCTGGAAACCCCACGAAAACCAAGTTATCGGCGGCTCTACATATCAAACGCACTGTGGAGTGGTCAAAACACCAGAAAACTTCTTTTTTCGCATTAAATAGCTCGAAACGAGCGATCTAGATGATTCTGCATACTTCTGACTGACGTCTCACCAATTTTATCGCAGAAAATGCATATCTCAGCTTGAAACCCGGCCGAAACCAAGATATCTCCGTTTCTGCAAGTCAAGCGTACTGTGGAGTGGTCAATACAGCAGAAAACGTGTTTCTCGAATTAAATAGCTCGAGAAGACCGATCTAGATGATTCTGCATACTTCTGACAGAAGACTCACCAAGATTATCGTAGAAAATGCAAATCTCAGCTGGAAACACCACGAAAATCAAGATATCGCCAGTTCTGCATATCAAACGCACTGTGGAATGTTGAAAACACCGGGAAACTTGTTTTTTTTTATTAAATAGCTCAACAAGAGCGATCTAGATGATTCTGCATACTTCTGAATGAAGTCTCACCAATATTATCGCAGAAAATGCATATCTCAGCTAGAAACGTCACGAAAATCAAGATGTCGCCGGTTCTGCATATCAAACGCACTGTGGAGTGGTGAAAACAACCAGATAACGTGTTTCTCGCATTAAGTAGCTCGAAAAAAGCGTTCTCGAAGATTCTGCATACTACTGACAGAAGTCTCACCAAGATTATCGTAGAAAAGCATATCTCAGCTTGAAACCCGACCGAAACCAGGATATCTCCGGTTCTGCATGTCAAACGTACTGTGGAGTGGTGAATACACCAGAAAACGTGTTTCTCGCATTAAGTAGCTCGGAAAGAGCGATCTCGATGATTCTGCTTACTTCGGACAGAAGTCTCACCAACATTATCGTAGAAAATGCATATCTCAGCTTGAAACCCGACGAAAACCAAACATCGCCGGTTCTGCATGTCAAACGTACTGTGGAGTGGTGAAAACACCAGAAAACGTGTTTCTCGCATTAAATAGCTCGAAACGGGCGATCTAGATGATCCTGCATACTTCTGACTGAACTCTCACCAATATTATCGCAGAAAATGCATATCTCAGCTTGAAACCTCACGAAAATCAAGATGGCGCCGGTTCCGCATATCAAAGGCACTGTCGAGTGGTCAATACACCGGATAACGTGTTTCTCGCATTAAATAGCTCGAATAGAGCGATCTCGATGATTCTGCATACTGCTGACAGAAGACTCACCAAGATTATCGAAGAAAATGCATATCTCAGCTGGAAACACCACGAAAATCAAGATATCGCCGGTTCTGCATATCAAACGCAACGTGGAGTGGTGAAAACAACCAGACAACGTGTTTCTCGCATTAAATAACTCGAACCGAGCGATCTAGATGATCCTGCATACTTCTGACTGAACTCTCACCAATATTATCGCAGAAAATGCATATCTCAGCTTGAAACCTCACGAAAATCAAGATGGCGCCGGTTCCGCATATCAAACGCACTGTGGAGTGGTCAATACACCAGATAACGTGTTTCTCCATTAAATAGCTCGAAAAGAGCGATCTCGATGATTCTGCATACTGCTGACAGAAGACTCACCAAGATTATCGAAGAAAATGCATATCTCAGCTGGAAACACCACGAAAATCAAGATATCGCCGGTTCTGCATATCAAACGCACCGTGGAGTGGTGAAAACAACCAGACAACGTGTTTCTCGCATTAAATAGCTCGAACCGAGCGATCTAGATGATCCTGCATACTTCTGACTGAACTCTCACCAATATTATCGCAGAAAATGCATATCTCAGCTTGAAACCTCACGAAAATCAAGATGGCGCCGGTTCCGCATATCAAACGCACTGTGGAGTGGTCAATACACCAGATAACGTGTTTCTCCATTAAATAGCTCGAAAAGAGCGATCTCGATGATTCTGCATACTTCTAACAGAAGTCTCACCAAGGTTATCGCAGAAAATGCATATCTCAGCTTGAAACCTCACGAAAATCAAGATGGCGCCGGTTCCGCATATCAAACGCACTGTGGAGTGGTCAATACACCAGATAACGTGTTTCTCGCATTAAATAGCTCGAAAAGAGCGTCCTCGAAGATTCTGCATACTTCTGACAGATTCTCTCCAAGATTATCGTAGAAAATGCATATCTCAGCTTGAAACCCGACCGAAACCAAGATATCTCCGGTTCTGCATATCAAACGCACTGTGGAGTGGCCAAAACACCAGATAACGTGCTGCTCGCATTAAATAGCTCGAAAAGAGCGATCTAGATGATTCTGCATTCTTCTGACTGAAGTCTCACCAATATTATCGCAGAAAACGCATATCTCAGTTAGAAACCTCACGAAAATCAAGATGTCGCCGGTTCTGCATATCAAACGCACTGTGGAGTGGTGAAAACACTAGATAACGTGTTTCTCGCATTAAATAGCTCGAAAAAAGCGATGTCGATGATTCTGCATACTTCGGACAGAAGTCTCACCAAGTTTATCGCAGAAATTGCATATCTCAGCTTGAAACCCCTCGAAACACAAGATATCACCTGTTTTGCATATCCAACGAACTGTGGTGTGGTGAGAGCCCCAGAAAACGTGTTCCTCGCATTAAATAGCTTGAAAAGAGCGATCTAGATGATTCTGCATTCTTCTGACAGAAGACTCACCAAGATTATCGCAGAAAATGCATATCTCAGCTGGAAACCCCACGAAAACCAAGATATCGCCGGTTCTGCATATCAGACGCACCGTGGAGTGGTCAAAACACCAGAAAACGTGTTACTCGCATTAACTAGCTCGAAAAGAGCGTTCTGGATGATACTGCATACTTCTCATAGATGAAACACAAAGATTATCGCAGAAAATGCATATTTCAGCTGGAAACCCCACGAAAACCAAGTTATCGGCGGCTCTACATATCAAACGCACTGTGGAGTGGTGAAAACACCAGAAAACGTGTTACTCGCATTAACTAGCTCGAAAAGAGCGTTCTGGATGATACTGCATCCTTCTCATACATGAAACACAAAGATTATCGCAGAAAATGCATATTTCAGCTGGAAACCCCACGAAAACCAAGATATCTCCGTTTCTGCAAGTCAAACGTACTGTGGAGTGGTCAATACAGCAGAAAACGTGTTTCTCGAATTAAATAGCTCGAGAAGACCGATCTAGATGATTCTGCATACTTCTGACTGAAGTCTCACCAAGATTATCGCAGGAAATGCATATCTCAGATGGAAACCCCACGAAAGCCAAGATATCGCTGGTTCTGCATATCAAACGCCTCGTGGAGTGGTGAATACACCAGAAAACGTGTTTCTCGCATTAAATAGCTCGAAAAGAGCGATCTAGATGATTCTGCATACTTCTGACTGACGTCTCACCAAGATTATCGCAAGAAATGCATATCTCAGATGGAAACCCCACGAAAACCAAGTTATCGGCGGCTCTACATATCAAACGCTCTGTGGAGTGGTCAAAACACCAGAAAACTTGCTTTTCGCATTAAATAGCTCGAAACGAGCGATCTAGATGATTCTGCATACTTCTGACTGACGTCTCACCAATTTTATCGCAGAAAATGCATATCTCAGCTTGAAACCCGGCCGAAACCAAGATATCTCCGTTTCTGCAAGTCAAGCGTACTGTGGAGTGGTCAATACAGCAGAAAACGTGTTTCTCGAATTAAATAGCTCGAGAAGACCGATCTAGATGATTCTGCATACTTCTGACAGAAGACTCACCAAGATTATCGTAGAAAATGCATATCTCAGCTGGAAACCCTACGAAAACCAAGATATCGCTGGTACTGCATATCAAACGCACTGTGGAGTGGTGAAAACACCAGATAACGTGTTTCTCGCATTAAATAGCTCGAAAAGAGCGATCTCGATGATTCTGCATACTTCGGACAGAAGTCTCACCAAGATTATCGCAGAAAATGCATATCTCAGCTTTAAACCCCACGAAAACCAAGATATCTCCGGTTCTGCATATCCAACGAACTGTGGTGTGGTGAAAACCCCAGTAAACGTGTTTCTCGCATTAAATAGCTCGAAAAGAGCGCTCTCGATGTTTTTGCATACTTCGGACAGAAGTCTCACCAAGATTACCGCAGAAAATGCATATCTGAGCTTGAAACCCCACGAAAACCAAGATATCGTCGGTTCTGCATATCATACGCACTGTGGAGTGGTGAAAACACCGGATAACGTTTTGTCGCATTAAATAGCTCGAGCAGAGCGATCTCGATGATTCTGCTTACTTCGGACAGAAGTCTCACCAAGATTATCCTAAAAAATTCATATCTCAGCTTGAAACCCCACGAAAACCAAGATATCGCTGGTACTGCATATCAAACGCACTGTGGAGTGGTGAAAACACCAAATAACGTGTTTCTCGCATTAAATAGCTCGAAAAAAGCGATGTCTATGATTCTGCACTCTTCGGACAGAAGTCTCACCAAGATTATCGCAGAAAATGCATATTTCAGCTGGAAACCCCACGAAAACCAAGTTATCGGCGGCTCTACATATCAAACGCACTGTGGAGTGGTCAAAACACCAGAAAACTTCTTTTTTCGCATTAAATAGCTCGAAACGAGCGATCTAGATGATTCTGCATACTTCTGACTGACGTCTCACCAATTTTATCGCAGAAAATGCATATCTCAGCTTGAAACCCGGCCGAAACCAAGATATCTCCGTTTCTGCAAGTCAAGCGTACTGTGGAGTGGTCAATACAGCAGAAAACGTGTTTCTCGAATTAAATAGCTCGAGAAGACCGATCTAGATGATTCTGCATACTTCTGACAGAAGACTCACCAAGATTATCGTAGAAAATGCATATCTCAGCTGGAAACCCTACGAAAACCAAGATATCGCTGGTACTGCATATCAAACGCACTGTGGAGTGGTGAAAACACCAGATAACGTGTTTCTCGCATTAAATAGCTCGAAAAAAGCGATGTCTATGATTCTGCACTCTTCGGACAGAAGTCTCACCAAGATTATCGCAGAAAATGCATATTTCAGCTGGAAACCCCACGAAAACCAAGTTATCGGCGGCTCTACATATCAAACGCACTGTGGAGTGGTCAAAACACCAGAAAACTTCTTTTTTCGCATTAAATAGCTCGAAACGAGCGATCTAGATGATTCTGCATACTTCTGACTGATGTCTCACCAAGATTATCGCAGGAAATGCATATCTCAGATGGAAACCCCAAGAAAGCCAAGATATCGCTGGTTCTGCATATCAAACGCACTGTGGAGTGGTGAATACACCAGAAAACGTGTTTCTCGCATTAAATAGCTCGAAAAGAGCGTCCTCGATGATTCTGCATACTTCTGACAGATTCTCTCCAAGATTATCGTAGAAAATGCATATCTCAGCCTGAAACCCGACCGAAACCAAGATATCTCCGGTTCTGCATGTCAAACGTACTGTGGAGTGGTGAATACACCAGAAAACGTGTATCTCGCATTAAATAGCTCGAAAAGAGCGATCTCGATTATTCATCATACTTCTGACTGAAGTCTCACAAAGATTATCGCAGAAAATGCATATCTCAGCTTGAAACCCGACGAAAACCGAGATGTCGCCGGTTCTGCATATCAAACGCACTGTGGGGTGGTGAAAACACCAGAAAACGTGTTACTCGCATTAAATAGCTCGAAAAGAGCGATGTCGATGATTCTGCATACTTCTGACAGAAGTCGCACCAAGATTATCGCAGAAAATGCATATTTCAGCTGGAAACCTCACGAAAATCAAGATGTCGCCGGTTCTGCATATCAGACGCGCTGTGCAGTTGTGAAATCACAAGAAAACGTGTTACTCACATTAACTAAGTCAAAAAGAGCGTTCTCGATGATTCTGCATACTTCTGACAGAAGACTCACAAAGATTATCGCAGAAAATGCATATTTCAACTGAAAACACCACGAAAACCAAGTTATCGGCGGCTCTACATATCAAACGCTCTGTGGAGTGGTCAAAACACCAGAAAACTTGTTTTTTCGCATTAAATAGCTCGAAACGAGCGATCTAGATGATTCTGCATACTTCTGACTGACGTCTCACCAATATTATCGCAGAAAATGCATATCTCAGCTTGAAACCCGACCGTAACCAAGATATCTCCGTTTCTGCATGTCAAACGTACTGTGGAGTGGTCAATACAGCAGAAAACGTGTTTCTCGAATTAAATAGCTCGAGAAGGCCGATCTAGATGATTCTGCATCCTTCTGACTGAAGTCTCACCAATATTATCGCAGAAAATGCATATCTCAGCTTGAAACCCGACGAAAACCAAGATGTCGCCGGTTCTGCATATCAAACGCACTGTGGGTTGGTGAAAACACCAGAAAACGTATTACTCACATTAACTAGCTCGAAAAGAGCGTTCTAGATGATTCTGCATACTTCTCATAGATGAAACACAAAGATTATCGCAGAAAATGCATATTTCAGCTGGAAACCCCACGAAAACCAAGATATCGCCGGTTCTGCATATCAAACGCCCTGTGGAGTGATGAAAACACCAGATAACGGGTTTCTCGCATTAAATAGCTCGAATAGAGCGATCTCGATGATTCTGCATACTTCGGACAAATGTCTCACCAAGCTTATCGCAGAAAATGCATATCTCAGCTTGAAACCCCACGAAAGCCAAGATATCGCTGGTTCTGCATATCAAACGCACTGTGGAGTGGTGAATACACCAGAAAACGTGTTTCTCGCATTAAATAGCTCGAACAGAGCGATCTCGATGATTCTGCATACTTCTAACTGAAGTCTCACCAATATTATCGCAGAAAATGCATATCTCAGCTTGAAACCCGACGGAAATCAAGGTATCTCCGTTTCTGCATGTCAAACGTACTGTGGAGTGGTCAAAACACCAGAAAACTTGTTTATTCGCATTAAATAGCTCGAAACGAGCGATCGAGATGATTCTGCATACTTCTGACTGAAGTCTCACCAATATTATAGCAGAAAATGCATATCTCAGCTTGAAACCCGACGAAAACCAAGATGTCGCCGGTTCTGCATATCAAACGCACTGTGGGGTGGTGAAAACACCAGAAAACGTGTTACTCGCATTAACTAGCTCGAAAAGAGTGTTCTGGATGATTCTGCATACTTCTCATAGATGAAACACAAAGATTATCGCAGAAAATGCATATTTCAGCTGGAAACCCCACGAAAACCAAGATATCGTCGGTTCTGCATATCATACGCACTGTGGAGTGGTGAAAACACCGGATAACGTTTTGTCGCATTAAATAGCTCGAATAGAGCAATCTCGATGATTCTGCATACTTCGGACAGAAGTCTCACCAAGATTATCCTAAAAAATTCATATCTCAGCTTGAAACCCCACGAAAACCAAGATATCTCCGGTTCTGCACATCAAACGTACTGTGCAGTGGTGAAAACACCAGAAAACGTGTTTCTCGCATTAAGTAGCTCGAAAAGAGCGTTCTCGAAGGTTCTGCATACTTCTGACAGAGGTCTCACCAAGCTTATCGTAGAAAATGCATATCTCAGCTTGAAACCCGACGAAAACCAAAATATCTCCGGTTCTGCATATCCAACGCACTGTGGAGTGGTGAAAACACCAGATAACGTGTTTCTCGCATTATATAGCTCGAAAAGAGCGATCCCGATGATTCTGCATACTTCTGACTGAAGTCTCACCAATATTATCGCAGAAAATGCCTATCTCAGCTAGAAACATCACGAAAATCAAGATGTCGCCGGTTCTGCATATCAAACGCACTGTGGAGTGGTAAAAACACCAGATAACGTGTTTCTCGCATTAAATAACTCGAAACGAGCGATCTAGATGATTCTGCATACTTCTGACTGAAGTCTCACCAAGATTATCGCAGAAAATGCATATCCCAGCTGGAAACACCACGAAAATCAAGATGTCGCCGGTTCTGCATATCAAACGCACTGTGGAGTGGTGAATACACCAGAAAACGTGTTTCCCGCATTAAATAGCTCGAAAAGAGCGATCTAGATGATTCTGCATATTTCTGACTGAAGTCTCACCAATATTATCGCTGAAAATGCCTATCTCAGCTAGAAACATCACGAAAATTAAGATGTCGCCGGTTCTGCATATCAAACCCACTGTGGACTAGTGAAAACAACCAGATAACGTGTTTCTAGCATTAAATAGCTCGAATAGAGCGATCTCGATGATTCTGCATACTTCTGACAGAAGACTCACCAAGATTATCGCAGAAAATGCCTATCTCAGCTGGAAACCCCACGAAAATCAAGATGTCGCCGGTTCTGCATATCAAACGCACTGTGGAGTGGTAAAAACACCAGATAACGTGTTTCTCGCATTAAATAGCTCGAAACGAGCGATCTAGATGATTCTGCATACTTCTGACTGAAGTCTCACCAAGATTATCGCAGAAAATGCATATCCCAGCTGGAAACACCACGAAAATCAAGATGTCGCCGGTTCTGCATATCAAACGCACTGTGGAGTGGTGAATACACCAGAAAACGTGTTTCTCGCATTAAATAGCTCGAATAGAGCGATCTCGATGATTCTGCATACTTCTGACTGAAGAATCACCAAGATTATCGCAGAAAATGCCTATCTCAGCTGGAAACCCCACGAAAACCACGATGTCGCCGGTTCTGCATATCAAACGCACTGTGGGGTGGTGAAAACACCAGAAAACGTGTTTCTCGCATTAAGTAGCTCGAAAAGAGCGTTCTCGAAGGTTCTGCATACTTCTGACAGAGATCTCACCAAGCTTATCGTAGAAAATGCATATCTCAGCTTGAAACCCGACGAAAACCAAAATATCTCCGGTTCTGCATATCCAACGCACTGTGGAGTGGTGAAAACACCAGATAACGTGTTTCTCGCATTAAATAGCTCGAAAAGAGCGATCCCGATGATTCTGCATACTTCTGACTGAAGTCTCACCAATATTATCGCAGAAAATGCCTATCTCAGCTAGAAACATCACGAAAATCAAGATGTCGCCGGTTCTGCATATCAAACGCACTGTGGAGTGGTGAATACACCAGAAAACGTGTTTCTCGCATTAAATAGCTCGAATAGAGCGATCTCGATGATTCTGCATACTTCTGACTGAAGAATCACCAAGATTATCGCAGAAAATGCCTATCTCAGCTGGAAACCCCACGAAAACCACGATGTCGCCGGTTCTGCATATCAAACGCACTGTGGGGTGGTGAAAACACCAGAAAACGTGTTTCTCGCATTAAGTAGCTCGAAAAGAGCGTTCTCGAAAATTCTGCATACTTCTGACTGAGGTCTCACCAATATTATCGTAGAAAATGCATATCGCAGCTTGAAACCCGACCGAAACGAAGATATCTCCGGTTCTGCATATCAAACGCACTGTGGGGTGGTGAAAACACCAGAGAACGTGTTTCTCGCATTAAACAGCTCGAAAAGAGCGATCTAGATTATTCTGCATCCTTCTGACAGAAGACTCACCAATATTATCGCAGAGAATGCATATCTCAGCTGGAAACACCACGAAAATCAAGATGTCGCCGGTTCTGCATATCAGACGCACTGTGGAGTGGTGAAAACACCAGAAAACGTGTTGCTCGCATTAAGTAGCTCGAAAAGAGCGTTCTCGAAGATTCTGCATACTTCTCATAGAGGAAACACCAAGATTATCGCAGAAAATGCATATTTCAGCTGGAAACCCCACGAAAACCACGATGTCGCCGGTTCTGCATATCAAACCCACTGTGGAGTAGTGAAAACAACCAGATAACGTGTTTCTCGCATTAAATAGCTCGAATAGAGCGATCTCGATGATTCTGCATACCTCTCATAGAGGAAACACCAAAATTATCGCAGAAAATGCATATCCCAGCTGGAAACACCACGAAAATCAAGATGTCGCCGGTTCTGCATATCAAACGCACTGTGGAGTGGTGAATACACCAGAAAACGTGTTTCCCGCATTAAATAGCTCGAAAAGAGCGATCTAGATGATTCTGCATATTTCTGACTGAAGTCTCACCAATATTATCGCTGAAAATGCCTATCTCAGCTAGAAACATCACGAAAATTAAGATGTCGCCGGTTCTGCATATCAAACCCACTGTGGAGTAGTGAAAACAACCAGATAACGTGTTTCTCGCATTAAATAGCTCGAATAGAGCGATCTCGATGATTCTGCATACTTCTGACAGAAGACTCACCAAGATTATCGCAGAAAATGCCTATCTCAGCTGGAAACCCCACGAAAACAACGATGTCGCCGGTTCTGCACATCAAACGCACTGTGGAGTGGTGAAAACACCAGATATGGTGTTTCTCGCGTTAACCAGCTCGAAAAGAGCGATCTCGATGATTCAGCATACTTCGGACAGAAGTCTCTCCAAGTTTATCGCAGAAAATGCATATCTCAGCTTGAAACCCCTCGAAAACCAAGATATCACCTGTTCTGCATATCCAACGAACTGTGGAGTGGTGAAAACCCCAGAAAACGTGTTTCTCGCATTAAGTAGCTCGAAACGAGCGATCTCGATGATTCTGCATACTTCGGACAGAAGTCTCACCAAGATTATCGCAGAAAATGCATATCTCAGCTTGAAACCCCACGAAAACCAAGATATCGCTGGTACTGCATATCAAACGCTCTGTGGAGTGGTGAAACACCAGATAACGTGTTTCTCGCATTAAATAGCTAGAAAAGAGCGATCTCGATGATTCTGCATACTTCGGACAGAAGTCTCACCAAGATTATCGTAAAAAATGCATATCTCAGCTTGAAACCCCACGAAAACCAAGATATCGCTGGTTCTGCACATCAAACGCACTGTGGAGTGGTGAAAACACCAGATATGGTGTTTCTCGCGTTAACCAGCTCGAAAAGAGCGATCTCGATGATTCAGCATACTTCGGACAGAAGTCTCTCCAAGTTTATCGCAGAAAATGCATATCTCAGCTTGAAACCCCTCGAAAACCAAGATATCACCTGTTCTGCATATCCAACGAACTGTGGTGTGGTGAAAACCCCCGAAAACGTGTTTCTCGCATTAAATAGCTCGAAAAGAGCGATCTCGATGATGCGGCACACTTCGGACAGAAGCCTCACCAAGATTATCGCAGACTATGCATATCTGAGCTTGAATCACCACGAAAACCAAGATATCGTCGGTTCTGCATATCATACGAACTGTGGAGTGGTGAAAACACCAGATAACGTGTTTCTCGCATTCAATAGCACGAAACGAGCGATCTCGATGATTAAGCATGCTTCGGACAGATGTCTCACCAAGATTATCGTAAAAAATGCATATCTCAGCTTGAAACCCCACGAAAACCAAGATATCGCTGGTACTACATATCAAACGCTCTGTGGAGTGGTGAAAACACCAGATAACGTGTTTCTCGCATTAAACAGCTCGAAAAGAGCGATCTAGATTATTCTGCATCCTTCTGACAGAAGACTCACCAATATTATCGCAGAGAATGCATATCTCAGCTGGAAACACCACGAAAATCAAGATGTCGCCGGTTCTGCATATCAGACGCACTGTGGAGTGGTGAAAACACCAGAAAACGTGTTTCTCGCATTAAGTAGCTCGAAAAGAGCGTTCTCGAAGATTCTGCATACTTCTCATAGAGGAAACACCAAGATTATCGCAGAAAATGCATATTTCAGCTGGAAACCCCACGAAAACCACGATGTCGCCGGTTCTGCATATCAAACCCACTGTGGAGTAGTGAAAACAACCAGATAACGTGTTTCTCGCATTAAATAGCTCGAATAGAGCGATCTCGATGATTCTGCATACCTCTCATAGAGGAAACACCAAAATTATCGCAGAAAATGCATATCCCAGCTTGAAACCCGACCGAAACGAAGATATCTCCGGTTCTGCATATCAAACGCACTGTGGGGTGGTGAAAACACCAGAGAACGTGTTTCTCGCATTAAACAGCTCGAAAAGAGCGATCTAGATGATTCTGCATCCTTCTGACAGAAGACTCACCAAGATTATCGCAGAAAATGCATATCTCAGCTGGAAACCCCGCGAAAACCAAGATATCGCCGGTTCTGCATATCAGACGCACCGTGGAGTGGTGAAAACACCAGAAAACGTGTTTCCCGCATTAAATAGCTCGAAAAGAGCGATCTAGATGATTCTGCATACTTCTGTCTGAACACTCACCAAGATTATCGCAGAAAATGCATATCTCAGCTTGAAACCCGACCGAAACGAAGATATCGCCGGTTCTGCATTTCTAACGTACTGTGGAGTGGTGAATACACCAGAAAACGTGTTTCCCGAATTAAATAGCTCGAAAAGAGCGATCTAGATGATTCTGCATACTGCTGACTGAAGTCTCACCAATATTATCGCAGAGAATGCATATCTCAGCTAGAAACATCACGAAAATCAAGATGTCGCCGGTTCGGCACATCAAACGTACTGTGGAGTGGTGAAAACACCAGAAAACGTGTTTCTCGCATTAAGTAGCTCGAAAAGAGCGTTCTCGAAGATTCTGCATACTTCTGACAGAGGTCTCACCAATATTATCGTAGAAAATGCATATCTCAGCTTGTAACCCGACCGAAACGAAGATATCTCCGGTTCTGCATGTCTAACGTACTGTGGAGTGGTGAATACACCAGAAAACTTGTTTCTCGCATTAAATAGCTCGAAAAGAGCGATCTAGATGATTCTGCATACTTCTGGCAGAAGACTCACCAAGATTATCGCCGAAAATGCATATCTCAGCTGGAAACACCACGAAAATCAAGATATCGCCGGTTCTGCATATCAAACGCACTGTGGAGTGGTGAAAACAACCAGATATCGTGTTTCTCGCATTAAGTTGCTCGAAAAGAACGATCTCGAAGATTCTGCATACTTCTGACAGACGTCTCACCAAGATTATCGTAGAAAATGCAATCCTCAGCTTGAAACCCGTCGAAATCCAAAATGTCGCCGGTTCTGCATATCAAACGCACTGTGGAGTGGTGAAAACACCGGATATCGTTTTTCTCGCATTAAATAGCTCGAAAAGAGCGATCCCGATGATTCTGCATACTTCTGACTGAAGTCTCACCAAGATTATCGCAGAAAATGCATATCCCAGCTGGAAACACCACGAAAATCAAGCTGTCGCCGGTTCTGCATATCAAACGCACTGTGGAGTGGTGAATACACCAGAAAACGTGTTTCCCGCATTAAATAGCTCGAAAAGAGCGATCTAGATGATTCTGCATACTTCTGACTGAAGTCTCACCAATATTATCGCTGAAAATGCCTATCTCAGCTAGAAACATCACGAAAATTAAGATGTCGCCGGTTCTGCATATCAAACCCACTGTGGAGTAGTGAAAACAACCAGATAACGTGTTTTTCGCATTAAATAGCTGGAATAGAGCGATCTCGATGATTCTGCATACTTCTCATAGAGGAAACACCAAGATTATCGCAGAAAATGCATATTTCAGCTGGAAACCCCACGAAAACCACGATGTCGTCGGTTCTGCATATCAAACGCACTGTGGAGTGGTCAAAACACCAGACAACGTGTTTCTCGCATTAAATAGCTCGAAAAGAGCGATATCGATGATTCTGCATACTTCGGACAGAAGTCTCACCAATATTATCGCAGAAAATGCATATCTCAGCTTGAAACCCGACGAAAACCACGATGTCGCCGGTTCTGCATATCGAACGCACTGTGGGGTGGTGAAAACACCAGAAAACGTGTTTCTCCCATTAAGTAGCTCGAAAAGAGCGTTCTCGAAGATTCTGCATACTTCTGACAGAGGTCTCACCAATATTGTCGTAGAAAATGCATATCTCAGCTTGAAACCCGACCGAAACGAAGATACCTCCGGTTCTGCATGTCTAACGTACTGTGGAGTGGCGAATACACCAGAAAACGTGTTTCCCGCATTAAATAGCTCGAAAAGAGCGATCTAGATGATTCTGCATACTTATGGGAGAAGACTCACCAAGCTTATCGCAGAAAATGCATATCTCAGCTGGAAACACCACGAAAATCAAGATATCGCCGGTTCTGCATATCAAACGCACTGTGGAGTGGTGAAAACAACCAGATATCGTGTTTCTCGCATTAAATAGCTCGAAAAGAGCGATCCCGATGATTCTGCATACTTCTGACTGAAGTCTCACCAAGATTATCGCAGAAAATGCATATCCCAGCTGGAAACACCACGAAAATCAAGATGTCGCCGGTTCTGCATATCAAACGCACTGTGGAGTGGTGAATACACCAGAAAACGTGTTTCTCGCATTAAATAGCTCGAAAAGAGCGCTCTTGATGTTTCTGCATACTTCGGACAGATGTTTCACCAAGATTATCGTAGAAAAAGCATATCTCAACTTGAAACCCGACGAAAACCAAACATCGTCGGTTCTGCATATCAAACCAACTGTGGAGTGGTGAAAACACCAGAAAGCGTGTTTCTCGCATTAAATAGCTGGAAACGAGCGATCTCGATGATTAAGCATACTTCGGACAGATTTCTCACCAAGATTATCGCAGAAAATGCACATCTGAGCTTGAAACCCCACGAAAACCAGGATATCGTCGGTTCTGCATATCACACGCACTGTGGAGTGGTGAAAACACCAGATAACGTGTTTCTCGCATTAAATAGCTGGAAACGAGCGATCTCGATGATTAAGCATACTTCAGACAGATTTCTCACCAAGATTATCGCAGAAAATGCATATCTCAGCTGGAAACACCACGAAAATCAAGATATCGCCGGTTCTGCATATCAAACGCACTGTGGAGTGGTGAAAACAACCAGATATCGTGTTTCTCGCATTAAATAGCTCGAAAAGAGCGATCCCGATGATTCTGCATACTTCTGACTGAAGTCTCACCAAGATTATCGCAGGAATTGCATATCTCAGCTTGAACCCCGACGAAATCCAAGATGTCGCCGGTTCTGCATATCAAACGCACTGTGGAGTGGTGAAAACACCAGAAAACTTGTTTTTTCGCATTAAATAGCTCGAAAAGAGCGATCTTGATGATTCTGCATAGTTCGGACAGATGTTTCTCCAAGATTATCGTAGAAAATGCATATCTAAACTTGAAACCCGACGAAAACCAAACATCGCCGGTTCTGCATATCAAACCAACTGTGGAGTGGTGAAAACCCCAGAAAACGTGTTTCTCGCATTAAATAGCTCGAAAAGTACGATCTCGATGACTCTGCATACTTCGGACAGAAGTCTCACCAATATTTTTGCAGAAAATGCATATCTCAGCTAGAAACCCCACGAAAATCAAGATGTCGCCGGTTCTGCATATCAAACCCACTGTGGAGTGGTGAAAACACCGGATAACGTGTTTCTCGCATTAAATAGCTCGAAAAGATCGATCTCGATGATTCTGCATACATCGGACAGAAGTCTCACCAAGATTATCGCAGAAAATGCATATTTCAGCTTGACACCCCACGAAAACCAAGATATCTCCGGTTCTGCATATCCAACGAACAGTGGTGTGGTGAAATCGCCAGAAAACGTGTTTCTCGCATTAAATAGCTCGATAAGAGCGATCCCGATGATTCTGCATACTTCGGACAGAAGTCTCACCAAGATTGTCGCAGAAAATGCATATCTCAGCTTGAAACCCCAGGAAAACCAAGATATCTCCGGTTCTGCATATCCAACGAACAGAGGTGTGGTGAAAACCCCAGAAAACGTGTTTCACGCATTAAATAGCTCGAACAGAGCGCTCTCGATTTTTCTGCATACTTCGGACAGAAGTCTCAACAAGATTATTGCAGAAAATGCATATCTCAGCTTGAAACCCCACGAAAACCAAGATATCTCCGGTTTTGCATATCAAACGCACTGTGGGGTGGTGAAAACACCAGAAAACGTGTTTCTCGCATTAAGTAGCTCGAAAAGAGCGTTCTCGAAGGTTCTGCATACTTCTGACAGAGGTCTCACCAATATTGTCGTAGAAAATGCATACCTCAGCTTGAAACCCGACCGAAACGAAGATACCTCCGGTTCTGCATGTCTAACGTACTGTGGAGTGGTGAATACACCACATAACGTGTTGCTCGCATTAAATAGCTCTAAAAGAGCGATATCGATGATTCTGCATACTTCGGACAGAAGTCTCACCAATATTATCGCAGAAAATGCATATCTCAGCTTGAAACCTCACGAACATCAAGATGTCGCCGGTTCTGCATATCAAACGCACTGTGGAGTGCGGAAAACACCAGATAACGTGTTTCTCGCATTAAATAGCTCGATAAGAGCGATCGCGATGATTCTGCATACTACGGACAGAAGTCTCACCAAGATTATCGCAGAAAATGCATATCTCAGCTAGAAACCAGACGAAAACCAAACATCGCCGGTTCTGCATATCAAACCAACTGTGGAGTGGTGAAAACCCCAGAAAACGTGTTTCTCGCATTAAATAGCTCGAAAAGTACGATCTCGATGACTCTGCATACTTCGGACAGAAGTCTCACCAATATTTTCGCAGAAAATGCATATCTCAGCTAGAAACCCCACGAAAATCAAGATGTCGCCGGTTCTGCATATCAAACGCACTGTGGAGTGGTGAAAACAACCAGATAACGTGTTTCTCGCATTAAATAGCTCGAATAGACCGATCTCGAAGATTCTGCATACTTCTGACAGAAGACTCACCAAGATTATCGCAGAAAATGTATGTCTCAGCTGGAAACCCAACGAAAACCAAGATATCGCCGGTTCTGCATATCAGACGCACTGTGGAGTGGTGAAAACACCAGAAAACTTGTTTTTTCGCATTAAATATCTCGAAACGAGCGATCTAGATGATTCTGCAAACTTCTGACAGAAGTCTCACCAAGATTATCGTAGAAAATGCATATCTCAGCTTGAAACCCGACGAAATCCAAGATGTCGCCAGTTCTGCATATCAAACCCACTGTGGAGTGGTGAAAACACCGGATAACGTGTTTCTCGCATTAAATAGCTCGAAAAGAGTGATCTAGATGATTCTGCATACTTCTGTCTGAAGTCTCACCAATATTATCGCAGAAAATGCATATCTGAGCTTGAAACCCCACGAAAACCAGGATATCGTCGGTTCTGCACATCATACGCACTGTGGAGTGGTGAAAACACCAGTTAACGTGTTTGTCGCATCAAATAGCTCGAAAAGAGCGATCTCGATGATTCTGCATACTTCGGACAGAAGTCTCACCAAGATTATCGTAAAAAATGCATATCTCAGCTTGAAACCCAACGAAAGCCAAGATATCGCTGGTTCTGCATATCAAACGCACTGTGGAGTGGTGAAAACCCCTGACAAGGTTTTTCTCGCATTAGCTAGCTCGAAAAGAGCGATCTCGATGATTCAGCCTAATTCGGACAGAAGTCTCTCCATGTTTATCGGAGAAAATGCATATCTCAGCTTGAAACCCGACGAAAACCAAACATCGCCGGTTCTGCATATCAAACCAACTGTGGAGTGGTGAAAACACCAGACAAAGTGTTTCTCGCATTAAATAGATCGAAAAGTGCGATCTCGATGATTCAGCATACTTCTGACAGAAGACTCACCAAGATTATCGCAGAAAATGCATATTTCAGCTTGAAACCCCACGAAAACCAAGATATCGCCGGTTCTGCATATCATACGCACTGTGGAGTGCTGAAAACACAAGAAAACGTGTTTCTCGCATTAAATAGCTCGAAAAGAGCGATCTAGATGATTCTGCATACTTCTGACGGAAGTCTCACCAAGATTATCGCAGAAAATGCATATTTCAGCTTGAAACCCCACGAAAACCAAGATATCGCCGGTTCTGCATATCATACGCACTGTGGAGTGCTGAAAACACCAGATATCGTGTTTCTCGCAATAAATAGCTCGAAAAGAGCGATCTAGATGATTCTGCATACTTCTGGCAGAAGACTCACATAGATTATCGCAGAAAATGCATATCTCTGCTAGAAACCCCACGAAAACCAAGATATCTCCTGTTCTGCATATACAACGAACTGTGGAGTGGTGAAAACACCAGATAACGTGTTTCTCGCATTAACTAGCTCGAAATGAGCGATCTCGATGATTCTGCATACTTCTGACAGAAGACTCACCAAGATTATCGCAGAAAATGCATATCTCAGCTGGACACACCACGAAAATCAAGATATCGCCGGTTCTGCATATCAAACGCACTGTGGAGTGGTGAAAATACCAGATAACGTGTTTCTCGCATTAAATAGCTCGAAAAGAGCGATCTAGATGATTCTGCATACTTCTGACAGAAGACTCACCAGGATTATCGCAGAAAATGCATATCTCAGCTACAAACCCCACGAAAACCAAGATATCTCCGGTTCTGCATATCAAACGCGCTGTGGGGTGGTGAAAACACAAGAAAACGTGTTTGTCGCATTAAATAGCTCGAAAAGAGCGATCTAGATGATTCTGCATACTTCTGACAGAAGACTCACCAAGATTATCGCAGAAAATGCATATCTCAGCTACAAACCCAACGAAAACCAAGATATCTCCGGTTCTGCATATCAAACGCACTGTGGGGTGGTGAAAACACCAGAAAACGTGTTTCTCGCATTAAATAGCTCGAGAAGAGAGATCTAGATGGTTCTGCATACTTCTGACAGAAGACTCACCAAGATTAACGCAGAAAATGCATATCTCATCTACAAACCCCACGAAAACCAAGATATCGCCGGTTCTGCATTTCAGACGCACTGTGGAGTGGTGAAAACCGCAGATAACGTGTTTCTCGCATTAAACAGCTCGAAAAGAGTGATCGCGATGAATCTGCATACTTCGGACAGTAGTCTCACCAAGATTATCGTAAAAAATGCATATCTCAGCTTGAAACCCAACGAAAGCCAAGATATCGCTGGTTCTGCATATCAAACGCACTGTGGAGTGGTAAAAACACCAGACAAGGTTTTTCTCGCATTAACTAGCTCGAAAAGAGCGATCTCGATGATTCTGCATACTTCTGACAGAAGACTCACCTAGATTATCGCAGAAAATGCATATCTCACCTGGAAACACCACGAAAATCAAGATATCGCCGGTTCTGCATATCAAACGAACTGTGGAGTGGTGAAAACAGCCAGATAACGTGTATCTCGCATTAAAAAGCTCGAAAAGAAGGATCTCGGTGATTCTGCATACTTCTGACAGAAGACTCACCAAGATTATCGCAGAAAATGCATATCTCAGCTGGAAACACCACGAAAATCAAGATATCGCCGGTTCTGCATATCAAACGCACTGTGGAATGTTGAAAACACCAGAAAATTGTTTTTTCGCATTAAATAGCTCGAAAAGAGCGATCTAGATGATTCTGCATACTTCTGACTGAAGTCTCACCAAGATTATCGCAGAAAATGCATATCTCAGCTTGAAACCTCACGAAAATCAAGACGTCGCCGGTTCTGCATATCAAACGCACTGTAGAGTGGTGAAAACAACCAGATAACGTCTTTCTCGCATTAAATAGCTCGAAAAGAGCGATCTAGATGATTCTGCATACTTCTGGCAGAAGACTCACCTAGATTATCGCAGAAAATGCATATCTCAGCTGGAAACACCACGACAATCAAGATATCGCCGGTTCTGCATATCAAACGCACTGTGGAATGTTGAAAACACCAGAAACCTTGTTTTTTCGCATTAAATAGCTCGAAAAGAGCGATCTAGATGACTCTGCATACTTCGGACTGAAGTCTCACCAAGATTATCGCAGAAAATGCATATCTGAGCTTGAAACCACACGAAAACCAGGATATCGTCGGTTCTGCATATCATACGCACTGTGGAGTGGTGAAAGCACCAGATAACGTGTTTCTCGCATTAAATAGCTCGAAACGAGCGATCTCGATGATTAAGCATACTTCGGACAGATGTCTCACCAAGATTATCGCAGAAATTGCATATCTCAGCTTGAAACCCCACGAAAACCTAGATATCGCTGGTTCTGCATATTAAACGCAGTGTTGAGTGCTGGAAACACCAGATAACGTGTTTCTCACATTAAATAGCTCGAATAGAGCGATCTCGGTGATTAAGCATACTTCGGACAGAAGTCTCACCAAGATTATCGTAATAAGTGTATATCTCAGCTTGAAACCCCACGAAAACTGAGATATCGCTGGTTCTGCATATCAAACGAACTGTGGAGTGGTGAAAACAGCCAGATAACGTGTATCTCGCATTAAAAAGCTCGAAAAGAGGGATCTCGGTGATTCTGCATACTTCTGACAGAAGACTCACCAAGATTATCGCAGAAAATGCATATCTCAGCTGGAAACACCACGAAAATCAAGATATCGCCGGTTCTGCATATCAAACGCACTGTGGAATGTTGAAAACACCAGAAAACTTGTTTTTTCGCATTAAATAGCTCGAAAAGAGCGATCTAGATGATTCTGCATCCTTCTGACTGAAGTCTCACCAAGATTATCGCAGAAAATGCATATCTCAGCTGGAAACACCACGAAAATCAAGATATCGCCGGTTCTGCATATCAAACGAACTGTGGAGTGGTGAAAACAGCCAGATAACGTGTATCTCGCATTAAAAAGCTCGAAAAGAGGGATCTCGGTGATTCTGCATACCTCTGACAGAAGACTCTCCAAGATTATCGCAGAAAATGCATATCTCAGCTGGAAACACCACGAAAATCAAGATATCGCCGGTTCTGCATATCAAACGCACTGTAGAGTGGTGAAAACAACCAGATAACGTTTTGTCGCATTAAATAGTTCGAATAGAGCGATCTCGATGATTCTGCATACTTCGGACAGAAGTCTCAGCAAGATTATCGTAAAAAATGCATATCTCAGCTTGAAACCCCACGAAAACCAAGATATCGCTGGTACTGCATATCAAACCCACTGTGGAGTGATGAAAACACCAGATAAGGTTTTTCTCGCATTAAGTAGCTCGAAAAGTGCGATCTCGATGATTCAGCATACTTCGGACAGAAGTCTCTCGAAGTTTATCGCAGAAAATGCATATCTCAGCTTGAAACCCCTCGAAACCCAAGATATCACCTGTTCTGCATATCCAACGAACTGTGGTGTGGTGAAAACCCCAGAAAACGTATTTCTCGCATTAAATAGCTCGAAAAGAGCGATCTCGATGATTCTGCACACGTCGGACAGAAGTCTCACCAAGATTATCGCAGACAATGCATATCTCAGCTTGAAACCCCACGAAAACCAAGATATCGCCGGTTCTGCATATCATACGCACTGTGGAGTGCTGAAAACACCAGATATCGTGTTTCTCGCATTAAATAGCTCGAAAAGTGCGATCTCGATGATTCTGCATACTTCGGACAGTAGTCTCACCATGATTATCGTAAAAAATGCATATCTCAGCTTGAAACCCCACGAAAACCAAGATATCGCTGGTTCTGCATATCAAACGCACTGTGGAGTGGTGAAAACACCAGATAACGTTTTGTCGCATTAAATAGTTCGAATAGAGCGATCTCGATGATTCTGCATACTTCGGACAGAAGTCTCAGCAAGATTATCGTAAAAAATGCATATCTCAGCTTGAAACCCCACGAAAACCAAGATATCGCTGGTACTGCATATCAAACCCACTGTGGAGTGATGAAAACACCAGATAAGGTTTTTCTCGCATTAAGTAGCTCGAAAAGTGCGATCTCGATGATTCAGCATACTTCGGACAGAAGTCTCTCGAAGTTAATCGCAGAAAATGCATATCTCAGCTTGAAACCTCTCGAAACCCAAGATATCACCTGTTCTGCATATCCAACGAACTGTGGTGTGGTGAAAACCCCAGAAAACGTATTTCTCGCATTAAATAGCTCGAAAAGAGCGATCTCGATGATTCTGCACACGTCGGACAAAAGTCTCACCAAGATTATCGCAGACAATGCATATCTCAGCTTGAAACCCCACCAAAACCAAGATATCGCCGGTTCTGCATATCATACGCACTGTGGAGTGCTGAAAACACCAGATATCGTGTTTCTCGCATCAAATAGCTCGAAAAGTGCGATCTCGATGATTCTGCATACTTCGGACAGTAGTCTCACCATGATTATCGTAAAAAATGCATATCTCAGCTTGAAACCACACGAAAACCAAGATATCGCCGGTTCTGCATATCAAACGGACTGTGGTGTGGTGAAAACACCAGAAAACTTGTTTTTTCGCATTAGATAGCTCAAAACGGGCGATCTAGATGATTCTGCATACTTCTAACAGAAGTCTCACCAAGCTTATCGCAGAAAATGCATACCTCAGGTTTGAAATCTCACGAAAATCAAGATGTCGCCGCTTCTGCATATCAAACGCACTGTGGAGTGGTGAAAACAACCAGATAACGTGTTTCTCGAATTAAATAGCTCGAAAAGAACGATCTAGATTATTCTGCATACTTCTGACAAAAGTCTCACCAAGATTATCGTAAAAAGTGCATATCTCAGCTTGAAACCCCACGAAAACCAAGATATCACCTGTTCTGCATATCCAACGAACTGTGGTGTGGTGAAAACCCCAGAAAACGTGTTTCTCGCATTAAATAGCTCGAAAAGTACGATCTCGATGACTCTGCATACTTCGGACAGAAGCCTCACCAAGATTATCGCAGAAAATGCATATCTGAGCTTGAAACCCCACGAGAACCAGGATATCGTCGGTTCTGCATATCATACGCACTGTTGAGTGCTGAAAACACCAGATATCGTGGTTCTCGCATTAAATAGCTCGAAAAGTGCGATCTCGATGATTCTGCATACTTCGGACAGTAGTCTCACCATGATTATCGTAAAAAATGCATATCTCAGCTTGAAACCCCACGAAAACAGAGATATCGCTGGTTCTGCATATCAAACGCACTGTGGTGTGGTGAAAACCCCAGAAAACGTATTTCTCGCATTAAATAGCTCGAAAAGAGCGATCTCGATGATTCTGCACACGTCGGACAGAAGTCTCACCAAGATTATCGCAGACAATGCATATCTCAGCTTGAAACCCCACGAAAACCAAGATATCGCCGGTTCTGCATATCATACGCACTGTGGAGTGCTGAAAACACCAGATATCGTGTTTCTCGCATTAAATAGCTCGAAAAGTGCGATCTCGATGATTCTGCATACTTCGGACAGTAGTCTCACCATGATTATCGTAAAAAATGCATATCTCAGCTTGAAACCCCACGAAAACCAAGATATCGCTGGTTCTGCATATCAAACGCACTGTGGAGTGGTGAAAACACCAGATAACGTTTTGTCGCATTAAATAGTTCGAATAGAGCGATCTCGATGATTCTGCATACTTCGGACAGAAGTCTCAGCAAGATTATCGTAAAAAATGCATATCTCAGCTTGAAACCCCACGAAAACCAAGATATCGCTGGTACTGCATATCAAACCCACTGTGGAGTGATGAAAACACCAGATAAGGTTTTTCTCGCATTAAGTAGCTCGAAAAGTGCGATCTCGATGATTCAGCATACTTCGGACAGAAGTCTCTCGAAGTTAATCGCAGAAAATGCATATCTCAGCTTGAAACCCCTCGAAACCCAAGATATCACCTGTTCTGCATATCCAACGAACTGTGGTGTGGTGAAAACCCCAGAAAACGTATTTCTCGCATTAAATAGCTCGAAAAGAGCGATCTCGATGATTCTGCACACGTCGGACAGAAGTCTCACCAAGATTATCGCAGACAATGCATATCTGAGCTTGAAACCCCACCAAAACCAAGATATCGCCGGTTCTGCATATCATACGCACTGTGGAGTGCTGAAAACACCAGATATCGTGTTTCTCGCATCAAATAGCTCGAAAAGTGCGATCTCGATGATTCTGCATACTTCGGACAGTAGTCTCACCATGATTATCGTAAAAAATGCATATCTCAGCTTGAAACCCCACGAAAACCAAGATATCGCTGGTTCTGCACATCAAACGCACTGTGGAGTGGTGAAAACACCAGATAACGTGTTTCTCGCATTAAATAGGTCGAAAAGAGCGACCTCGATGTTTCTGCATACTTCGGACAGAGGTCTCACCAAGAATATCGCAGAAAATGCATATCTCAGCTTGAAACCAAACGAAAACCCAGATATCGCCGGTTCTGCATATCAAACGCACTGTGGGGTGGTGAAAACACCAGATAAGTTTTTTCGCGCATTAACTAGCTCGAAAAGTGCGATCTCGATGATTCAGCATACTTCGGACAGAAGTCTCTCCAAGTTTATCGCAGAAAATGCATATCTCAGCTTGAAACCCCTCGAAAACCAAGATATCACCTGTTCTGCATATCCAACAAATTGTGGTGTGGTGAAAACCCCAGAAAACGTGATTCTCGCATTAAATAGCTCGAAAAGAGCGATCTCGATGATTCTGCATACTTCGGACAGAAGTCTCACCAAGATTATCGCAGAAAATGCATATCTCAGCTGGACACACCACGAAAATCAAGATATCGCCGATTCTGCATGTCAAACGTACTGTGGAGTGGTGAATACACCAGAAAACGTGTTTCTCGCATTAAATAGCTCGAAAAGAACGATCTAGATTATTCTGCATACTTCTGACAAAAGTCTCACCAAGATTATCGTAAAAAGTGCATATCTCAGCTTGAAACCCCACGAAAACCAAGATATCACCTGTTCTGCATATCCAACGAACTGTGGTGTGGTGAAAACCCCAGAAAACGTGTTTCTCGCATTAAATAGCTCGAAAAGTACGATCTCGATGACTCTGCATACTTCGGACAGAAGCCTCACCAAGATTATCGCAGAAAATGCATATCTGAGCTTGAAACCCCACGAAAACCAGGATATCGTCGGTTCTGCATATCATACGCACTGTTGAGTGCTGAAAACACCAGATATCGTGGTTCTCGCATTAAATAGCTCGAAAAGTGCGATCTCGATGATTCTGCATACTTCGGACAGTAGTCTCACCATGATTATCGTAAAAAATGCATATCTCAGCTTGAAACCCCACGAAAACAGAGATATCGCTGGTTCTGCATATCAAACGCACTGTGGAGTTCTGAAAACACCAGATAACGTTTTGTCGCATTAAATAGTTCGAATAGAGCGATCTCGATGATTCTGCATACTTCGGACAGAAGTCTCACCAAGATTATCGTAAAAAATGCATATCTCAGCTTGAAACCCCACGAAAACCAAGATATCGCTGGTACTGCATATCAAACCCACTGTGGAGTGGTGAAAACACCAGATAAGGTTTTTCTCGCATTAACTAGCTCGGAAAGTGCGATCTCGATGATTCAGCATACTTCGGACAGAAGTCTCTCGAAGTTTATCGCAGAAAATGCATATCTCAGCTTGAAACCCTCGAAACCCAAGATATCACCTGTTCCGCATATCCAACGAACTGTGGTGTGGTGAAAACCCCAGAAAACGTGTTTCTCGCATTAAATAGCTCGAAAAGAGCGATCTCGATGATTCTGCACACTTCGGACAGAAGTCTCACCAAGATTATCGCAGACAATGCATATCTCAGCTTGAAACCCCACGAAAACCAAGATATCGCCGGTTCTGCATATCATACGCACTGTGGAGTGCTGAAAACACCAGATATCGTGTTTCTCGCATTAAATAGATCGAAAAGTGCGATCTGGATGATTCTGCATACTTCGGACAGTAGTCTCACCATGATTATCGTAAAAAATGCATATCTCAGCTTGAAACCCCACGAAAACCAAGGTATCGCTGGTTCTGCATATCAAACGCACTGTGGAGTGGTGAAAAAACCAGATAACGTGTTTCTCGCATTAAATAGGTAGAAAAGAGCGATCTCGATGTTTCTGCATACTTCGGACAGAGGTCTCACCAAGATTATCGCAGAAAATGCATATCTCAGCTTGAAACCCCACGAAAACCAGGATATCGTCGGTTCTGCATATCATACGCACTGTGGAGTGCTGAAAACACCAGATATCGTGTTTCTCGCATTAAATAGCTCGAAGAGTGCGATCTCGATGATTCTGCATACTTCGGGCAGTAGTCTCACCATGATTATCGTAAAAAATGCATATCTCAGCTTGAAACCCCACGAAAACAGAGATATCGCTGGTTCTGCATATCAAACGCACTGTGGAGTTCTGAAAACACCAGATAACGTTTTGTCGCATTAAATAGTTCGAATAGAGCGATCTCGATGATTCTGCATACTTCGGACAGAAGTCTCACCAAGATTATCGTAAAAAATGCATATCTCAGCTTGAAACCCCACGAAAACCAAGATATCGCTGGTACTGCATATCAAACCCACTGTGGAGTGGTGAAAACACCAGATAAGGATTTTCTCGCATTAACTAGCTCGGAAAGTGCGATCTCGATGATTCAGCATACTTCGGACAGAAGTCTCTCGAAGTTTATCGCAGAAAATGCATATCTCAGCTTGAAACCCCTCGAAACCCAAGATATCACCTGTTCTGCATATCATACGCACTGTGGAGTGCTGAAAACACCAGATATCGTGTTTCTCGCATTAAATAGCTCGAAAAGTGCGATCTCGATGATTCTGCATACTTCGGACAGTAGTCTCACCATGATTATCGTAAAAAATGCATATCTCAGCTTGAAACCCCACGAAAACCAAGATATCGCTGGTTCTGCATATCAAACGCACTGTGGAGTGGTGAAAACACCAGATAACGTGTTTCTCGCATTAAATAGGTCGAAAAGAGCGATCTCGATGTTTCTGCATACTTCGGACAGAGGTCTCACCAAGATTATCGCAGAAAATGCATATCTCAGCTTGAAACCCCACGAAAACCCAGATATCGCCGGTTCTGCATATCAAACGCACTGTGGGGTGGTGAAAACACCAGATAAGGTTTTTCGCGCATTAACTAGCTCGAAAAGTGCGATCTCGATGATTCAGCATACTTCGGACAGAAATCTCTCCAAGTTTATCGCAGAAAATGCATATCTCAGCTTGAAACCCTTCGAAAACCGAGATATCACCTGTTCTGCATATCCAACGAATTGTGGTGTGGTGAAAACCCCAGAAAACGTGTTTCTCGCATTAAATAGCTCGAAAAGAGCGATCTCGATGATTCTGCACACTTCGGACAGAAGTCTCACCATGATTATCGCAGACAATGCATATCTCTGCTTGAAACCCCACGAAATCCAAGATATCGCCGGTTCTGCATATCAAACGCACTGTGGAGTGGTGAAAACACCAGATAAGGTTTTTCTCGCATTAACTAGCTCGAAAAGTGCGATCTCGATGATTCAGCATACTTCGGACAGAAGTCTCTCCAAGTTTATCGCAGAAAATGCATATCTCAGCTTGAAACCCCTCGAAAACCAAGATATCACCTGTTCTGCATATCCAACGAACTGTGGAGTGGTGAAAACCCCAGAAAACGTGTTTCTCGCATAAAATAGCTCGAAAAGTACGGTCTCGATGAATCTGCATTCTTCGGACAGAAGTCTCACCTAGATTATCGCAGACAATGCATATCTCAGCTTGAAACCCCACGAAAGCCAAGATATCGCTGGTTCTGCATATAAAACGCACTGTGGAGTGCTGGAAACACCAGATAACGTGTTTCTCACATTAAATAGCTCGAAAAGAGCGATCTCGATGATTAAGCATACTTCGGACAGAAGTCTCACCAAGATTATCGTAAAAAATGCATATCTCAGCTTGAAACACCACGAAAACCAAGATATCGCTGGTACTGCATATCAAAGGCACTGTGTAGTGGTGAAAAAACCAGATAACGTGTTTCTCGCAATAAATAGCTCGAAAAGAGCGATCTCGATGATTCTGCATACGTCTGACAGAAGTCTCACCAAGATTATCGCAGAAAATGCATATCTCAGCTGGAAACACCACGAAAATCAAGATTTTGCCGGTTCTGCATATCAAACGCACTGTGGAGTGGTGAAAACAACCAGAGAACGTGTTTCTCGCACTAAATAGGTCGAAAAGGGAGATGCCGATGATTCTGCATACTTCTGACAGAAGTCTCACCAAGATTATCGCAGAAAATGCATATCTCAGCTGGAAACACCACGAAAATCAAGATATCGCCGGTTCTGCATATCAAACGCACTGTGGAATGTTGAAAACACCAGAAAACTTGTTTTTTCGCATTAAATAGCTCCAAAAGAGCGGTCTAGATGATACTGCATACTTCTGACTGAAGTCTCACCAAGATTATCGCAGAAAATGCATATCACAGCTTGAAACCCGACGAACACCAAACATCGCCGGTTCTGCGTATCAAACCAACTGTGGAGTGGTGAAAACAACCAGACATCGTGTTTCTCGCATTAAATAGCTCGAACCGAGCGATCTAGATGATCCTGCATACTTCTGACTGAACTCTCACCAATATTATCGCAGAAAATGCATATCTCAGCTTGAAACCTCACGAAAATCAAGATGGCGCCGGTTCCGCATATCAAACGCACTGTGGAGTGGTCAATACACCAGATAACGTGTTTCTCGCATTAAATAGCTCGAATAGAGCGATCTCGATGATTCTGCATACTGCTGACAGAAGACTCACCAAGATTATCGAAGAAAATGCATATCTCAGCTGGAAACACCACGAAAATCAAGATATCGCCGGTTATGCATGTCAAACGTACTGTGGAGTGGTGAAAACACCAGAAAACGTGTTTCTCGCATTAAATAGCTCGAAACGAGCGATCTAGATGATCCTGCATACTTCTGACTGAACTCTCACCAATATTATCGCAGAAAATGCATATCTCAGCTTGAAACGTCACGAAAATCAAAATGGCGCCGGTTCCGCATATCAAAGGCACTGTCGAGTGGTCAATACACCAGATAACGTGTTTCTCGCATAAAATAGCTCGAAAAGTACGGTCTCGATGAATCTGCATTCTTCGGACAGAAGTCTCACCTAGATTATCGCAGACAATGCATATCTCAGCTTGAAACCCCACGAAAGCCAAGATATCGCTGGTTCTGCATATAAAACGCACTGTGGAGTGCTGGAAACACCAGATAACGTGTTTCTCACATTAAATAGCTCGAAAAGAGCGATCTCGATGATTAAGCATACTTCGGACAGAAGTCTCACCAAGATTATCGTAAAAAATGCATATCTCAGCTTGAAACACCACGAAAACCAAGATATCGCTGGTACTGCATATCAAAGGCACTGTGTAGTGGTGAAAAAACCAGATAACGTGTTTCTCGCAATAAATAGCTCGAAAAGAGCGATCTCGATGATTCTGCATACGTCTGACAGAAGTCTCACCAAGATTATCGCAGAAAATGCATATCTCAGCTGGAAACACCACGAAAATCAAGATTTTGCCGGTTCTGCATATCAAACGCACTGTGGAGTGGTGAAAACAACCAGAGAACGTGTTTCTCGCACTAAATAGGTCGAAAAGGGAGATGCCGATGATTCTGCATACTTCTGACAGAAGTCTCACCAAGATTATCGCAGAAAATGCATATCTCAGCTGGAAACACCACGAAAATCAAGATATCGCCGGTTCTGCATATCAAACGCACTGTGGAATGTTGAAAACACCAGAAAACTTGTTTTTTCGCATTAAATAGCTCCAAAAGAGCGGTCTAGATGATACTGCATACTTCTGACTGAAGTCTCACCAAGATTATCGCAGAAAATGCATATCACAGCTTGAAACCCGACGAACACCAAACATCGCCGGTTCTGCGTATCAAACCAACTGTGGAGTGGTGAAAACAACCAGACATCGTGTTTCTCGCATTAAATAGCTCGAACCGAGCGATCTAGATGATCCTGCATACTTCTGACTGAACTCTCACCAATATTATCGCAGAAAATGCATATCTCAGCTTGAAACCTCACGAAAATCAAGATGGCGCCGGTTCCGCATATCAAACGCACTGTGGAGTGGTCAATACACCAGATAACGTGTTTCTCGCATTAAATAGCTCGAATAGAGCGATCTCGATGATTCTGCATACTGCTGACAGAAGACTCACCAAGATTATCGAAGAAAATGCATATCTCAGCTGGAAACACCACGAAAATCAAGATATCGCCGGTTATGCATGTCAAACGTACTGTGGAGTGGTGAAAACACCAGAAAACGTGTTTCTCGCATTAAATAGCTCGAAACGAGCGATCTAGATGATCCTGCATACTTCTGACTGAACTCTCACCAATATTATCGCAGAAAATGCATATCTCAGCTTGAAACGTCACGAAAATCAAAATGGCGCCGGTTCCGCATATCAAAGGCACTGTCGAGTGGTCAATACACCAGATAACGTGTTTCTCGCATTAAATAGCTCGAATAGAGCGATCTCGATGATTCTGCATACTGCTGACAGAAGACTCACCAAGATTATCGAAGAAAATGCATATCTCAGCTGGAAACACCACGAAAATCAAGATATCGCCGGTTCTGCATATCAAACGCACCGTGGAGTGGTGAAAACAACCAGACAACGTGTTTCTCGCATTAAATAGCTCGAACCGAGCGATCTAGATGATCCTGCATACTTCTGACTGAACTCTCACCAATATTATCGCAGAAAATGCATATCTCAGCTTGAAACCTCACGAAAATCAAGATGGCGCCGGTTCCGCATATCAAACGCACTGTGGAGTGGTCAATACACCAGATAACGTGTTTCTCCATTAAATAGCTCGAAAAGAGCGATCTCGATGATTCTGCATACTTCTGACTGATGTCTCATCAAGATTACCGCAGAAAATGCATATCTCAGCTGGAAACACCACGAAAATCAAGATATCGCCGGTTCTGCATATTAAACGCACTGTGGAGTGGTGAAAACACCAGATAACGTGTTTCTCGCATTAAATAGCTAGAAACGAGCGATCTAGATGATCCTGCATACTTCTGACTGAACTCTCACCAATATTATCGCGGAAAATGCATATCTCAGCTTGAAACCTCACGAAAATCAAGATGGCGCCGGTTCCGCATATCAAACGCACTGTGGAGTGGTCAATACACCAGATAACGTGTTTCTCGCATTAAGCAGCTCGAAACGAGCGATCTAGATGATTCTGCATACTTCTGACAGAAGACTCACCAATATTATCGCAGAAAATGCATTTCTCAGCTCGAACCCCGAAGAAACCCAAGATGTCGCCGGTTCTGCATATCAAACGCACCGTGGAGTGGTGAAAACAACCAGACAACGTGTTTCTCGCATTAAATAGCTAGAAACGAGCGATCTAGATGAATCTGCATACTTCTGACTGAAGTCTCACCAATATTATCGCAGAAAATGCATATCTCAGCTTGAACCCCGACGAAACCCAAGATGTCGCCGGTTCTGCATATCAAACGCACTGAGGAGCGGTGAAAACACCAGAAAACGTGTTTCTCGCATTAAGCAGCTCGAAACGAGCGATCTAGATGATTCTGCATACTTCTGACAGAAGACTCACCAATATTATCGCAGAAAATGCATTTCTCAGCTCGAACCCCGAAGAAACCCAAGATGTCGCCGGTTCTGCATATCAAACGCACCGTGGAGTGGTGAAAACAACCAGACAACGTGTTTCTCGCATTAAATAGCTCGAAACGAGCGTTCTAGATGATCCTGCATACTTCTGACAGAAGACTCACCAAGATTATCGCAGAAAATGCAAATCTCAGCTGGAAACACCACGAAAATCTAGATATCGCCAGTTCTGCATATCAAACGCACTGTGGAATGTTGAAAACACCGGGAAACTTGTTTTTTTGCACTAAATAGCTCGACAAGAGCGATCTAGATGATTCTGCATACTTCTGAATGAAGTCTCACCAATATTATCGCAGAAAATGCATATCTCAGCTTGATGCCCGACGACAGCCATGATGTCGCCGGTTCTGCATATCAAACGCACTGTGGAGTGGTGAAAACACCAGATAACGTGTTTCTCGCATTAAATAGCTAGAAACGAGCGATCACGATGATTAAGCATACTTCGGGCAGAAGTCTCACCACTATTATCGCAGAAAATGCATATCTCAGCTGGAAACACCACGAATATCAAGATATCGCCGGTTCTGCATATCAAACGCTCTGTGGAGTGGTGAATACACCAGACAACGTGTTTCTCGCATTAAATAGCTCGAAACGAGCGTTCTAGATGATCCTGCATACTTCTGACAGAAGTCTCACCAATATTATCGCAGAAAATGCATATCTCAGCTAGAAACACCACGAAAATCAAGATATCGCCAGTTCTGCATATCAAACGCACTGTGGAGTGGTGAAAACAACCAGATAACGTGTTTCTCCATTAAATAGCTCGAAAAGAGCGATCTCGATGATTCTGCATACTTCTGACTGATGTCTCACCAAGATTATCGCAGAAAATGCATATCTCAGCTTGATGCCCGACGATAGCCATGATGTCGCCGGTTCTGCATATCAAACGCACTGTGGAGTGGTGAAAACACCAGATAACGTGTTTCTCGCATTAAATAGCTAGAAACGAGCGATCTAGATGAATCTGCATACTTCTGACTGAAGTCTCACCAATATTATCGCAGAAAATGCATATCTCAGCTTGAACCCCGACGAAACCCAAGATGTCGCCGGTTCTGCATATCAAACGCACTGAGGAGCGGTGAAAACACCAGATAACGTGTTTCTCGCATTAAATAGCTCGAAAAGTGCAATCTAGATGATTCTGCATACTGCTGACAGAAGACTCACCATGATAATCGCAGAAAATGCATATCTCAGCTGGAAACACCACGAATATCAAGATATCGCCAGTTCTGCATATCAGACGCTCTGTGGAGTGGTGAATACACCAGAAAATGTGTTTCTCGCATTAAATAACTCGAAAAGTGCGATCTCGATGATTCTGCATACTTCTGACTGATGTCTCACCAAGATTATCGCAGAAAATGCATATCTCAGCTTGATGCCCGACGACGGCCATGATGTCGCCGGTTCTGCATATCAAACGCACTGTGGAGTGGTGAAAACACCAGATAACGTGTTTCTCGCATTAAATAGCTAGAAACGAGCGATCTAGATGAATCTGCATACTTCTGACTGAAGTCTCACCAATATTATCGCAGAAAATGCATATCTCAGCTTGAACCCCGACGAAACCCAAGATGTCGCCGGTTCTGCATATCAAACGCACTGAGGAGCGGTGAAAACACCAGATAACGTGTTTCTCGCATTAAATAGCTAGAAACGAGCGATCACGATGATTAAGCATACTTCGGGCAGAAGTCTCACCACTATTATCGCAGAAAATGCATATCTCAGCTGGAAACACCACGAATATCAAGATATCGCCGGTTCTGCATATCAAACGCTCTGTGGAGTGGTGAATACACCAGAAAACGTGTTTCTCGCATTAAATGGCTCGAAAAGTGCAATCTTGATGATTCTGCATACTTCTGACAGAAGACTCACCAAGATTATCGCAGAAAATGCAAATCTCAGCTGGAAACACCACGAAAATCAAGATATCGCCAGTTCTGCATATCAAACGCACTGTGGAATGTTGAAAACACCGGGAAACTTGTTTTTTTGCATTAAATAGCTCGACAAGAGCGATCTAGATGATTCTGCATACTTCTGAATGAAGTCTCACCAATATTATCGCAGAAAATGCATATCTCAGCTAGAAACGTCACGAAAATCAAGATGTCGCCGGTTCTGCATATCAAACGCACTGTGGAGTGGTGAAAACAACCAGATATCGTGTTTCTCGCATTAAGTAGCTCGAAAAAAGCGTTCTCGAAGATTCTGCATACTTCTGACAGAAGTCTCACCAAGATTATCGTAGAAAAGCATATCTCAGCTTGAAACCCGACCGAAACCAGGATATCTCCGGTTCTGCATGTCAAACGTACTGTGGAGTGGTGAATACACCAGAAAACGTGTTTCTCGCATTAAGTAGCTCGAAAAGAGCGATCTCGATGATTCTGCTTACTTCGGACAGAAGTCTCACCAAGATTATCGTAGAAAATGCATATCTCAGCTTGAAACCCGACGAAAACCAAACATCGCCGGTTCTGCATGTCAAACGTACTGTGGAGTGGTGAAAACACCAGAAAACGTGTTTCTCGCATTAAATAGCTCGAAACGAGCGATCTAGATGATCCTGCATACTTCTGACTGATGTCTCATCAAGATTATCGCAGAAAATGCATATCTCAGCTTGAAACCTCACGAAAATCAAGATGGCGCCGGTTCCGCATATCAAACGCACTGTGGAGTGGTCAATACACCAGATAACGTGTTTCTCCATTAAATAGCTCGAAAAGAGCGATCTCGATGATTCTGCATACTGCTGACAGAAGACTCACCAAGATTATCGAAGAAAATGCATATCTCAGCTGGAAACACCACGAAAATCAAGATATCGCCGGTTCTGCATATCAAACGCACCGTGGAGTGGTGAAACCAACCAGACAACGTGTTTCTCGCATTAAATAGCTCGAACCGAGCGATCTAGATGATCCTGCATACTTCTGACTGAACTCTCACCAATATTATCGCAGAAAATGCATATCTCAGCTTGAAACCTCACGAAAATCAAGATGGCGCCGGTTCCGCATATCAAGCGCACTGTGGAGTGGTCAATACACCAGATAACGTGTTTCTCCATTAAATAGCTCGAAAAGAGCGATCTCGATGATTCTGCATACTTCTGACTGATGTCTCATCAAGATTACCGCAGAAAATGCATATCTCAGCTTGAAACCTCACGAAAATCAAGATGGCGCCGGTTCCGCGTATCAAACGCACTGTGGAGTGGTCAATACACCAGATAACGTGTTTCTCCATTAAATAGCTCGAAAAGAGCGATCTCGATGATTCTGCATACTTCTAACAGAAGTCTCACCAAGGTTATCGCAGAAAATGCATATCTCTGCTTGAAACCCCACGCAAACCAAGATATCTCCTGTTCTGCATATTCAAAGAACTGTGGAGTAGTGAAAACCCCCAAAAACGTGTTTCTCGCATTAAATAGCTCGAAAAGAGCGTCCTCGAAGATTCTGCATACTTCTGACAGATTCTCTCCAAGATTATCGTAGAAAATGCATATCTCAGCTTGAAACCCGACCGAAACCAAGATATCTCCGGTTCTGCATATCAAACACACTGTGGAGTGGCCAAAACACCACATAACGTGCTGCTCGCATTAAATAGCTCGAAAAGAACGATCTAGATGGTTCTGCATTCTTCTGACTGAAGTCTCACCAATATTATCGCAGAAAACGCATATCTCAGTTAGAAACCTCACGAAAATCAAGATGTCGCCGGTTCTGCGTATCAAACGCACTGTGGAGTGGTGAAAACACCAGATAACGTGTTTCTCGCATTAAATATCTCGAAAAAAGCAATGTCGATGATTCTGCATACTTCGGACAGAAGTCTCACCAAGTTTATCGCAGAAAATGCATATCTCAGCTTGAAACCCCACGAAACCCAAGATATCACCTGTTCTGCGTATCCAACGAACTGTGGTGTGGTGAGAGCCCCAGAAAACGTGTTCCTCGCATTAAATAGCTTGAAAAGAGCGATCTAGATGATTCTGCACACTTCGGACAGAAGTCTCACCAAGATTATCGCTGAAAATGCATATCTCAGCTGGAAAAACCACGAAAATCAAGATATCTCCGGTTCTGCATGTCAAACGTACTGTGGAGTGGTGAATACACCAGAAAACATGTTTCTCGCATTAAATAGCTCGAAAAGAGCGCTCCCGATGTTGCTGAATACTTCGGACAAATGTCTCACCAAGCTTATCGCAGAAAATGCATATCTCAGCTTGAAACCCCACAAAAGCCAAGATATCGCAGGTTCTGCATATCAAACGCACTGTGGAGTGGTGAATACACCAGAAAACGTGTTTCTCGCATTAAATAGCTCGAAAAGAGCGTCCTCGAAGATTCTGCATACTTCTGACAGATTCTCTCCAAGATTATCGTAGAAAATGCATATCTCAGCTTGAAACCCGACCGAAACCAAGATATCTCCGGTTCTGCATATCAAACGCACTGTGGAGTGGCCAAAACACCAGATAACGTGCTGCTCGCATTAAATAGCTCGAAAAGAGCGATCTCGATGATTCTGCATACTTCTAACGGAAGTCTCACCAATATTATCGCAGAAAACGCATATCTCAGTTAGAAACCTCACGAAAATCAAGATGTCGCCGGTTCTGCATATCAAACGCACTGTGGAGTGGTGAAAACACTAGATAACGTGTTTCTCGCATTAAATAGCTCGAAAAAAGCGATGTCGATGATTCTGCATACTTCGGACAGAAGTCTCAACAAGTTTATCGCAGAAAATGCATATCTCAGCTTGAAACCCCTCGAAACCCAAGATATCACCTGTTCTGCATATCCAACGAACTGTGGTGTGTTGAGAGCCCCAGAAAACGTGTTCCTCGCATTAAATAGCTTGAAAAGAGCGATCTAGATGATTCTGCACACTTCTAACAGAAGTCTCACCAAGGTTATCGCAGAAAATGCATATCTCTGCTTGAAACCCCACGCAAACTAAGATATCTCCCGTTCTGCATATTCAAAGAACTGTGGAGTAGTGAAAACCCCCAAAAACGTGTTTCTCGCATTAAATAGCTCGAAAAGAGCGTCCTCGAAGATTCTGCATACTTCTGACAGATTCTCTCCAAGATTATCGTAGAAAATGCATATCTCAGCCTGAAACCCGACCGAAACCAAGATATCTCCGGTTCTGCATGTCAAACGTACTGTGGAGTGGTGAATACACCAGAAAACGTGTTTCTCGCATTAAATAGCTCGAAAAGAGCGATCTCGATTATTCATCATACTTCTGACTGAAGTCTCACCAAGATTATCGCAGAAAATGCATATCTCAGCTTGAAACCCGACCGAAACCAAGATATCGTCGGTTCTGCATATCATACGCACTGTGGAGTGGTGAAAACACCGGATAACGTTTTGTCGCATTAAATAGCTCGAGCAGAGCGATCTCGATGATTCTGCATACTTCGGACAGAAGTCTCATAAGATTATCCTTAAAAATTCATATCTCAGCTTGAAACCCCACGAAAACCAAGATATCGCTGGTACTGCATATCAAACGCACTGTGGAGTGGTGAAAACACCAGATAACGTGTTTCTCGCATTAAATAGCTCGAAACGAGCGATCTAGATGATTCTGCATTCTTCTGACTGAAGTCTCACCAATATTGTCGCAGAAAACGCATATCTCAGTTAGAAACCTCACGAAAATCAAGATGTCGCCGGTTCTGCATATCAAACGCACTGTGGAGTGGTGAAAACACCAGATAACGTGTTTCTCGCATTAAATAGCTCGAAAAAAGCGATGTCGATGATTCTGCATACTTCGGACAGAAGTCTCACCAAGTTTATCGCAGAAAATGCATATCTCAGCTTGAAACCCCTCGAAACCCAAGATATCACCTGTTCTGCATATCCAACGAACTGTGGTGTGGTGAGAGCCCCAGAAAACGTGTTCCTCGCATTAAATAGCTTGAAAAGAGCGATCTAGATGATTCTGCACACTTCGGACAGAAGTCTCACCAAGATTATCGCAGATAATGCATATCTCAGCTTGAAACCCCACGAAAACCAAGATACCGCCGGTTCTGCATATCATACGCTCTGTGGAGTGGTGAAAACACCAGATAACGTGTTTCTCGCGTTAAATAGCTCGAAAAGAGCGATCTCGATTATTCTGCATACTTCTAACAGAAGTCTCACCAAGGTTATCGCTGAAAATGCATATCTCTGCTTGAAACCCCACGAAAGCCAAGATATCGCTGGTTCTGCATATCAAACGCACTGTGGAGTGGTGAATACACCAGAAAACGTGTTTCTCGCATTAAATAGCTCGAAAAGAGCGTCCTCGAAGATTCTGCATACTTCTGACAGATTCTCTCCAAGATTATCGTAGAAAATGCATATCTCAGCCTGAAACCCGACCGAAACCAAGATATCTCCGGTTCTGCATGTCAAACGTACTGTGGAGTGGTGAATACACCAGAAAACGTGTTTCTCGCATTAAATAGCTCGAAAAGAGCGATCTCGATTATTCATCATACTTCTGACTGAAGTCTCACCAAGATTATCGCAGAAAATGCATATCTCAGCTTGAAACCCGACCGAAACCAAGATATCGTCGGTTCTGCATATCATACGCACTGTGGAGTGGTGAAAACACCGGATAACGTTTTGTCGCATTAAATAGCTCGAGCAGAGCGATCTCGATGATTCTGCATACTTCGGACAGAAGTCTCATAAGATTATCCTTAAAAATTCATATCTCAGCTTGAAACCCCACGAAAACCAAGATATCGCTGGTACTGCATATCAAACGCACTGTGGAGTGGTGAAAACACCAGATAACGTGTTTCTCGCATTAAATAGCTCGAAACGAGCGATCTAGATGATTCTGCATTCTTCTGACTGAAGTCTCACCAATATTATCGCAGAAAACGCATATCTCAGTTAGAAACCTCACGAAAATCAAGATGTCGCCGGTTCTGCATATCAAACGCACTGTGGAGTGGTGAAAACACCAGATAACGTGTTTCTCGCATTAAATAGCTCGAAAAAAGCGATGTCGATGATTCTGCATACTTCGGACAGAAGTCTCACCAAGTTTATCGCAGAAAATGCATATCTCAGCTTGAAACCCCTCGAAACCCAAGATATCACCTGTTCTGCATATCCAACGAACTGTGGTGTGGTGAGAGCCCCAGAAAACGTGTTCCTCGCATTAAATAGCTTGAAAAGAGCGATCTAGATGATTCTGCACACTTCGGACAGAAGTCTCACCAAGATTATCGCAGATAATGCATATCTCAGCTTGAAACCCCACGAAAACCAAGATACCGCCGGTTCTGCATATCATAAGCTCTGTGGAGTGGTGAAAACACCAGATAACGTGTTTCTCGCGTTAAATAGCTCGAAAAGAGCGATCTCGATTATTCTGCATACTTCTAACAGAAGTCTCACCAAGGTTATCGCAGAAAATGCATATCTCTGCTTGAAACCCCACGAAAGCCAAGATATCGCTGGTTCTGCATATCAAACGCACTGTGGAGTGGTGAATACACCAGAAAACGTGTTTCTCGCATTAAATAGCTCGAAAAGAGCGTCCTCGAAGATTCTGCATACTTCTGACAGATTCTCACCAAGATTATCGTAGAAAATGCATATCTCAGCCTGAAACCCGACCGAAACCAGGATATCTCCGGTTCTGCATGTCAAACGTACTGTGGAGTGGTGAATACACCAGAAAACGTGTTTCTCGCATTAAGTAGCTCGAAAAGAGCGATCTCGATGATTCTGCTTACTTCGGACAGAAGTCTCACCAAGATTATCGTAGAAAATGCATATCTCAGCTTGAAACCCGACGAAAACCAAACATCGCCGGTTCTGCATGTCAAACGTACTGTGGAGTGGTGAAAACACCAGAAAACGTGTTGCTCGCATTAAATAGCTCGAAACGAGCGATCTAGATGATCCTGCATACTTCTGACTGAACTCTCACCAATATTATCGCAGAAAATGCATATCTCAGCTTGAAACCTCACGAAAATCAAGATGGCGCCGGTTCCGCATATCAAAGGCACTGTCGAGTGGTCAATACACCAGATAACGTGTTTCTCGCATTAAATAGCTCGAAAAGAGCGATCTCGATGATTCTGCATACTGCTGACAGAAGACTCACCAAGATTATCGAAGAAAATGCAAATCTCAGCTGGAAACACCACGAAAATCAAGATATCGCCGGTTCTGCATATCAAACGCACCGTGGAGTGGTGAAAACAACCAGACAACGTGTTTCTCGCATTAAATAGCTCGAACCGAGCGATCTAGATGATCCTGCATACTTCTGACTGAACTATCACCAATATTATCGCAGAAAATGCATATCTCAGCTTGAAACCTCACGAAAATCAAGATGGCGCCGGTTCCGCATATCAAACGCACTGTGGAGTGGTCAATACACCAGATAACGTGTTTCTCCATTAAATAGCTCGAAAAGAGCGATCTCGATGATTCTGCATACTTCCGACTGATGTCTCACCAAGATTATCGCAGAAAATGCATATCTCAGCTTGAACCCCGACGAAACCCAAGATGTCGCCGGTTCTGCATATCAAACGCACTGAGGAGCGGTGAAAACACCAGAAAACGTGTTTCTCGCATTAAGCAGCTCGATACGAGCGATCTAGATGATTCAGCATACTTCTGACTGATGTCTCACCAAGATTAATGCAGAAAATGCATATCTCAGCTTGAAACCCGACGAAAGCCAAGATGTCGTCGGTTCTGCATATCAAACGCAGTGTGGAGTGGTGAAAACACCAGATAACGTGTTTCTCGCATTAAATAGCTCGAAAAGTGCAATCAAGATGATTCTGCATACTTCTGACAGAAGACTCACCAAGATTATCGCAGAAAATGCATATCTCAGCTGGAAACACCACGAATATCAAGATATCGCCGGTTCTGCATATCAAACGCTCTGTGGAGTGATGAATACACCAGAAAACGTGTTTCTCGCATTAAATAGCTCGAAAAGAGCGATCTCGATGATTCTGCATACTTCGGACAGAAGTCTCACCAAGATTATCGCAGAAAATGCATATCTCAGCTGGAAACACCACGAAAATCAAGATATCGCCGGTTCTGCATATTAAACGCACTGTGGAGTGGTGAAAACACCAGATAACGTGTTTCTCGCATTAAATAGCTAGAAACGAGCGATCTAGATGATTCTGCATACTTCTGACTGAAGTCTCACCAATATTATCGCAGAAAATGCATATCTCAGCTTGAACCCCGACGAAACCCAAGATGTCGCCGGTTCTGCATATCAAACGCACTGAGGAGCGGTGAAAACACCAGAAAACGTGTTTCTCGCATTAAGCAGCTCGAAACGAGCGATCTAGATGATTCTGCATACTTCTGACAGAAGACTCACCAATATTATCGCAGAAAATGCATTTCTCAGCTCGAACCCCGACGAAACCCAAGATGTCGCCGGTTCTGCATATCAAACGCACCGTGGAGTGGTGAAAACAACCAGACAACGTGTTTCTCGCATTGAATAGCTCGAAACGAGCGATCTAGATGATCCTGCATACTTCTGACTGAACTCTCACCAATATTATCGCAGAAAATGCATATCTCAGCTTGAAACCTCACGAAAATCAAGATGGCGCCGGTTCCGCATATCAAACGCACTGTGGAGTGGTCAATACACCAGATAACGTGTTTCTCCATTAAATAGCTCGAAAAGAGCGATCTCGATGATTCTGCATACTTCTGACTGATGTCTCACCAAGATTATCGCAGAAAATGCATATCTCAGCTTGATGCCCGACGACAGCCATGATGTCGCCGGTTCTGCATATCAAACGCACTGTGGAGAGGTGAAAACACCAGATAACGTGTTTCTCGCATTAAATAGCTAGAAACGAGCGATCACGATGATTAAGCATACTTCGGGCAGAAGTCTCACCACTATTATCGCAGAAAATGCATATCTCAGCTGGAAACACCACGAATATCAAGATATCGCCGGTTCTGCATATCAAACGCTCTGTGGAGTGGTGAATACACCAGAAAACGTGTTTCTCGCATTAAATGGCTCGAAAAGTGCAATCTTGATGATTCTGCATACTTCTGACAGAAGACTCACCAAGATTATCGCAGAAAATGCAAATCTCAGCTGGAAACACCACGAAAATCAAGATATCGCCAGTTCTGCATATCAAACGCACTGTGGAATGTTGAAAACACCGAGAAACTTGTTTTTTGCATTAAATAGCTCGACAAGAGCGATCTAGATGATTCTGCATACTTCTGAATGAAGTCTCACCAATATTATCGCAGAAAATGCATATCTCAGCTAGAAACGTCACGAAAATCAAGATGTCGCCGGTTCTGCATATCAAACGCACTGTGGAGTGGTGAAAACAACCAGATAACGTGTTTCTCGCATTAAGTAGCTCGAAAAAAGCGTTCTCGAAGATTCTGCATACTTCTGACAGAAGTCTCACCAAGAATATCGTAGAAAAGCATATCTCAGCTTGAAACCCGACCGAAACCAGGATATCTCCGGTTCTGCATGTCAAACGTACTGTGGAGTGGTGAATACACCAGAAAACGTGTTTCTCGCATTAAGTAGCTCGAAAAGAGCGATCTCGATGATTCTGCTTACTTCGGACAGATGTCTCACCAAGATTATCGTAGAAAATGCATATCTCAGCTTGAAACCCGACGAAAACCAAACATCGCCGGTTCTGCATGTCAAACGTACTGTGGAGTGGTGAAAACACCAGAAAACGTGTTTCTCGCATTAAATAGCTCGAAACGAGCGATCTAGATGATCCTGCATACTTCTGACTGATGTCTCATCAAGATTATCGCAGAAAATGCATATCTCAGCTTGAAACCTCACGAAAATCAAGATGGCGCCGGTTCCGCATATCAAACGCACTGTGGAGTGATCAATACACCAGATAACGTGTTTCTCCATTAAATAGCTCGAAAAGAGCGATCTCGATGATTCTGCATACTGCTGACAGAAGACTCACCAAGATTATCGAAGAAAATGCATATCTCAGCTGGAAACACCACGAAAATCAAGATATCGCCGGTTCTGCATATCAAACGCACCGTGGAGTGGTGAAAACAACCAGACAACGTGTTTCTCGCATTAAATAGCTCGAACCGAGCGATCTAGATGATCCTGCATACTTCTGACTGAACTCTCACCAATATTATCGCAGAAAATGCATATCTCAGCTTGAAACCTCACGAAAATCAAGATGGCGCCGGTTCCGCATATCAAACGCACTGTGGAGTGGTCAATACACCAGATAACGTGTTTCTCCATTAAATAGCTCGAAAAGAGCGATCTCGATGATTCTGCATACTTCTGACTGATGTCTCATCAAGATTACCGCAGAAAATGCATATCTCAGCTTGAAACCTCACGAAAATCAAGATGGCGCCGGTTCCGCATATCAAACGCACTGTGGAGTGGTCAATAGACCAGATAACGTGTTTCTCCATTAAATAGCTCGAAAAGAGCGATCTCGATGATTCTGCATACTTCTAACAGAAGTCTCACCAAGGTTATCGCAGAAAATGCATATCTCTGCTTGAAACCCCACGCAAACCAAGATATCTCCTGTTCTGCATATTCAAAGAACTGTGGAGTAGTGAAAACCCCCAAAAACGTGTTTCTCGCATTAAATAGCTCGAAAAGATCGTCCTCGAAGATTCTGCATACTTCTGACAGATTCTCTCCAAGATTATCGTAGAAAATGCATATCTCAGCTTGAAACCCGACTGAAACCAAGATATCTCCGGTTCTGCATATCAAACGCACTGTGGAGTGGCCAAAACACCAGATAACGTGCTGCTCGCATTAAATAGCTCGAAAAGAGCGATCTAGATGGTTCTGCATTCTTCTGACTGAAGTCTCACCAATATTATCGCAGAAAACGCATATCTCAGTTAGAAACCTCACGAAAATCAAGATGTCGCCGGTTCTGCGTATCAAACGCACTGTGGACTGGTGAAAACACCAGATAACGTGTTTCTCGCATTAAATATCTCGAAAAACGCAATGTCGATGATTCTGCATACTTCGGACAGAAGTCTCACCAAGTTTATCGCAGAAAATGCATATCTCAGCTTGAAACCCCACGAAACCCAAGATATCACCTGTTCTGCGTATCCAACGAACTGTGGTGTGGTGAGAGCCCCAGAAAACGTGTTCCTCGCATTAAATAGCTTGAAAAGAGCGATCTAGATGATTCTGCACACTTCGGACAGAAGTCTCACCAAGATTATCGCTGAAAATGCATATCTCAGCTGGAAAAACCACGAAAATCAAGATATCTCCGGTTCTGCATGTCAAACGTACTGTGGAGTGGTGAATACACCAGAAAACGTGTTTCTCGCATTAAATAGCTCGAAAAGAGCGCTCCCGATGTTGCTGAATACTTCGGACAAATGTCTCACCAAGCTTATCGCAGAAAATGCATATCTCAGCTTGAAACCCCACAAAAGCCAAGATATCGCAGGTTCTGCATATCAAACGCACTGTGGAGTGGTGAATACACCAGAAAACGTGTTTCTCGCATTAAATAGCTCGAAAAGAGCGTCCTCGAAGATTCTGCATACTTCTGACAGATTCTCACCAAGGTTATCGCAGAAAATGCATATCTCTGCTTGAAACCCCACGCAAACTAAGATATCTCCTGTTCTGCATATTCAAAGAACTGTGGAGTAGTGAAAACCCCCAAAAACGTGTTTCTCGCATTAAATAGCTCGAAAAGAGCGTCCTCGAAGATTCTGCATACTTCTGACAGATTCTCTCCAAGATTATCGTAGAAAATGCATATCTCAGCCTGAAACCCGACCGAAACCAAGATATCTCCGGTTCTGCATGTCAAACGTACTGTGGAGTGGTGAATACACCAGAAAACGTGTTTCTCGCATTAAATAGCTCGAAAAGAGCGATCTCGATTATTCATCATACTTCTGACTGAAGTCTCACCAAGATTATCGCAGAAAATGCATATCTCAGCTTGAAACCCGACCGAAACCAAGATATCTCCGGTTCTGCATATCAAACGCACTGTGGAGTGGCCAAAACACCAGATAACGTGCTGCTCGCATTAAATAGCTCGAAAAGAGCGATATCGATGATTCTGCATACTTCTGACAGAAGTCGCACCAAGATTATCGCAGAAAATGCATATTTCAGCTGGAAACATCACGAAAATCAAGATGTCGCCGGTTCTGCATATCAGACGCACTGTGGAGTTGTGAAAACACCAGAACACGTGTTACTCACATTAACTAGCTCGAAAAGAGCGTTCTCAATGATTCTACATACTTCTCATAGATGAAACACAAAGGTTATCGCAGACAATGCTTATTTCAGCTGGAAACCCCACGAAAACCAAGTTATCGGCGGCTCTACATATCAAACGCACTGTGGAGTGTTCAAAACACCAGAAAACTTGTTTTTTCGCATTAAATAGCTCGAAACGAGCGATCTAGATGATTCTGCATCCTTCTGACTGAAGTCTCACCAATATCATCGCAGAAAACGCATATCTCAGGTTGAAACCTCACGAAAATCAAGATGTCGCCGGTTCTGCATATCAAACGCACTGTGGAGTAGTGAAAACAACCAGATAACGTGTTTCTCGCATTAAATAGCTCGAATAGAGCGATCTCGATGATTCTGCATACTTCTGACAGAAGACTCACCAAGATTATCGTAGAAAATGCATATCTCAGCTGGAAACCCTACGAAAACCAAGATATCGCTGGTACTGCATATCAAACGCACTGTGGAGTGGTGAAAACACCAGATAACGTGTTTCTCGCATTAAATAGCACGAAAAGAGCGATCTCGATGATTAAGCATACTTCGGACAGAAGTCTCATCAACATTATCGCAGAAAATGCATATCTGAACTTGAAACCCCACGAAAACCAAGATATCGCTGGTTATGCATATCAAACGCACTGTGGAGTGGTGAAAACAACCAGATAACGTGTTTCTCGCATTAAACAGCTCGAAACGTGCGATCTAGATGATTCTGCATTCTTCTGACAGAAGACTCACCAAGATTATCGCAGAAAATGCATATCTCAGCTGGAAACCCCACGAAAACCAAGATATCGCCGGTTCTGCATATCAGACGCACCGTGGAGTGGTGAAAACACCAGAAAACGTGTTACTCGCATTAACTAGCTCGAAAAGAGCGTTGTGGATGATACTGCATACTTCTCATAGATGAAACACAAAGATTATCGCAGAAAATGCATATTTCAGCTGGAAACCCCACGAAAACCAAGTTATCGGCGGCTCTACATATCAAACGCACTGTGGAGTGGTCAAAACACCAGAAAACTTGTTTTATCGCATTAAATAGCTCGAAACGAGCGATCTAGATGATTCTGCATTCTTCTGACTAAAGTCTCACCAATATTATCGCAGAAAATGCATATCTGAGCTTGAAACCCCACGAAAACCAAGATATCGTCGGTTCTGCATATCATACGCACTGTGGAGTGGTGAAAACACCGGATAACGTTTTGTCGCATTAAATAGCTCGAGCAGAGCGATCTCGATGATTCTGCATACTTCGGACAGAAGTCTCATAAGATTATCCTTAAAAATTCATATCTCAGCTTGAAACCCCACGAAAACCAAGATATCGCTGGTACTGCATATCAAACGCACTGTGGAGTGGTGAAAACACCAGATAACGTGTTTCTCGCATTAAATAGCTCGAAACGAGCGATCTAGATGATTCCGCATTCTTCTGACTGAAGTCTCACCAATATTATCGCAGAAAACGCATATCTCAGTTAGAAACCTCACGAAAATCAAGATGTCGCCGGTTCTGCATATCAAACGCACTGTGGAGTGGTGAAAACACCAGATAACGTGTTTCTCGCATTAAATAGCTCGAAAAAAGCGATGTCGATGATTCTGCATACTTCGGACAGAAGTCTCACCAAGTTTATCGCAGAAAATGCATATCTCAGCTTGAAACCCCTCGAAACCCAAGATATCACCTGTTCTGCATATCCAACGAACTGTGGTGTGGTGAGAGCCCCAGAAAACGTGTTCCTCGCATTAAATAGCTTGAAAAGAGCGATCTAGATGATTCTGCACACTTCGGACAGAAGTCTCACCAAGATTATCGCAGATAATGCATATCTCAGCTTGAAACCCCACGAAAACCAAGATACCGCCGGTTCTGCATATCATACGCTCTGTGGAGTGGTGAAAACACCAGATAACGTGTTTCTCGCGTTAAATAGCTCGAAAAGAGCGATCTCGATGATTCTGCATACTTCTAACAGAAGTCTCACCAGGATTATCGTAGAAAATGCATATCTCAGCATGAAACCCGACCGAAACCAAGATATCTCCGGTTCTGCATGTTAAACGTACTGTGGAGTGGTGAAAACAGCAGAAAACGTGTTTCGTGCATTAAGTACCTCGAAAAGAGCGATCTAGATGATTCTGCATACTTCTGACAGAAGTCTCACCAGGATTATCGTAGAAAATGCATATCTCAGCTTGACACCCGACGAAAACCAAAATATCGCCGGTTCTGCATATCAAACCAACTGTGGAGTGGTGAAAACTCCAGATAACGTGTTTCTCGCATTAAATAGCTCGAAAAGAGCGATCTCGATGATTCAGCATACTTCGGACAGAAGTCTCACCAAGATTATCGCAGGAAATGCATATCTCAGCTTGAAACCACACGAAAACCAAGATATCTCCGATTCTGCATATCCAACGAACTGTGGAGTGGTGAAAACCCCAGAAAACGAGTTTCTCGCATTAAATAGCTCGAAAAGAGCGCTCTCGATGTTTCTGCATACTTCGGACAGATGTTTCACCAAGATTATGGTAGAAAATGCATATCTCAGCTTGACACCCGACGAAAACCAAAATATCGCCGGTTCTGCATATCAAACCAACTGTGGAGTGGTGAAAACTCCAGATAACGTGTTTCTCGCATTAACCAGCTCGAAAAGAGCGTCCTCGATGATTCTGCGTACTTCTGACAGATTCTCACCAAGATTATCGTAGAAACTGCATATCTCAGCCTGAAACCCGACCGAAACCAAGATATCTCCGGTTCTGCATGTCAAATGTACTGTGGAGTGGTGCATACACCGGAAAACGTGTATCTCGCATTAAATAGCTCAAAAAGAGCGATCTAGATGATTCTGCACACTTCGGACAGAAGACTCACCAAGATTATCGCAGAAAATGCATATCTCAGCTTGAAACCCGACGAAAACCAAGATGTCGCCGGTTCTGCATATCAAACGCACTGTGGAGTGGTGAATACACCAGAAAACGTGTTTCTCGCATTAAATAGCTCGAAAAGAGCGATCTAGATGATTCTGCATACTTCTGACTGAAGTCTCACCAAGATTATCGCAGGAAATGCATATCTCAGATGGAAACCCCACGAAAACCAAGTTATCGGCGGCTCTACATATCAAACGCTCTGTGGAGTGGTCAAAACACCAGAAAACTTGCTTTTCGCATTAAATAGCTCGAAACGAGCGATCTAGATGATTCTGCATACTTCTGACTGACGTCTCACCAATTTTATCGCAGAAAATGCATATCTCAGCTTGAAACCCGGCCGAAACCAAGATATCTCCGTTTCTGCAAGTCAAACGTACTGTGGAGTGGTCAATACAGCAGAAAACGTGTTTCTCGAATTAAATAGCTCGAGAAGACCGATCTAGATGATTCTGCATACTTCTGACAGAAGACTCACCAAGATTATCGTAGAAAATGCATATCTCAGCTGGAAACCCTACGAAAACCAAGATATCGCTGGTACTGCATATCAAACGCACTGTGGAGTGGTGAAAACACCAGATAACGTGTTTCTCGCATTAAATAGCTCGAAAAGAGCGATCTCGATGATTCTGCATACTTCGGACAGAAGTCTCACCAAGATTATCGCAGAAAATGCATATCTCAGCTTCAAACCCCACGAAAACCAAGATATCTCCGGTTCTGCATATCCAACGAACTGTGGTGTGGTGAAAACCCCAGTAAACGTGTTTCTCGCATTAAATAGCTCGAAATGAGCGCTCTCGATGTTTTTGCATACTTCGGACAGAAGTCTCACCAAGATTACCGCAGAAAATGCATATCTGAGCTTGAAACCCCACGAAAACCAAGATATCGTCGGTTCTGCATATTATACGCACTGTGGAGTGGTGAAAACACCGGATAACGTTTTGTCGCATTAAATAGCTCGAGCAGAGCGATCTCGATGATTCTGCTTACTTCGGACAGAAGTCTCACCAAGATTATCCTAAAAAATTCATATCTCAGCTTGAAACCCCACGAAAACCAAGATATCGCTGGTACTGCATATCAAACGCACTGTGGAGTGGTGAAAACACCAAATAACGTGTTTCTCGCATTAAATAGCTCGAAAAAAGCGATGTCTATGATTCTGCACTCTTCGGACAGAAGTCTCACCAAGATTATCGCAGAAAATGCATATTTCAGCTGGAAACCCCACGAAAACCAAGTTATCGGCGGCTCTACATATCAAACGCACTGTGGAGTGGTCAAAACACCAGAAAACTTCTTTTTTCGCATTAAATAGCTCGAAACGAGCGATCTAGATGATTCTGCATACTTCTGACTGATGTCTCACCAAGATTATCGCAGGAAATGCATATCTCAGATGGAAACCCCACGAAAGCCAAGATATCGCTGGTTCTGCATGTCAAACGCACTGTGGAGTGGCGAATACACCAGAAAACGTGTTTCTCGCATTAAATAGCTCGAAAAGAGCGATGTCGATGAATCTGCATACTTCTGACAGAAGTCGCACCAAGATTATCGCAGAAAATGCATATTTCAGCTGGAAACCTCACGAAAATCAAGATGTCGCCGGTTCTGCATATCAGACGCACTGTGGAGTTGTGAAATCACAAGAAAACGTGTTACTCACATTAACTAAGTCGAAAAGAGCGTTCTCGATGATTCTGCATACTTCTCATAGATGAAACACAAAGGTCATCGCAGAAAATGCATATTTCAGCTGGAAACCCCACTAAAACCAAGTTATCGGCGGCTCTACATATCAAACGCTCTGTGGAGTGGTCAAAACACCAGAAAACTTGCTTTTCGCATTAAATAGCTCGAAACGAGCGATCTAGATGATTCTGCATACTTCTGACTGACGTCTCACCAATTTTTTCGCAGAAAATGCATATCTCAGCTTGAAACCCGGCCGAAACCAAGATATCTCCGTTTCTGCAAGTCAAACGTACTGTGGAGTGGTCAAAACACCAGAAAACTTCTTTTTTCGCATTAAATAGCTCGAAACGAGCGATCTAGATGATTCTGCATACTTCTGACTGAAGTCTCACCAAGATTATCGCAGAAAATGCATATCTCAGTTTGAAACCCGACGAAAACCGAGATGTCGCCGGTTCTGCATATCAAACGCACTATGGGGTGGTGAAAACACCAGAAAACGTGTTACTCGCATTAAATAGCTCGAAAAGAGCGATGTCGATGAATCTGCATACTTCTGACAGAAGTCGCACCAAGATTATCGCAGAAAATGCATATTTCAGCTGGAAACCTCACGAAAATCAAGATGTCGCCGGTTCTGCATATCAGACGCACTGTGGAGTTGTGAAATCACAAGAAAACGTGTTACTCACATTAACTAAGTCGAAAAGAGCGTTCTCGATGATTCTGCATACTTCTCATAGATGAAACACAAAGGTCATCGCAGAAAATGCATATTTCAGCTGGAAACCCCACTAAAACCAAGTTATCGGCGGCTCTACATATCAAACGCTCTGTGGAGTGGTCAAAACACCAGAAAACTTGCTTTTCGCATTAAATAGCTCGAAACGAGCGATCTAGATGATTCTGCATACTTCTGACTGACGTCTCACCAATTTTTTCGCAGAAAATGCATATCTCAGCTTGAAACCCGGCCGAAACCAAGATATCTCCGTTTCTGCAAGTCAAACGTACTGTGGAGTGGTCAATACAGCAGAAAACGTGTTTCTCGAATTAAATAGCTCGAGAAGACCGATCTAGATGATTCTGCATACTTCTGACTGAAGTCTCACCAAGATTATCGCAGGAAATGCATATCTCAGATGGAAACCCCACGAAAGCCAAGATATCGCTGGTTCTGCATATCAAACGCACTGTGGAGTGGTGAATACACCAGAAAACTTGCTTTTCGCATTAAATAGCTCGAAACGAGCGATCTAGATGATTCTGCATACTTCTGACTGACGTCTCACCAATTTTATCGCAGAAAATGCATATCTCAGCCTGAAACCCGACCGAAACCAAGATATCTCCGGTTCTGCATGTCAATCCTGCTGTGGAGTGGTGAATACACCAGAAAACGTGTTTCTCGCATTAAATAGCTCGAAAAGAGCGATCTCGATTATTCATCATACTTCTGACTGAAGTCTCACCAAGATTATCGCAGAAAATGCATATCTCAGCTTGAAACCCGACCGAAACCAAGATATCTCCGGTTCAGCATATCAAACGCACTGTGGAGTGGCCAAAACACCAGATAACGTGCTGCTCGCATTAAATAGCCCCAAAAGAGCGATATCGATGATTCTGCATACTTCTGACAGAAGTCGCTCCAAGATTATCGCAGAAAATGCATATTTCAGCTGGAAACCTCACGAAAATCAAGATGTCGCCGGTTCTGCATATCAGACGCACTGTGGAGATGTGAAAACACCAGAACACGTGTTGCTCACATTAACTAGCTCGAGAAGAGCGTTCTCAATGATTCTGCATACTTCTCATAGATGAAACACAAAGGTTATCGCAGACAATGCATATTTCAGCTGGAAACCCCACGAAAACCAAGTTATCGGCGGCTCTACATATCAAACGCACTGTGGAGTGGTCAAAACACCAGAAAACTTGTTTTTTCGCATTAAATAGCTCGAAACGAGCGATCTAGATGATTCTGCATACTTCTGACTGAAGTCTCACCAAGATTATCGCAGGAAATGCATATCTCAGATGGAAACCCCACGAAAGCCAAGATATCGCTGGTTCTGCATATCAAACGCACTGTGGAGTGGTGAATACACCAGAAAACGTGTTTCTCGCATTAAATAGCTCGAAAAGAGCGTCCTCGATGATTCTGCATACTTCTGACAGATTCTCACCAAGATTATCGTAGAAAATGCATATCTCAGCCTGAAACCCGACCGAAACCAAGATATCTCCGGTTCTGCATGTCAAACGTACTGTGGAGTGGTGAATACACCAGAAAACGTGTATCTCGCATTAAATAGCTCGAGAAGAGCGATCTCGATTATTCATCATACTTCTGACTGAAGTCTCACAAAGATTATCGCAGGAAATGCATATCTCAGCTTGAAACCCGACGAAAACCGAGATGTCGCCGGTTCTGCATATCAAACGCACTGTGGGGTGGTGAAAACACCAGAAAACGTGTTACTCGCATTCAATAGCTCGAAAAGAGCGATGTCGATGATTCTGCATACTTCTGACAGAAGTCGCACAAAGATTATCGCAGAAAATGCATATTTCAGCTGGAAACCTCACGCAAATCAAGATGTCGCCGGTTCTGCATATCAGACGCACTGTGGAGTTGTGAAATCACAAGAAAACGTGTTACTCACATTAACTAAGTCGAAAAGAGCGTTCTCAATGATTCTGCATACTTCTGACAGAAGACTCACAAAGAATATCGCAGAAAATGCATATTTCAACTGAAAACACCACCAAAACCAAGTTATCGGCGGCTCTACATATCAAACGCTCTGTGGAGTGGTCAAAACACCAGAAAACTTGTTTTTTCGCATTAAATAGCTCGAAACGAGCGATCTAGATGATTCTGCATACTTCTGACTGACGTCTCACCAATATTATCGCAGAAAATGCATATCTCAGCTTGAAACCCGACCGTAACCAAGATATCTCCGTTTCTGCATGTCAAACGTACTGTGGAGTGGTCAATACAGCAGAAAACGTGTTTCTCGAATTAAATAGCTCGAGAAGGCCGATCTAGATGATTCTGCATCCTTCTGACTGAAGTCTCACCAATATTATCGCAGAAAATGCATATCTCAGCTTGAAACCCGACGAAAACCAAGATGTCGCCGGTTCTGCATATCTAACGCACTGTGGGTTGGTGAAAACACCAGAAAACGTATTACTCGCATTAACTAGCTCGAAAAGAGCGTTCTGGATGATTCTGCATACTTCTCACAGATGAAACACAAAGATTATCGCAGAAAATGCATATTTCAGCTGGAAACCCCACGAAAACCAAGATATCGCCGGTTCTGCATATCAAACGCCCTGTGGAGTGATGAAAACACCAGATAACGTGTTTCTCGCATTAAATAGCTCGAATAGAGCGATCTCGATGATTCTGCATACTTCGGACAAATGTCTCACCAAGCTTATCGCAGAAAATGCATATCTCAGCTTGAAACCCCACGAAAGCCAAGATATCGCTGGTTCTGCATATCAAACGCACTGTGGAGTGGTGAATACACCAGAAAACGTGTTTCTCGCATTAAATAGCTCGAACAGAGCGATCTCGATGATTCTGCATACTTCTAACTGAAGTCTCACCAATATTATCGCAGAAAATGCATATCTCAGCTTGAAACCCGACGGAAATCAAGGTATCTCCGTTTCTGCATGTCAAACGTACTGTGGAGTGGTCAAAACACCAGAAAACTTGTTTTTTCGCATTAAATAGCTCGAAACGAGCGATCGAGATGATTCTGCATACTTCTGACTGAAGTCTCACCAATATTATAGCAGAAAATGCATATCTCATCTTGAAACCCGACGAAAACCAAGATGTCGCCGGTTCTGCATATCAAACGCACTGTGGGGTGGTGAAAACACCAGAAAACGTGTTACTCGCATTAACTAGCTCGAAAAGAGTGTTCTGGATGATTCTGCATACTTCTCATAGATGAAACACAAAGATTATCGCAGAAAATGCATATTTCAGCTGGAAACCCCACGAAAACCAAGATATCGTCGGTTCTGCATATCATACGCACTGTGGAGTGGTGAAAACACCGGATAACGTTTTGTCGCATTAAATAGCTCGAATAGAGCAATCTCGATGATTCTGCATACTTCGGACAGAAGTCTCACCAAGATTATCCTAAAAAATTCATATCTCAGCTTGAAACCCCACGAAAACCAAGATATCTCCGGTTCTGCACATCAAACGTACTGTGCAGTGGTGAAAACACCAGATAACGTGTTTCTCGCATTAAATAGCTCGAAAAGAGCGATCCCGATGATTCTGCATACTTCTGACTGAAGTTTCACCAATATTATCGCAGAAAATGCCTATCTCAGCTAGAAACATCACGAAAATCAAGATGTCGCCGGTTCTGCATACCAAACGCACTGTGGAGTGGTAAAAACACCAGATAACGTGTTTCTCGCATTAAATAGCTCGAAACGAGCGATCTAGATGATTCTGCATACTTCTGACTGAAGTCTCACCAAGATTATCGCAGAAAATGCATATCCCAGCTGGAAACACCACGAAAATCAAGATGTCGCCGGTTCTGCATATCAAACGCACTGTGGAGTGGTGAATACTCCAGAAAACGTGTTTCCCGCATTAAATAGCTCGAAAAGAGCGATCTAGATGATTCTGCATATTTCTGACTGAAGTCTCACCAATATTATCGCTGAAAATGCCTATCTCAGCTAGAAACATCACGAAAATTAAGATGTCGCCGGTTCTGCACATCAAACGTACTGTGGAGTGGTGAAAACACCAGAAAACGTGTTTCTCGCATTAAGTAGCTCGAAAAGAGCGTTCTCGAAGATTCTGCATACTTCTGACAGAGGTCTCACCAATATTATCGCAGAAAATGCATATCTCAGCTTGTAACCCGACCGAAACGAAGATATCTCCGGTTCTGCATGTCTAACGTACTGTGGAGTGGTGAATACACCAGAAAACTTGTTTCTCGCATTAAATAGCTCGAAAAGAGCGATCTAGATGATTCTGCATACTTCTGGCAGAAGACTCACCAAGATAATCGCCGAAAATGCATATCTCAGCTGGAAACACCACGAAAATCAAGATATCGCCGGTTCTGCATATCAAACGCACTGTGGAGTGGTGAAAACAACCAGATATCGTATTTCTCGCATTAAGTTGATCGAAAAGAGCGATCTCGAAGATTCTGCATACTTCTGACAGACGTCTCACCAAGATTATCGTAGAAAATGCATTCCTCAGCTTGAAACCCGTCGAAATCCAAAATGTCGCCGTTTCTGCATATCAAACGCACTGTGGAGTGGTGAAAACACCGGATATCGTGTTTCTCGCATTAAATAGCTCCAAAAGAGCGATCCCGATGATTCTGCATACTTCTGACTGAAGTCTCACCAATATTATCGCAGAAAATGCCTATCTCAGCTAGAAACATCACGAAAATCAAGATGTCGCCGGTTCTGCATATCAAACGCACTGTGGAGTGGTAAAAACACCAGATAACGTGTTTCTCGCATTAAATAGCTCGAAACGAGCGATCTAGATGATTCTGCATACTTCTGACTGAAGTCTCACCAAGATTATCGCAGAAAATGTATATCCCAGCTGGAAACACCACGAAAATCAAGATGTCGCCGGTTCTGCATAGCAGACGCACCGTGGAGTGGTGAAAACAACCAGATAACGTGTTTCTCGCATTAAATAGCTCGAATAGAGCGATCTCGATGATTCTGCATACTTCTCATAGAGGAAACACCAAGATTATCGCAGAAAATGCATATTTCAGCTGGAAACCCCACGAAAACCAAGTTATCGGCGGCTCTACATATCAAACGCACTGTGGAGTGGTCAAAACACCAGACAACGTGTTTCTCGCATTGAATAGCTCGAAAAGAGCGATATCGATGATTCTGCATACTTCGGACAGAAGTCTCACCAATATTATCGCAGAAAATGCATATCTCAGCTTGTAACCCGACGAAAACCACGATGTCGCCGGTTCTGCATATCAAACGCACTGTGGGGTGGTGAAAACACCAGAAAACGTGTTTCTCCCATTAAGTAGCTCGAAAAGAGCGTTCTCGAAGATTCTGCATACTTCTGACAGAGGTCTCACCAATATTGTCGTAGAAAATGCATATCTCAGCTTGAAACCCGACCGAAACGAAGATACCTCCGGTTCTGCATGTCTAACGTACTGTGGAGTGGCGAATACACCAGAAAACGTGTTTCCCGCATTAAATAGCTCGAAAAGAGCGATCTAGATGATTCTGCATACTTATGGGAGAAGACTCACCAAGCTTATCGCAGAAAATGCATATCTCAGCTGGAAACACCACGAAAATCAAGATATCGCCGGTTCTGCATATCAGACGCACTTTGGAGTGGTGAAAACACCAGAAAACGTGTTTCTCGCATTAACTAGCTCGAAAAGAGCGTTCTCGATGATTCTGCATACTTCTCATAGAGGAAACACCAAGATTATCGCAGAAAATGCATATTTCAGCTGGAAACCCCACGAAAACCACGATGTCGCCTGTGCTGCATATCAAACGCACTGTGGGGTGGTGAAAACACCAGAAAACGTGTTTCTCGCATTAAGTAGCTCGAAAAGAGCGTTCTCGAAGATTCTGCATACTTCTCATAGAGGAAACACCAAGATTATCGCAGAAAATGCATATTGCAGCTGGAAACCCCACGAAAACCACGATGTCGCCGGTTCTGCATATCAAACCCACTGTGGAGTAGTGAAAACAACCAGATAACGTGTCTCTCGCATTAAATAGCTCGAATAGAGCGATCTCGATGATTCTGCATACTTCTCATAGAGGAAACACCAAGATTATCGCAGAAAATGCCTATCTCAGCTAGAAACATCACGAAAATCAAGATGTCGCCGGTTCTGCATATCAAACGCACTGTGGAGTGGTAAAAACACCAGATAACGTGTTTCTCGCATTAAATAGCTCGAAACGAGCGATCTAGATGATTCTGCATACTTCTGACTGAAGTCTCACCAAGATTATCGCAGAAAATGCATATCCCAGCTGGAAACACCACGAAAATCAAGATGTCGCCGGTTCTGCATATCAAACGCACTGTGGAGTGGTGAATACACCAGAAAACGTGTTTCCCGCATTAAATAGCTCGAAAAGAGCGATCTAGATGATTCTGCATACTTCTGACTGAAGTCTCACCAATATTATCGCTGAAAATGCCTATCTCAGCTAGAAACATCACGAAAATTATGATGTCGCCGGTTCTGCATATCAAACCCACTGTGGAGTAGTGAAAACAACCAGATAACGTGTTTCTCGCATTAAATAGCTCGAAAAGAGCGTTCTCGATGATTCTGCATACTTCTCATAGAGGAAACACCAAGATTATCGCAGAAAATGCATATTTCAGCTGGAAACCCCACGAAAACCACGATGTCGCCTGTGCTGCATATCAAACGCACTGTGGGGTGGTGAAAACACCAGAAAACGTGTTTCTCGCATTAAGTAGCTCGAAAAGAGCGTTCTCGAAGATTCTGCATACTTCTCATAGAGGAAACACCAAGATTATCGCAGAAAATGCATATTTCAGCTGGAAACCCCACGAAAACCACGATGTCGCCGGTTCTGCATATCAAACCCACTGTGGAGTAGTGAAAACAACCAGATAACGTGTCTCTCGCATTAAATAGCTCGAATAGAGCGATCTCGATGATTCTGCATACTTCTCATAGAGGAAACACCAAGATTATCGCAGAAAATGCCTATCTCAGCTAGAAACATCACGAAAATCAAGATGTCGCCGGTTCTGCATATCAAACGCACTGTGGAGTGGTAAAAACACCAGATAACGTGTTTCTCGCATTAAATAGCTCGAAACGAGCGATCTAGATGATTCTGCATACTTCTGACTGAAGTCTCACCAAGATTATCGCAGAAAATGCATATCCCAGCTGGAAACACCACGAAAATCAAGATGTCGCCGGTTCTGCATATCAAACGCACTGTGGAGTGGTGAATACACCAGAAAACGTGTTTCCCGCATTAAATAGCTCGAAAAGAGCGATCTAGATGATTCTGCATACTTCTGACTGAAGTCTCACCAATATTATCGCTGAAAATGCCTATCTCAGCTAGAAACATCACGAAAATTATGATGTCGCCGGTTCTGCATATCAAACCCACTGTGGAGTAGTGAAAACAACCAGATAACGTGTTTCTCGCATTAAATAGCTGGAATAGAGCGATCTCGATGATTCTGCATACTTCTCATAGAGGAAACACCAAGATTATCGCAGAAAATGCATATTTCAGCTGGAAACCCCACGAAAACCAAGTTATCGGCGGCTCTACATATCAAACGCACTGTGGAGTGGTCAAAACACCAGACAACGTGTTTCTCGCATTAAATAGCTCGAAAAGAGCGATATCGATGATTCTGCATACTTCGGACAGAAGTCTCACCAATATTATCGCAGAAAATGCATATCTCAGCTTGAAACCCGACGAAAACCACGATGTCGCCGGTTCTGCATATCGAACGCACTGTGGGGTGGTGAAAACACCAGAAAACGTGTTTCTCCCATTAAGTAACTCGAAAAGAGCGTTCTCGAAGATTCTGCATACTTCTGACAGAGGTCTCACCAATATTGTCGTAGAAAATGCATATCTCAGCTTGAAACCCGACCGAAACGAAGATACCTCCGGTTCCCTCATGTCTAACGTACTGTGGAGTGGTGAAAACACCAGAAAACGTGTTTCCCGCATTAAATAGCTCGAAAAGAGCGATCTAGATGATTCTGCATACTTCTCATAGAGGAAACACCAAGATTATCGCAGAAAATGCATATTTCAGCTGGAAACCCCACGAAAACCACGATGTCGCCTGTTCTGCATATCAAACGCACTGTGGGGTGGTGAAAACACCAGAAAACGTGTTTCTCGCATTAAGTAGCTCGAAAAGAGCGTTCTCGAAGATTCTGCATACTTCTCATAGAGGAAACACCAAGATTATCGCAGAAAATGCATATTTCAGCTGGAAACCCCACGAAAACCACGATGTCGCCGGTTCTGCATATCAAACCCACTGTGGAGTAGTGAAAACAACCAGATAACGTGTCTCTCGCATTAAATAGCTCGAATAGAGCGATCTCGATGTTTCTGCATACTTCTCATAGAGGAAACACCAAGATTATCGCAGAAAATGCCTATCTCAGCTAGAAACATCACGAAAATCAAGATGTCGCCGGTTCTGCATATCAAACGCACTGTGGAGTGGTAAAAACACCAGATAACGTGTTTCTCGCATTAAATAGCTCGAAACGAGCGATCTAGATGATTCTGCATACTTCTGACTGAAGTCTCACCAAGATTATCGCAGAAAATGCATATCCCAGCTGGAAACACCACGAAAATCAAGATGTCGCCGGTTCTGCATATCAAACGCACTGTGGAGTGGTGAATACACCAGAAAACGTGTTTCCCGCATTAAATAGCTCGAAAAGAGCGATCTAGATGATTCTGCATACTTCTGACTGAAGTCTCACCAATATTATCGCTGAAAATGCCTATCTCAGCTAGAAACATCACGAAAATTAAGATGTCGCCGGTTCTGCATATCAAACCCACTGTGGAGTAGTGAAAACAACCAGATAACGTGTTTCTCGCATTAAATAGCTCGAATAGAGCGATCTCGATGATTCTGCATACTTCTGACAGAAGACTCACCAAGATTATCGCAGAAAATGCCTATCTCAGCTGGAAACCCCACGAAAACCACGATGTCGCCGGTTCTGCATATCAAACGCACTGTGGGGTGGTGAAAACACCAGAAAACGTGTTTCTCGCATGAAGTAGCTCGAAAAGAGCGTTCTCGAAGATTCTGCATACTTCTGACTGAGGTCTCACCAATATTATCGTAGAAAATGCATATCTCAGCTTGAAACCCGACCGAAACGAAGATATCTCCGGTTCTGCATATCAAACGCACTGTGGGGTGGTGAAAACACCAGAGAACGTGTTTCTCGCATTAAACAGCTCGAAAAGAGCGATCTAGATGATTCTGCATCCTTCTGACAGAAGACTCACCAAGATTATCGCAGAAAATGCATATCTCAGCTGGAAACCCCGCGAAAACCAAGATATCGCCGGTTCTGCATATCAGACGCACCGTGGAGTGGTGAAAACACCAGAAAACGTGTTTCCCGCATTAAATAGCTCGAAAAGAGCGATCTAGATGATTCTGCATACTTCTGACTGAACACTCACCAAGATTATCGCAGAAAATGCATATCTCAGCTTGAAACCCGACCGAAACGAAGATATCGCCGGTTCTGCATTTCTAACGTACTGTGGAGTGGTGAATACACCAGAAAACGTGTTTCCCGCATTAAATAGCTCGAAAAGAGCGATCTAGATGATTCTGCATACTGCTGACTGAAGTCTCACCAATATTATCGCAGAGAATGCATATCTCAGCTAGAAACATCACGAAAATCAAGATGTCGCCGGTTCGGCACATCAAACGTACTGTGGAGTGGTGAAAACACCAGAAAACGTGTTTCTCGCATTAAGTAGCTCGAAAAGAGCGTTCTCGAAGATTCTGCATACTTCTGACAGAGGTCTCACCAATATTATCGTAGAAAATGCATATCTCAGCTTGTAACCCGACCGAAACGAAGATATCTCCGGTTCTGCATGTCTAACGTACTGTGGAGTGGTGAATACACCAGAAAACTTGTTTCTCGCATTAAATAGCTCGAAAAGAGCGATCTAGATGATTCTGCATACTTCTGGCAGAAGACTCACCAAGATTATCGCCGAAAATGCATATCTCAGCTGGAAACACTACGAAAATCAAGATATCGCCGGTTCTGCATATCAAACGCACTGTGGAGTGGTGAAAACAACCAGATATCGTGTTTCTCGCATTAAGTTGCTCGAAAAGAGCGATCTCGAAGATTCTGCATACTTCTGACAGACTTCTCACCAAGATTATCGTAGAAAATGCAATCCTCAGCTTGAAACCCGTCGAAATCCAAAATGTCGCCGGTTCTGCATATCAAACGCACTGTGGAGTGGTGAAAACACCGGATATCGTTTTTCTCGCATTAAATAGCTCGAAAAGAGCGATCCCGATGATTCTGCATACTTCTGACTGAAGTCTCACCAAGATTATCGCAGAAAATGCATATCCCAGCTGGAAACACCACGAAAATCAAGATGTCGCCGGTTCTGCATATCAAACGCACTGTGGAGAGGTGAATACACCAGAAAACGTGTTTCCCGCATTAAATAGCTCGAAAAGAGCGATCTAGATGATTCTGCATACTTCTGACTGAAGTCTCACCAATATTATCGCTGAAAATGCCTATCTTAGCTAGAAACATCACGAAAATTAAGATGTCGCCGGTTCTGCATATCAAACCCACTGTGGAGTAGTGAAAACAACCAGATAACGTGTTTCTCGCATTAAATAGCTGGAATAGAGCGATCTCGATGATTCTGCATACTTCTCATAGAGGAAACACCAAGATTATCGCAGAAAATGCATATTTCAGCTGGAAACCCCACGAAAACCAAGTTATCGGCGGCTCTACATATCAAACGCACTGTGGAGTGGTCAAAACACCAGACAACGTGTTTCTCGCATTAAATAGCTCGAAAAGAGCGATATCGATGATTCTGCATACTTCGGACAGAAGTCTCACCAATATTATCGCAGAAAATGCATATCTCAGCTTGAAACCCGACGAAAACCACGATGTCGCCGGTTCTGCATATCGAACGCACTGTGGGGTGGTGAAAACACCAGAAAACGTGTTTCTCCCATTAAGTAACTCGAAAAGAGCGTTCTCGAAGATTCTGCATACTTCTGACAGAGGTCTCACCAATATTGTCGTAGAAAATGCATATCTCAGCTTGAAACCCGACCGAAACGAAGATACCTCCGGTTCCCTCATGTCTAACGTACTGTGGAGTGGCGAATACACCAGAAAACGTGTTTCCCGCATTAAATAGCTCGAAAAGAGCGATGTAGATGATTCTGCATACTTATGGGAGAAGACTCACCAAGCATATCGCAGAAAATGCATATCTCAGCTGGAAACACCACGAAAATCAAGATATCGCCGGTTCTGCATATCAGACGCACTGTGGAGTGGTGAAAACACCAGAAAACGTGTTTCTCGCATTAACTAGCTCGAAAAGAGCGTTCTCGATGATTCTGCATACTTCTCATAGAGGAAACTCCAAGATTATCGCAGAAAATGCATATTTCAGCTGGAAACCCCACGAAAACCAAGTTATCGGCGGTTCTACATATCAAACGCACTGTGGAGTGGTCAAAACACCAGAAAACGTGTTTCTCGCATTAAATAGCTCGAAAAGAGCGTTCTCGAAGATCCTGCATACTTCTGACAGAAGTCTCACCAAGATTATCGTAGAAAATGCATATCTCAGCTTGAAACCCGACGAAACCCGGGTTATCTGCGGTTCTGCACATCATACGCACTGTGGAGTGGTGAAAACACCAGTTAACGTGTTTCTTGCATTAAATAGCTCGAAAAGAGCGATCTCGATGATTCTGCATACTTCGGACAGATGTCTCACCAAGATTATCGCAGAAAATGCATATTTCAGCTTGAAACCCCACGAAAACCAAGATATCTCCGGTTCTGCATATCCAACGAACAGTGGTGTGGTGAAAACGCCAGAAAACGTGTTCCTCGCATTAAATAGCTCGAAAAGTGCGATCCCGATGATTCTGCATACTTCGGACAGAAGTCTCACCAAGATTATCGCAGAAAATGCATATTTCAGCTGGAAACCCCACGAAAACCAAGTTATCGGCGGTTCTACATATCAAACGCACTGTGGAGTGGTCAAAACACCAGAAAACGTGTTTCTCGCATTAAATAGCTCGGAAAGAGCGTTCTCGAAGATCCTGCATACTTCTGACAGAAGTCTCACCAAGATTATCGTAGAAAATGCATATCTCAGCTTGAAACCCGACGAAACCCGGGTTATCTCCGGTTCTGCACATCATACGCACTGTGGAGTGGTGAAAACACCAGATAACGTGTTTCTCGCATTAAATAGCTCCAAACGAGCGATCTAGATGATTCTGCATACTTCTGACTGAAGTCTCACCAATATTATCGCAGAAAATGCATATCTCATCTAGAAACCTCACGAAAATCAAGATGTCGCCGGTTCTGCATATCAAACGCACTATGGAGTGGTGAAAACAACCAGATAACGGGTTTCTCGCATTAAATAGCTCGAAACGAGCGATCTAGATGATTCTGCGTACTTCTGACTGAAGTCTCACCAAGATTATCGCAGAAAATGCATATCTCAGCTGGAAACACCACGAAAATCAAGATATCGCCGGTTCTGCATATCAGACGCACTGTGGCGTGGTGAAAACACCAGAAAACGTGTTTCTCGCATTAACTAGCTCGAAAGGAGCGTTCTCGATGATTCTGCATACTTCTCATAGATGAAACACCAAGATTATCGCAGAAAATGCATATTTCAGCTGGAAACCCCACGAAAACCAAGATATCTCCGGTTCTGCATATCCAACGAACAGTGGTGTGGTGAAAACGCCAGAAAACGTGTTCCTCGCATTAAATAGCTCGAAAAGAGCGATCCCGATGATTCTGCATACTTCGGACAGAAGTCTCACCAAGATTATCGCAGAAAATGCATATCTCAGCTTGAAACCCCAGGAAAACCAAGATATCTCCGGTTCTGCATATCCAACGAACAGAGGTGTGGTGAAAACCCCAGAAAACGTGTTTCTCGCATTAAATAGCTCGAAAAGAGCGCTCTCGATTTTTCTGCAGACTTCGGACAGAAGTCTCAACAAGATTATTGCAGAAAATGCATATCTCAGCTTGAAACCCCACGAAAACCAAGATATCTCCGGTTTTGCATATCAAACGCACTGTGGGGTGGTGAAAACACCAGAAAACGTGTTTCTCGCATTAAGTAGCTCGAAAAGAGCGTTCTCGAATGTTCTGCATACTTCTGACAGAGGTCTCACCAATATTGTCGTAGAAAATGCATACCTCAGCTTGAAACCCGACCGAAACGAAGATACCTCCGGTTCTGCATGTCTAACGTACTGTGGAGTGGTGAATACACCACATAACGTGTTGCTCGCATTAAATAGCTCTAAAAGAGCGATATCGATGATTCTGCATACTTCGGACAGAAGTCTCACCAAGATTATCGCAGAAAATGCATATCTCAGCTTGAAACCCCACGAAAACCAAATTATCTCCGGTTCTGCATATCAAACCAACTGTGGAGTAGTGAAAACACCAGATAACGTGTTTCTCGCATTAAATAGCTCGAAAAGTGTGATCTCGATGATTCTGCATACTTCTGTCTGAAGTCTCCCCAATATTATCGCACAAAATGCATATTTCAGCTGGAAACCCCACGAAAACCAAGTTATCGGCGGCTCTACATATCAAACGCACTGTGGAGTGGTGAAAACGCCAGAAAACGTGTTCCTCGCATTAAATAGCTCGAAAAGAGCGATCCCGATGATTCTGCATACTTCCGACAGAAGTCTCACCAAGATTATCGCGGGAAATGCATATCTCAGCTTGAAACCCCAGGAAAACCAAGATATCTCCGGTTCTGCATATCCAACGAACAGAGGTGTGGTGAAAACCCCAGAAAACGTGTTTCTCGCATTAAATAGCTCGAAAAGAGCGCTCTCGATTTTTCTGCATACTTCTGACTGAAGTCTCACCAAGATTATCGCAGAAAATGCATATCTCAGCTTGAAACCTCACGAACATCAAGATGTCGCCGGTTCTGCATATCAAACGCACTGTGGAGTGCTGAAAACACCAGATAACGTGTTTCTCGCATTAAATAGCTCGATAAGAGCGATCGCGATGATTCTGCATACTACGGACAGAAGTCTCACCAAGATTATCGCAGAAAATGCATATCTCAGCTTGAAACCCGACGAAAACCACGATTTCGCCGGTTCTGCATATCAAACGCACTGTGGGGTGGTGAAAACACCAGAAAACGTGTTTCTCGCATTAAGTAGCTCGAAAAGAGCGTTCTCGAAGGTTCTGCATACTTCTGACAGAGGTCTCACCAATATTGTCGTAGAAAATGCATACCTCAGCTTGAAACCCGACCGAAACGAAGATACCTCCGGTTCTGCATGTCTAACGTACTGTGGAGTGGTGAATACACCACATAACGTGTTGCTCGCATTAAATAGCTCTAAAAGAGCGATATCGATTTTTCTGCATACTTCTGACTGAAGTCTCACCAAGATTATCGCAGAAAATGCATATCCCAGCTGGAAACACCACGAAAATCAAGATGTCGCCGGTTCTGCATATCAAACGCACTGTGGAGTGGTGAAAACACCAGATAACGTGTTTCTCGCATTAAATAGCTCCAAACGAGCGACCTAGATGATTCTGCATACTTCGGACAGAAGTCTCACCAATATTATCGCAGAAAATGCATATCTCAGCTTGAAACCTCACGAACATCAAGATGTCGCCGGTTCTGCATATCAAACGCACTGTGGAGTGCTGAAAACACCAGATAACGTGTTTCTCGCATTAAATAGCTCGGTAAGAGCGATCGCGATGATTCTGCATACTACGGACAGAAGTCTCACCAAGATTATCGCAGAAAATGCATATCTCAGCTTGAAACCCCACGAAAACCAAATTATCTCCGGTTCTGCATATCAAACCAACTGTGGAGTAGTGAAAGCACCAGATAACGTGTTTCTCGCATTAAATAGCTCGAATAGAGCGATCTCGAAGATTCTGCATACTTCTGACAGAAGACTCACCAAGATTATCGCAGAAAATGTATGTCTCAGCTGGAAACCCCACGAAAACCAAGATATCGCCGGTTCTGCATATCAGACGCACTGTGGAGTGGTGAAAACACCAGAAAACTTGTTTTTCGCATTAAATATCTCGTAACGAGCGATCTAGATGATTCTGCAAACTTCTGTCAGAAGTCTCACCAAGATTATCGTTGAAAATGCATATCTCAGCTTGAAACCCGACGAAATCCAAGATGTCGCCAGTTCTGCATATCAAACCCACTGTGGAGTGGTGAAAACACCGGATAACGTGTTTCTCGCATTAAATAGCTCGAAAAGAGTGATCTAGATGATTCTGCATACTTCTGTCTGAAGTCTCACCAATATTATCGCAGAAAATGCATATCTGAGCTTGAAACCCCACGAAAACCAGGATATCGTCGGTTCTGCACATCATACGCACTGTGGAGTGGTGAAAACACCAGTTAACGTGTCTCTCGCATTAAATAGCTAGAAAAGAGCGATCTAGATGATTCTGCATACATCGGACAGAAGTCTCACCAAGATTATCGCAGAAAATGCATATTTCAGCTTGAAACCCCACGAAAACCAAGATATCTCCGGTTCTGCATATCCAACGAACAGTGGTGTGGTGAAAACCCCAGAAAACGTGTTTCTCGCATTAAATAGCTCGAAAAGAGCGCTCTCGATTTTTCTGCATACTTCGGACAGAAGTCTCAACAAGATTATTGCAGAAAATGCATATCTCAGCTTGAAACCCCACGAAAACCAAGATATCTCCGGTTCTGCATATCCAACGAACTGTGGTGTGGTGAAAACCCCAGAAAACGTGTTTCTCGCATTAAATAGCTCGAAAAGAGCGCTCTCGATGTTTCTGCATACTTCGGACAGAAGTCTCACCAAGATTATCGCAGAAAATGCATATCTCAGCTTGAAACCCCACGAAAACCCAGATATCGCTGGTTCTACATATCAAACGCACTGCGGAGTGGTGAAAACACCAGATAACGTGTTTCTCGCATTAGATATCTCGAAAAAAGCGATCCCGATGATTCTGCATACTTCTGACTGAGGTCTCACCAATATTATCGTAGAAAATGCATATCTCAGCTTGAAACCCCACGAAAACCAGGATATCGCTGGTTCTACATATCAAACGCACTGCGGAGTGGTGAAAACACCAGATAACGTGTTTCTCGCATTAGATATCTCGAAAAAAGCGATCCCGATGATTCTGCATACTTCTGACTGAGGTCTCACCAATATTATCGTAGAAAATGCATATCTCAGCTTGAAACCCCACGAAAACCAGGATATCGTCGGTTCTGCACATCATACGCACTGTGGAGTGGTGAAAACACCAGTTAACGTGTCTCTCGCATTAAATAGCTAGAGAAGAGCGATGTAGATGATTCTGCATCCTTCTGACAGAAGACTCACCAAGATTATCGCAGAAAATGCATATCTCAGCTGGAAACCCCGCGAAAACCAAGATATCGCCGGTTCTGCATATCAGACGCACCGTGGAGTGGTGAAAACACCAGAAAACGTGTTTCCCGCATTAAATAGCTCGAAAAGAGCGATCTAGATGATTCTGCATACTTCTGACTGAACACTCACCAAGATTATCGCAGAAAATGCATATCTCAGCTTGAAACCCGACCGAAACGAAGATATCGCCGGTTCTGCATTTCTAACGTACTGTGGAGTGGTGAATACACCAGAAAACGTGTTTCCCGCATTAAATAGCTCGAAAAGAGCGATCTAGATGATTCTGCATACTGCTGACTGAAGTCTCACCAATATTATCGCAGAGAATGCATATCTCAGCTAGAAACATCACGAAAATCAAGATGTCGCCGGTTCGGCACATCAAACGTACTGTGGAGTGGTGAAAACACCAGAAAACGTGTTTCTCGCATTAAGTAGCTCGAAAAGAGCGTTCTCGAAGATTCTGCATACTTCTGACAGAGGTCTCACCAATATTATCGTAGAAAATGCATATCTCAGCTTGAAACCCGACCGAAACGAAGATATCTCCGGTTCTGCATGTCTAACGTACTGTGGAGTGGTGAATACACCAGAAAACTTGTTTCTCGCATTAAATAGCTCGAAAAGAGCGATCTAGATGATTCTGCATACTTCTGGCAGAAGACTCACCAAGATTATCGCCGAAAATGCATATCTCAGCTGGAAACACCACGAAAATCAAGATATCGCCGGTTCTGCATATCAAACGCACTGTGGAGTGGTGAAAACAACCAGATATCGTGTTTCTCGCATTAAGTTGCTCGAAAAGAGCGATCTCGAAGATTCTGCATACTTCTGACAGACTTCTCACCAAGATTATCGTAGAAAATGCAATCCTCAGCTTGAAACCCGTCGAAATCCAAAATGTCGCCGGTTCTGCATATCAAACGCACTGTGGAGTGGTGAAAACACCGGATATCGTTTTTCTCGCATTAAATAGCTCGAAAAGAGCGATCCCGATGATTCTGCATACTTCTGACTGAAGTCTCACCAAGATTATCGCAGAAAATGCATATCCCAGCTGGAAACACCACGAAAATCAAGATGTCGCCGGTTCTGCATATCAAACGCACTGTGGAGTGGTGAATACACCAGAAAACGTGTTTCCCGCATTAAATAGCTCGAAAAGAGCGATCTAGATGATTCTGCATACTTCTGACTGAAGTCTCACCAATATTATCGCTGAAAATGCCTATCTTAGCTAGAAACATCACGAAAATTAAGATGTCGCCGGTTCTGCATATCAAACCCACTGTGGAGTAGTGAAAACAACCAGATAACGTGTTTCTCGCATTAAATAGCTGGAATAGAGCGATCTCGATGATTCTGCATACTTCTCATAGAGGAAACACCAAGATTATCGCAGAAAATGCATATTTCAGCTGGAAACCCCACGAAAACCAAGTTATCGGCGGCTCTACATATCAAACGCACTGTGGAGTGGTCAAAACACCAGACAACGTGTTTCTCGCATTAAATAGCTCGAAAAGAGCGATATCGATGATTCTGCATACTTCGGACAGAAGTCTCACCAATATTATCGCAGAAAATGCATATCTCAGCTTGAAACCCGACGAAAACCACGATGTCGCCGGTTCTGCATATCGAACGCACTGTGGGGTGGTGAAAACACCAGAAAACGTGTTTCTCCCATTAAATAGCTCGAAAAGAGCGTTCTCGAAGATCCTGCATACTTCTGACAGAAGTCTCACCAAGATTATCGTAGAAAATGCATATCTCAGCTTGAAACCCGACGAAACCCGGGTTATCTCCGGTTCTGCACATCATACGCACTGTGGAGTGGTGAAAACACCAGTTAACGTGTTTCTTGCATTAAATAGCTCGAAAAGAGCGATCTCGATGATTCTGCATACTTCGGAAGATGTCTCACCAAGATTATCGCAGAAAATGCATATTTCAGCTTGAAACCCCACGAAAACCAAGATATCTCCGGTTCTGCATATCCAACGAACAGTGGTGTGGTGAAAACGCCAGAAAACGTGTTCCTCGCATTAAATAGCTCGAAAAGTGCGATCCCGATGATTCTGCATACTTCGGACAGAAGTCTCACCAAGATTATCGCAGAAAATGCATATTTCAGCTGGAAACCCCACGAAAACCAAGTTATCGGCGGTTCTACATATCAAACGCACTGTGGAGTGGTCAAAACACCAGAAAACGTGTTTCTCGCATTAAATAGCTCGAAAAGAGCGTTATCGAAGATCCTGCATACTTCTGACAGAAGTCTCACCAAGATTATCGTAGAAAATGCATATCTCAGCTTGAAACCCGACGAAACCCGGGTTATCTCCGGTTCTGCACATCATACGCACTGTGGAGTGGTGAAAACACCAGATAACGTGTTTCTCGCATTAAATAGCTCCAAACGAGCGATCTAGATGATTCTGCATACTTCTGACTGAAGTCTCACCAATATTATCGCAGAAAATGCATATCTCATCTAGAAACCTCACGATAATCAAGATGTCGCCGGTTCTGCATATCAAACGCACTATGGAGTGGTGAAAACAACCAGATAACGGGGTTCTCGCATTAAATAGCTCGAAACGAGCGATCTAGATGATTCTGCGTACTTCTGACTGAAGTCTCACCAAGATTATCGCAGAAAATGCATATCTCAGCTGGAAACACCACGAAAATCAAGATATCGCCGGTTCTGCATATCAGACGCACTGTGGCGTGGTGGAAACACCAGAAAACGTGTTTCTCGCATTAACTAGCTCGAAAGGAGCGTTCTCGATGATTCTGCATACTTCTCATAGATGAAACACCAAGATTATCGCAGAAAATGCATATTTCAGCTGGAAACCCCACGAAAACCAAGATATCTCCGGTTCTGCATATCCAACGAACAGTGGTGTGGTGAAAACGCCAGAAAACGTGTTCCTCGCATTAAATAGCTCGAAAAGAGCGTTCTCGAATGTTCTGCATACTTCTGACAGAGGTCTCACCAATATTGTCGTAGAAAATGCATACCTCAGCTTGAAACCCGACCGAAACGAAGATACCTCCGGTTCTGCATGTCTAACGTACTGTGGAGTGGTGAATACACCACATAACGTGTTGCTCGCATTAAATAGCTCTAAAAGAGCGATATCGATGATTCTGCATACTTCGGACAGAAGTCTCACCAAGATTATCGCAGAAAATGCATATCTCAGCTTGAAACCCCACGAAAACCAAATTATCTCCGGTTCTGCATATCAAACCAACTGTGGAGTAGTGAAAACACCAGATAACGTGTTTCTCGCATTAAATAGCTCGAAAAGTGTGATCTCGATGATTCTGCATACTTCTGTCTGAAGTCTCCCCAATATTATCGCACAAAATGCATATTTCAGCTGGAAACCCCACGAAAACCAAGTTATCGGCGGCTCTACATATCAAACGCACTGTGGAGTGGTGAAAACGCCAGAAAACGTGTTCCTCGCATTAAATAGCTCGAAAAGAGCGATCCCGATGATTCTGCATACTTCGGACAGAAGTCTCACCAAGATTAGCGCAGGAAATGCATATCTCAGCTTGAAACCCCAGGGAAACCAAGATATCTCCGGTTCTGCATATCCAACGAACAGAGGTGTGGTGAAAACCCCAGAAAACGTGTTTCTCGCATTAAATAGCTCGAAAAGAGCGCTCTCGATTTTTCTGCATACTTCTGACTGAAGTCTCACCAAGATTATCGCAGAAAATGCATATCCCAGCTGGAAACACCACGATATTCAAGATGTCGCCGGTTCTGCATATCAAACGCACTGTGGAGTGGTGAAAACACCAGATAACGTGTTTCTCGCATTAAATAGCTCCAAACGAGCGATCTAGATGATTCTGCATACTTCGGACAGAAGTCTCACCAATATTATCGCAGAAAATGCATATCTCAGCTTGAAACCTCACGAACATCAAGATGTCGCCGGTTCTGCATATCAAACGCACTGTGGAGTGCTGAAAACACCAGATAACGTGTTTCTCGCATTAAATAGCTCGATAAGAGCGATCGCGATGATTCTGCATACTACGGACAGAAGTCTCACCAAGATTATCGCAGAAAATGCATATCTCAGCTTGAAACCCGACGAAAACCACGATTTCGCCGGTTCTGCATATCAAACGCACTGTGGGGTGGTGAAAACACCAGAAAACGTGTTTCTCGCATTAAGTAGCTCGAAAAGAGCGTTCTCGAAGGTTCTGCATACTTCTGACAGAGGTCTCACCAATATTGTCGTAGAAAATGCATACCTCAGCTTGAAACCCGACCGAAACGAAGATACCTCCGGTTCTGCACGTCTAACGTACTGTGGAGTGGTGAATACACCACATAACGTGTTGCTCGCATTAAATAGCTCTAAAAGAGCGATATCGATGATTCTGCATACTTCGGACAGAAGTCTCACAAATATTACCGCAGAAAATGCATATCTCAGCTTGAAACCTCACGAACATCAAGATGTCGCCGTTTCTGCATATCCAACGAACAGTGGTGTGGTGAAATCGCCAGAAAACGTGTTTCTCGCATTAAATAGCTCGATAAGAGCGATCCCGATGATTCTGCATACTTCGGACAGAAGTCTCACCAAGATTGTCGCAGAAAATGCATATCTCAGCTTGAAACCCCAGGAAAACCAAGATATCTCCGGTTCTGCATATCCAACGAACAGAGGTGTGGTGAAAACCCCAGAAAACGTGTTTCTCGCATTAAATAGCTCGAAAAGAGCGCTCTCGATTTTTCTGCATACTTCGGACAGAAGTCTCAACAAGATTATTGCAGAAAATGCATATCTCAGCTTGAAACCCCACGAAAACCAAGATATCTCCGGTTTTGCATATCAAACGCACTGTGGGGTGGTGAAAACACCAGAAAACGTGTTTCTCGCATTAAGTAGCTCGAAAAGAGCGTTCTCGAATGTTCTGCATACTTCTGACAGAGGTCTCACCAATATTGTCGTAGAAAATGCATACCTCAGCTTGAAACCCGACCGAAACGAAGATACCTCCGGTTCTGCATGTCTAACGTACTGTGGAGTGGTGAATACACCACATAACGTGTTGCTCGCATTAAATAGCTCTAAAAGAGCGATATCGATGATTCTGCATACTTCGGACAGAAGTCTCACCAAGATTATCGCAGAAAATGCATATCTCAGCTTGAAACCCCACGAAAACCAAATTATCTCCGGTTCTGCATATCAAACCAACTGTGGAGTAGTGAAAACACCAGATAACGTGTTTCTCGCATTAAATAGCTCGAAAAGTGTGATCTCGATGATTCTGCATACTTCTGTCTGAAGTCTCCCCAATATTATCGCACAAAATGCATATTTCAGCTGGAAACCCCACGAAAACCAAGTTATCGGCGGCTCTACATATCAAACGCACTGTGGAGTGGTGAAAACGCCAGAAAACGTGTTCCTCGCATTAAATAGCTCGAAAAGAGCGATCCCGATGATTCTGCATACTTCGGACAGAAGTCTCACCAAGATTATCGCAGAAAATGCATATCTCAGCTTGAAACCCCAGGAAAACCAAGATATCTCCGGTTCTGCATATCCAACGAACAGAGGTGTGGTGAAAACCCCAGAAAACGTGTTTCTCGCATTAAATAGCTCGAAAAGAGCGCTCTCGATTTTTCTGCATACTTCTGACTGAAGTCTCACCAAGATTATCGCAGAAAATGCATATCCCAGCTGGAAACACCACGAAAATCAAGATGTCGCCGGTTCTGCATATCAAACGCACTGTGGAGTGGTGAAAACACCAGATAACGTGTTTCTCGCATTAAATAGCTCCAAACGAGCGACCTAGATGATTCTGCATACTTCGGACAGAAGTCTCACCAATATTATCGCAGAAAATGCATATCTCAGCTTGAAACCTCACGAACATCAAGATGTCGCCGGTTCTGCATATCAAACGCACTGTGGAGTGCTGAAAACACCAGATAACGTGTTTCTCGCATTAAATAGCTCGATAAGAGCGATCGCGATGATTCTGCATACTACGGACAGAAGTCTCACCAAGATTATCGCAGAAAATGCATATCTCAGCTTGAAACCCCACGAAAACCAAATTATCTCCGGTTCTGCATATCAAACCAACTGTGGAGTAGTGAAAACACCAGATAACGTGTTTCTCGCATTAAATAGCTCGAATAGAGCGATCTCGAAGATTCTGCATACTTCTGACAGAAGACTCACCAAGATTATCGCAGAAAATGTATGTCTCAGCTGGAAACCCCACGAAAACCAAGATATCGCCGGTTCTGCATATCAGACGCACTGTGGAGTGGTGAAAACACCAGAAAACTTGTTTTTCGCATTAAATATCTCGTAACGAGCGATCTAGATGATTCTGCAAACTTCTGTCAGAAGTCTCACCAAGATTATCGTTGAAAATGCATATCTCAGCTTGAAACCCGACGAAATCCAAGATGTCGCCAGTTCTGCATATCAAACCCACTGTGGAGTGGTGAAAACACCGGATAACGTGTTTCTCGCATTAAATAGCTCGAAAAGAGTGATCTAGATGATTCTGCATACTTCTGTCTGAAGTCTCACCAATATTATCGCAGAAAATGCATATCTGAGCTTGAAACCCCACGAAAACCAGGATATCGTCGGTTCTGCACATCATACGCACTGTGGAGTGGTGAAAACACCAGTTAACGTGTCTCTCGCATTAAATAGCTAGAAAAGAGCGATCTAGATGATTCTGCATACATCGGACAGAAGTCTCACCAAGATTATCGCAGAAAATGCATATTTCAGCTTGAAACCCCACGAAAACCAAGATATCTCCGGTTCTGCATATCCAACGAACAGTGGTGTGGTGAAAACCCCAGAAAACGTGTTTCTCGCATTAAATAGCTCGAAAAGAGCGCTCTCGATTTTTCTGCATACTTCGGACAGAAGTCTCAACAAGATTATTGCAGAAAATGCATATCTCAGCTTGAAACCCCACGAAAACCAAGATATCTCCGGTTCTGCATATCCAACGAACTGTGGTGTGGTGAAAACCCCAGAAAACGTGTTTCTCGCATTAAATAGCTCGAAAAGAGCGCTCTCGATGTTTCTGCATACTTCGGACAGAAGTCTCACCAAGATTATCGCAGAAAATGCATATCTCAGCTTGAAACCCCACGAAAACCCAGATATCGCTGGTTCTACATATCAAACGCACTGCGGAGTGGTGAAAACACCAGATAACGTGTTTCTCGCATTAGATATCTCGAAAAAAGCGATCCCGATGATTCTGCATACTTCTGACAGAAGTCTCACCAAGATTATAGTAAAAAATGCATATCTCAGCTTGAAACCCAACGAAAGCCAAGATATCGCTGGTTCTGCATATCAAACGCACTGTGGAGTGGTGAAAACCCCTGACAAGGTTTTTCTCGCATTAACTAGCTCGAAAAGAGCGATCTCGATGATTCAGCCTAATTCGGACAGAAGTCTCTCCATGATTATCGCAGAAAATGCATATCTCTGCTAGAAACCCCGCGAAAACCAAGATATCTCCGGTTCTGCACATCCAACGAACTGTGGGGTGGTGAAAACACCAGAAAACGTGTTTCTCGCATTAAGTAGCTCGAAAAGAGCGTTCTCGAATGTTCTGCATACTTCTGACAGAGGTCTCACCAATATTGTCGTAGAAAATGCATACCTCAGCTTGAAACCCGACCGAAACGAAGATACCTCCGGTTCTGCATGTCTAACGTACTGTGGAGTGGTGAATACACCACATAACGTGTTGCTCGCATTAAATAGCTCTAAAAGAGCGATATCGATGATTCTGCATACTTCGGACAGAAGTCTCACCAATATTATCGCAGAAAATGCATATCTCAGCTTGAAACCTCACGAACATCAAGATGGTGCCGGTTCTGCATATCAAACGCACTGTGGAGTGCTGAAAACACCAGATAACGTGTTTGTCGCATTAAATAGCTCGATAAGAGCGATCGCGATGATTCTGCATACTACGGACAGAAGTCTCACCAATATTATCGCAGAAAATGCATATCTCAGCTTGAAACCTCACGAACATCAAGATGTCGCCGGTTCTGCATATCAAACGCACTGTGGAGTGCTGAAAACACCAGATAACGTGTTTCTCGCATTAAATAGCTCGATAAGAGCGATCGCGATGATTCTGCATACTACGGACAGAAGTCTCACCAAGATTATCGCAGAAAATGCATATCTCAGCTTGAAACCCCAGGAAAACCAAATTATCTCCGGTTCTGCATATCAAACCAACTGTGGAGTAGTGAAAACCCCAGATAACGTGTTTCTCGCATTAAATAGCTCGAAAAGTGTGATCTCGATGATTCTGCATACTTCTGTCTGAAGTCTCCCCAATATTATCGCACAAAATGCATATCTGAGCTTGAAACCCCACGAAAAGCAGGATATCGTTGGTTCTGCACATCATACGCACTGTGGAGTGGAGAAAACACCAGATAACGTGTTTCTCGCATTAAATAGCTCGAAACGAGCGATCTCGATGATTCAGCATACTTCGGACAGAAGTCTCACCAAGATTATCGCAGGAATTGCATATCTCAGCTTGAACCCCGACGAAATCCAAGATGTCGCCGGTTCTGCATATCAAACGCACTGTGGAGTGGTGAAAACACCAGAAAACTTGTTTTTTCGCATTAAATAGCTCGAAAAGAGCGATCTTGATGATTCTGCATACTTCGGACAGATGTTTCACCAAGATTATCGTAGAAAATGCATATCTCAACTTGAAACCCGACGAAAACCAAACATCGCCGGTTCTGCATATCAAACCAACTGTGGAGTGGTGAAAACCCCAGAAAACGTGTTTCTCGCATTAAATAGCTCGAAAAGTACGATCTCGATGACTCTGCATACTTCGGACAGAAGACTCACCAATATTTTCGCAGAAAATGCATATCTCAGCTAGAAACCCCACGAAAATCAAGATGTCGCCGGTTCTGCATATCAAACGCACTGTGGAGTGGTGAAAACAACCAGATAACGTGTTTCTCGCATTAAATAGCTCGAATAGAGCGATCTCGAAGATTCTGCATACTTCTGACAGAAGACTCACCAAGATTATCGCAGAAAATGTATGTCTCAGCTGGAAACCCCACGAAAACCAAGATATCGCCGGTTCTGCATATCAGACGCACTGTGGAGTGGTGAAAACACCAGAAAACTTGTTTTTTCACATTAAATATCTCGAAACGAGCGATCTAGATGATTCTGCAAACTTCTGACAGAAGTCTCACCAAGATTATCGTAGAAAATGCATATCTCAGCTTGAAACCCGACGAAATCCAAGATGTCGCCAGTTCTGCATATCAAACCCACTGTGGAGTGGTGAAAACACCGGATAACGTGTTTCTCGCATTAAATAGCTCGAAAAGAGTGATCTAGATGATTCTGCATACTTCTGTCTGAAGTCTCACCAATATTATCGCAGAAAATGCATATCTGAGCTTGAAACCCCACGAAAACCAGGATATCGTCGGTTCTGCACATCATACGCACTGTGGAGTGGTGAAAACACCAGAAAACGTGTTTCTCGCATTAACTAGCTCGAAAGGAGCGTTCTAGATGATTCTGCATACTTCTCATAGATGAAACACCAAGATTATCGCAGAAAATGCATATTTCAGCTGGGAACCCCACGAAAACCAAGATATCTCCGGTTTTGCATATCAAACGCACTGTGGGGTGGTGAAAACACCAGAAAACGTGTTTCTCGCATTAAGTAGCTCGAAAAGAGCGTTCTCGAATGTTCTGCATACTTCTGACAGAGGTCTCACCAATATTGTCGTAGAAAATGCATACCTCAGCTTGAAACCCGACCGAAACGAAGATACCTCCGGTTCTGCATGTCTAACGTACTGTGGAGTGGTGAATACACCACATAACGTGTTGCTCGCATTAAATAGCTCTAAAAGAGCGATATCGATGATTCTGCATACTTCGGACAGAAGTCTCATCAATATTATCGCAGAAAATGCATATCTCAGCTTGAAACCTCACGAACATCAAGATGTCGCCGGTTCTGCATATCAAACGCACTGTGGAGTGCTGAAAACACCAGATAACGTGTTTCTCGCATTAAATAGCTCGATAAGAGCGATCGCGATGATTCTGCATACTACGGACAGAAGTCTCACCAATATTATCGCAGAAAATGCATATCTCAGCTTGAAACCTCACAAACATCAAGATGTCGCCGGTTCTGCATATCAAACGCACTGTGGAGTGCTGAAAACATCAGATAACGTGTTTCTCGCATTAAATAGCTCGATAAGAGCGATCGCGATGATTCTGCATACTACGGACAGAAGTCTCACCAAGATTATCGCAGAAAATGCATATCTCAGCTTGAAACCCCAGGAAAACCAAATTATCTCCGGTTCTGCATATCAAACCAACTGTGGAGTAGTGAAAACCCCAGATAACGTGTTTCTCGCTTTAAATAGCTCGAAAAGTGTGATCTCGATGATTCTGCATACTTCTGTCTGAAGTCTCCCCAATATTATCGCACAAAATGCATATCTGAGCTTGAAACCCCACGAAAAGCAGGATATCGTTGGTTCTGCACATCATACGCTCTGTGGAGTGGAGAAAACACCAGATAACGTGTTTCTCGCATTAAATAGCTCGAAACGAGCGATCTCGATGATTCAGCATACTTCGGACAGAAGTCTCACCAAGATTATCGCAGGAATTGCATATCTCAGCTTGAACCCCGACGAAATCCAAGATGTCGCCGGTTCTGCATATCAAACGCACTGTGGAGTGGTGAAAACACCAGAAAACTTGTTTTTTCGCATTAAATAGCTCGAAAAGAGCGATCTTGATGATTCTGCATACTTCGGACAGATGTTTCACCAAGATTATCGTAGAAAATGCATATCTCAACTTGAAACCCGACGAAAACCAAACATCGCCGGTTCTGCATATCAAACCAACTGTCGAGTGGTGAAAACCCCAGAAAACGTGTTTCTCGCATTAAATAGCTCGAAAAGTACGATCTCGATGACTCTGCATACTTCGGACAGAAGACTCACCAATATTTTCGCAGAAAATGCATATCTCAGCTAGAAACCCCACGAAAATCAAGATGTCGCCGGTTCTGCATATCAAACGCACTGTGGAGTGGTGAAAACATTCAGATAACGTGTTTCTCGCATTAAATAGCTCGAATAGAGCGATCTCGAAGATTCTGCATACTTCTGACAGAAGACTCACCAAGATTATCGCAGAAAATGTATGTCTCAGCTGGAAACCCCACGAAAACCAAGATATCGCCGGTTCTGCATATCAGACGCACTGTGGAGTGGTGAAAACACCAGAAAACTTGTTTTTTCGCATTAAATATCTCGAAACGAGCGATCTAGATGATTCTGCAAACTTCTGACAGAAGTCTCACCAAGATTATCGTAGAAAATGCATATCTCAGCTTGAAACCCGACGAAATCCAAGATGTCGCCAGTTCTGCATATCAAACCCACTGTGGAGTGGTGAAAACACCGGATAACGTGTTTCTCGCATTAAATAGCTCGAAAAGAGTGATCTAGATGATTCTGCATACTTCTGTCTGAAGTCTCACCAATATTATCGCAGAAAATGCATATCTGAGCTTGAAACCCGACGAAAACCAGGATATCGTCGGTTCTGCACATCATACGCACTGTGGAGTGGTGAAAACACCAGAAAACGTGTTTCTCGCATTAACTAGCTCGAAAGGAGCGTTCTCGATGATTCTGCATACTTCTCATAGATGAAACACCAAGATTATCGCAGAAAATGCATATTTCAGCTGGGAACCCCACGAAAACCAAGTTATCGGCGGCTCTACATATCAAACGCACTGTGGAGTGGTCAAAACACCAGACAACGTGTTTCTCGCATTAAATAGCTCGAAAAGAGCGATATCGATGATTCTGCATACTTCGGACAGAAGTCTCACCAATATTATCGCAGAAAATGCATATCTCAGCTTGAAACCCGACGAAAACCACGATTTCGCCGGTTCTGCATATCAAACGCACTGTGGGGTGGTGAAAACACCAGAAAACGTGTTTCTCGCATTAAGTAGCTCGAAAAGAGCGTTCTCGAAGGTTCTGCATACTTCTGACAGAGGTCTCACCAATATTGTCGTAGAAAATGCATACCTCAGCTTGAAACCCGACCGAAACGAAGATACCTCCGGTTCTGCATGTCTAACGTACTGTGGAGTGGTGAATACACCACATAACGTGTTGCTCGCATTAAATAGTTCTAAAAGAGCGATATCGATGATTCTGCATACTTCGGACAGAAGTCTCAGCAATATTATCGCAGAAAATGCATATCTCAGCTTGAAACCTCACGAACATCAAGATGTCGCCGTTTCTGCATATCAAACGCACTGTGGAGTGCTGAAAACACCAGATAACGTGTTTCTCGCATTAAATAGCTCGATAAGAGCGATCGCGATGATTCTGCATACTACGGACAGAAGTCTCACCATGATTATCGCAGAAAATGCATATCTCAGCTTGAAACCCCACGAAAACCAAATTATCTCCGGTTCTGCATATCAAACCAACTGTGGAGTAGTGAAAACACCAGATAACGTGTTTCTCGCATTAAATAGCTCGAAAAGTGTGATCTCGATGATTCTGCATACTTCTGTCTGAAGTCTCCCCAATATTATCGCACAAAATGCATATTTCAGCTGGAAACCCCACGAAAACCAAGTTATCGGCGGCTCTACATATCAAACGCACTGTGGAGTGGTGAAAACGCCAGAAAACGTGTTCCTCGCATTAAATAGCTCGAAAAGAGCGATCCCGATGATTCTGCATACTTCGGACAGAAGTCTCACCAAGATTATCGCAGAAAATGCATATCTCAGCTTGAAACCCCAGGAAAACCAAGATATCTCCGGTTCTGCATATCCAACGAACAGAGGTGTGGTGAAAACCCCAGAAAACGTGTTTCTCGCATTAAATAGCTCGCAAAGAGCGCTCTCGATTTTTCTGCATACTTCTGTCTGAAGTCTCCCCAATATTATCGCACAAAATGCATATCTGAGCTTGAAACCCCACGAAAAGCAGGATATCGTTGGTTCTGCACATCATACGCACTGTGGAGTGGAGAAAACACCTGATAACGTGTTTCTCGCATTAAATAGCTCGAAACGAGCGATCTAGATGATTCTGCATACTTCGGACAGAAGTCTCACCAAGATTATCGCAGGAATTGCATATCTCAGCTTGAACCCCGACGAAATCCAAGATGTCGCCGGTTCTGCATATCAAACGCACTGTGGAGTGGTGAAAACACCAGAAAACTTGTTTTTTCGCATTAAATAGCTCGAAAAGAGCGATCTTGATGATTCTGCATACTTCGGACAGATGTTTCACCAAGATTATCGTAGAAAATGCATATCTCAACTTGAAACCCGACGAAAACCAAACATCGCCGGTTCTGCATATCAAACCAACTGTGGAGTGGTGAAAACCCCAGAAAACGTGTTTCTCGCATTAAATAGCTCGAAAAGTACGATCTCGATGAGTCTGCATACTTCGGACAGAAGACTCACCAATATTTTCGCAGAAAATGCATATCTCAGCTAGAAACCCCACGAAAATCAAGATGTCGCCGGTTCTGCATATCAAACGCACTGTGGAGTGGTGAAAACAACCAGATAACGTGTTTCTCGCATTAAATAGCTCGAATAAAGCGATCTCGAAGATTCTGCATACTTCGGACAGAAGTCTCACCAATATTTTCGCAGAAAATGCATATCTCAGCTAGAAACCCCACGAAAATCAAGATGTCGCCGGTTCTGCATATCAAACCCACTGTGGAGTGGTGAAAACACCGGATAACGTGTTTCTCGCATTAAATAGCTCGAAAAGAGTGATCTAGATGATTCTGCATACTTCTGTCTGAAGTCTCACCAATATTATCGCAGAAAATGCATATCTGAGCTTGAAACCCCACGAAAACCAGGATATCGTCGGTTCTGCACATCATACGCACTGTGGAGTGGTGAAAACACCAGAAAACGTGTTTCTCGCATTAACTAGCTCGAAAGGAGCGTTCTCGATGATTCTGCATACTTCTCATAGATGAAACACCAAGATTATCGCAGAAAATGCATATTTCAGCTGGGAACCCCACGAAAACCAAGTTATCGGCGGCTCTACATATCAAACGCACTGTGGAGTGGTCAAAACACCAGACAACGTGTTTCTCGCATTAAATAGCTCGAAAAGAGCGATATCGATGATTCTGCATACTTCGGACAGAAGTCTCACCAAGATTATCGCAGAAAATGCATATCTCAGCTTGAAACCCGACGAAAACCACGATTTCGCCGGTTCTGCATATCAAACGCACTGTGGGGTGGTGAAAACACCAGAAAACGTGTTTCTCGCATTAAGTAGCTCGAAAAGAGCGTTCTCGAAGGTTCTGCATACTTCTGACAGAGGTCTCACCAATATTGTCGTAGAAAATGCATACCTCAGCTTGAAACCCGACCGAAACGAAGATACCTCCGGTTCTGCATGTCTATCGTACTGTGGAGTGGTGAATACACCACATAACGTGTTGCTCGCATTAAATAGCTCTAAAAGAGCGATATCGATGATTCTGCATACTTCGGACAGAAGTCTCACAAATATTACCGCAGAAAATGCATATCTCAGTTATAACCTCACGAACATCAAGATGTCGCCGTTTCTGCATATCCAACGAACAGTGGTGTGGTGAAATCGCCAGAAAACGTGTTTCTCGCATTAAATAGCTCGATAAGAGCGATCCCGATGATTCTGCATACTTCGGACAGAAGTCTCACCAAGATTGTCGCAGAAAATGCATATCTCAGCTTGAAACCCCAGGAAAACCAAGATATCTCCGGTTCTGCATATCCAACGAACAGAGGTGTGGTGAAAACCCCAGAAAACGTGTTTCTCGCATTAAATAGCTCGAAAAGAGCGCTCTCGATTTTTCTGCATACTTCGGACAGAAGTCTCAACAAGATTATTGCAGAAAATGCATATCTCAGCTTGAAACCCCACGAAAACCAAGATATCTCCGGTTTTGCATATCAAACGCACTGTGGGGTGGTGAAAACACCAGAAAACGTGTTTCTCGCATTAAGTAGCTCGAAAAGAGCGTTCTCGAATGTTCTGCATACTTCTGACAGAGGTCTCACCAATATTGTCGTAGAAAATGCATACCTCAGCTTGAAACCCGACCGAAACGAAGATACCTCCGGTTCTGCATGTCTAACGTACTGTGGAGTGCTGAATACACCACATAACGTGTTGCTCGCATTAAATAGCTCTAAAAGAGCGATATCGATGATTCTGCATACTTCGGACAGAAGTCTCACCAAGATTATCGCAGAAAATGCATATCTCAGCTTGAAACCCCACGAAAACCAAATTATCTCCGGTTCTGCATATCAAACCAACTGTGGAGTAGTGAAAACACCAGATAACGTGTTTCTCGCATTAAATAGCTCGAAAAGTGTGATCTCGATGATTCTGCATACTTCTGTCTGAAGTCTCCCCAATATTATCGCACAAAATGCATATTTCAGCTGGAAACCCCACGAAAACCAAGTTATCGGCGGCTCTACATATCAAACGCACTGTGGAGTGGTGAAAACGCCAGAAAACGTGTTCCTCGCATTAAATAGCTCGAAAAGAGCGATCCCGATGATTCTGCATACTTCGGACAGAAGTCTCACCAAGATTATCGCAGAAAATGCATATCTCAGCTTGAAACCCCAGGAAAACCAAGATATCTCCGGTTCTGCATATCCAACGAACAGAGGTGTGGTGAAAACCCCAGAAAACGTGTTTCTCGCATTAAATAGCTCGAAAAGAGCGCTCTCGATTTTTCTGCATACTTCTGACTGAAGTCTCACCAAGATTATCGCAGAAAATGCATATCCCAGCTGGAAACACCACGAAAATCAAGATGTCGCCGGTTCTGCATATCAAACGCACTGTGGAGTGGTGAAAACACCAGATAACGTGTTTCTCGCATTAAATAGCTCCAAACGAGCGATCTAGATGATTCTGCATACTTCGGACAGAAGTCTCACCAATATTATCGCAGAAAATGCATATCTCAGCTTGAAACCTCACGAACATCAAGATGTCGCCGGTTCTGCATATCAAACGCACTGTGGAGTGCTGAAAACACCAGATAACGTGTTTCTCGCATTAAATAGCTCGATAAGAGCGATCGCGATGATTCTGCATACTACGGACAGAAGTCTCACCAAGATTATCGCAGAAAATGCATATCTCAGCTTGAAACCCCAGGAAAACCAAATTATCTCCGGTTCTGCATATCAAACCAACTGTGGAGTAGTGAAAACACCAGATAACGTGTTTCTCGCATTAAATAGCTCGAATAGAGCGATCTCGAAGATTCTGCATACTTCTGACAGAAGACTCACCAAGATTATCGCAGAAAATGTATGTCTCAGCTGGAAACCCCACGAAAACCAAGATATCGCCGGTTCTGCATATCAGACGCACTGTGGAGTGGTGAAAACACCAGAAAACTTGTTTTTCGCATTCAATATCTCGAAACGAGCGATCTAGATGATTCTGCAAACTTCTGACAGAAGTCTCACCAAGATTATCGTTGAAAATGCATATCTCAGCTTGAAACCCGACGAAATCCAAGATGTCGCCAGTTCTGCGTATCAAACCCACTGTGGAGTGGTGAAAACACCGGATAACGTGTTTCTCGCATTAAATAGCTCGAAAAGAGTGATCTAGATGATTCTGCATACTTCTGTCTGAAGTCTCACCAATATTATCGCAGAAAATGCATATTTCAGCTGGGAACCCCACGAAAACCAAGTTATCGGCGGCTCTACATATCAAACGCACTGTGGAGTGGTCAAAACACCAGACAACGTGTTTCTCGCATTAAATAGCTCGAAAAGAGCGATATCGATGATTCTGCATACTTCGGACAGAAGTCTCACCAATATTATCGCAGAAAATGCATATCTCAGCTTGAAACCCGACGAAAACCACGATTTCGCCGGTTCTGCATATCAAACGCACTGTGGGGTGGTGAAAACACCAGAAAACGTGTTTCTCGCATTAAGTAGCTCGAAAAGAGCGTTCTCGAAGGTTCTGCATACTTCTGACAGAGGTCTCACCAATATTGTCGTAGAAAATGCATACCTCAGCTTGAAACCCGACCGAAACGAAGATACCTCCGGTTCTGCATGTCTAACGTACTGTGGAGTGGTGAATACACCACATAACGTTGTGCTCGCATTAAATAGCTCTAAAAGAGCGATATCGATGATTCTGCATACTTCGGACAGAAGTCTCAGCAATATTATCGCAGAAAATGCATATCTCAGCTTGAAACCTCACGAACATCAAGATGTCGCCGTTTCTGCATATCAAACGCACTGTGGAGTGCTGAAAACACCAGATAACGTGTTTCTCGCATTAAATAGCTCGATAAGAGCGATCGCGATGATTCTGCATACTACGGACAGAAGTCTCACCAAGATTATCGCAGAAAATGCATATCTCAGCTTGAAACCCCACGAAAACCAAATTATCTCCGGTTCTGCATATCAAACCAACTGTGGAGTAGTGAAAACACCAGATAACGTGTTTCTCGCATTAAATAGCTCGAAAAGTGTGATCTCGATGATTCTGCATACTTCTGTCTGAAGTCTCCCCAATATTATCGCACAAAATGCATATTTCAGCTGGAAACCCCACGAAAACCAAGTTATCGGCGGCTCTACATATCAAACGCACTGTGGAGTGGTGAAAACGCCAGAAAACGTGTTCCTCGCATTAAATAGCTCGAAAAGAGCGATCCCGATGATTCTGCATACTTCGGACAGAAGTCTCACCAAGATTATCGCAGAAAATGCATATCTCAGCTTGAAACCCCAGGAAAACCAAGATATCTCCGGTTCTGCATATCCAACGAACAGAGGTGTGGTGAAAACCCCAGAAAACGTGTTTCTCGCATTAAATAGCTCGCAAAGAGCGCTCTCGATTTTTCTGCATACTTCTGTCTGAAGTCTCCCCAATATTATCGCACAAAATGCATATCTGAGCTTGAAACCCCACGAAAAGCAGGATATCGTTGGTTCTGCACATCATACGCACTGTGGAGTGGAGAAAACACCTGATAACGTGTTTCTCGCATTAAATAGCTCGAAACGAGCGATCTAGATGATTCTGCATACTTCGGACAGAAGTCTCACCAAGATTATCGCAGGAATTGCATATCTCAGCTTGAACCCCGACGAAATCCAAGATGTCGCCGGTTCTGCATATCAAACGCACTGTGGAGTGGTGAAAACACCAGAAAACTTGTTTTTTCGCATTAAATAGCTCGAAAAGAGCGATCTTGATGATTCTGCATACTTCGGACAGATGTTTCACCAAGATTATCGTAGAAAATGCATATCTCAACTTGAAACCCGACGAAAACCAAACATCGCCGGTTCTGCATATCAAACCAACTGTGGAGTGGTGAAAACCCCAGAAAACGTGTTTCTCGCATTAAATAGCTCGAAAAGTACGATCTCGATGAGTCTGCATACTTCGGACAGAAGACTCACCAATATTATCGCAGAAAATGCATATCTGAGCTTGAAACCCCACGAAAACCAGGATATCGTCGGTTCTGCACATCATACGCACTGTGGAGTGGTGAAAACCCCAGAAAACGTGTTTCTCGCATTAAATAGCTCGAAAAGTACGATCTCGATGAGTCTGCATACTTCGGACAGAAGACTCACCAATATTTTCGCAGAAAATGCATATCTCAGCTAGAAACCCCACGAAAATCAAGATGTCGCCGGTTCTGCATATCAAACGCACTGTGGAGTGGTGAAAACAACCAGATAACGTGTTTCTCGCATTAAATAGCTCGAATAAAGCGATCTCGAAGATTCTGCATACTTCTCATAGATGAAACACCAAGATTATCGCAGAAAATGTATGTCTCAGCTGGAAACCCCACGAAAACCAAGATATCGCCGGTTCTGCATATCAGACGCACTGTGGAGTGGTGAAAACACCAGAAAACTTGTTTTTTCGCATTAAATATCTCGAAACGAGCGATCTAGATGATTCTGCAAACTTCTGACAGAAGTCTCACCAAGATTATCGTAGAAAATGCATATCTCAGCTTGAAACCCGACGAAATCCAAGATGTCGCCAGTTCTGCATATCAAACCCACTGTGGAGTGGTGAAAACACCGGATAACGTGTTTCTCGCATTAAATAGCTCGAAAAGAGTGATCTAGATGATTCTGCATACGTCTGTCTGAAGTCTCACCAATATTATCGCAGAAAATGCATATCTGAGCTTGAAACCCCACGAAAACCAGGATATCGTCGGTTCTGCACATCATACGCACTGTGGAGTGGTGAAAACACCAGAAAACGTGTTTCTCGCATTAACTAGCTCGAAAGGAGCGTTCTCGATGATTCTGCATACTTCTCATAGATGAAACACCAAGATTATCGCAGAAAATGCATATTTCAGCTGGGAACCCCACGAAAACCAAGTTATCGGCGGCTCTACATATCAAACGCACTGTGGAGTGGTCAAAACACCAGACAACGTGTTTCTCGCATTAAATAGCTCGAAAAGAGCGATATCGATGATTCTGCATACTTCGGACAGAAGTCTCACCAAGATTATCGCAGAAAATGCATATCTCAGCTTGAAACCCGACGAAAACCACGATTTCGCCGGTTCTGCATATCAAACGCACTGTGGGGTGGTGAAAACACCAGAAAACGTGTTTCTCGCATTAAGTAGCTCGAAAAGAGCGTTCTCGAAGGTTCTGCATACTTCTGACAGAGGTCTCACCAATATTGTCGTAGAAAATGCATACCTCAGCTTGAAACCCGACCGAAACGAAGATACCTCCGGTTCTGCATGTCTAACGTACTGTGGAGTGCTGAATACACCACATAACGTGTTGCTCGCATTAAATAGCTCTAAAAGAGCGATATCGATGATTCTGCATACTTCGGACAGAAGTCTCACCAAGATTATCGCAGAAAATGCATATCTCAGCTTGAAACCCCACGAAAACCAAATTATCTCCGGTTCTGCATATCAAACCAACTGTGGAGTAGTGAAAACACCAGATAACGTGTTTCTCGCATTAAATAGCTCGAAAAGTGTGATCTCGATGATTCTGCATACTTCTGTCTGAAGTCTCCCCAATATTATCGCACAAAATGCATATTTCAGCTGGAAACCCCACGAAAACCAAGTTATCGGCGGCTCTACATATCAAACGCACTGTGGAGTGGTGAAAACGCCAGAAAACGTGTTCCTCGCATTAAATAGCTCGAAAAGAGCGATCCCGATGATTCTGCATACTTCGGACAGAAGTCTCACCAAGATTATCGCAGAAAATGCATATCTCAGCTTGAAACCCCAGGAAAACCAAGATATCTCCGGTTCTGCATATCCAACGAACAGAGGTGTGGTGAAAACCCCAGAAAACGTGTTTCTCGCATTAAATAGCTCCAAACGAGCGATCTAGATGATTCTGCATACTTCGGACAGAAGTCTCACCAATATTATCGCAGAAAATGCATATCTCAGCTTGAAACCTCACGAACATCAAGATGTCGCCGGTTCTGCATATCAAACGCACTGTGGAGTGCTGAAAACACCAGATAACGTGTTTCTCGCATTAAATAGCTCGATAAGAGCGATCGCGATGATTCTGCATACTACGGACAGAAGTCTCACCAAGATTATCGCAGAAAATGCATATCTCAGCTTGAAACCCCACGAAAACCAAATTATCTCCGGTTCTGCATATCAAACCAACTGTGGAGTAGTGAAAACACCAGATAACGTGTTTCTCGCATTAAATAGCTCGAATAGAGCGATCTCGAAGATTCTGCATACTTCTGACAGAAGACTCACCAAGATTATCGCAGAAAATGTATGTCTCAGCTGGAAACCCCACGAAAACCAAGATATCGCCGGTTCTGCATATCAGACGCACTGTGGAGTGGTGAAAACACCAGAAAACTTGTTTTTCGCATTCAATATCTCGAAACGAGCGATCTAGATGATTCTGCAAACTTCTGACAGAAGTCTCACCAAGATTATCGTTGAAAATGCATATCTCAGCTTGAAACCCGACGAAATCCAAGATGTCGCCAGTTCTGCATATCAAACCCACTGTGGAGTGGTGAAAACACCGGATAACGTGTTTCTCGCATTAAATAGCTCGAAAAGAGTGATCTAGATGATTCTGCATACTTCTGTCTGAAGTCTCACCAATATTATCGCAGAAAATGCATATTTCAGCTGGGAACCCCACGAAAACCAAGTTATCGGCGGCTCTACATATCAAACGCACTGTGGAGTGGTCAAAACACCAGACAACGTGTTTCTCGCATTAAATAGCTCGAAAAGAGCGATATCGATGATTCTGCATACTTCGGACAGAAGTCTCACCAATATTATCGCAGAAAATGCATATCTCAGCTTGAAACCCGACGAAAACCACGATTTCGCCGGTTCTGCATATCAAACGCACTGTGGGGTGGTGAAAACACCAGAAAACGTGTTTCTCGCATTAAGTAGCTCGAAAAGAGCGTTCTCGAAGGTTCTGCATACTTCTGACAGAGGTCTCACCAATATTGTCGTAGAAAATGCATACCTCAGCTTGAAACCCGACCGAAACGAAGATACCTCCGGTTCTGCATGTCTAACGTACTGTGGAGTGGTGAATACACCACATAACGTTGTGCTCGCATTAAATAGCTCTAAAAGAGCGATATCGATGATTCTGCATACTTCGGACAGAAGTCTCAGCAATATTATCGCAGAAAATGCATATCTCAGCTTGAAACCTCACGAACATCAAGATGTCGCCGTTTCTGCATATCAAACGCACTGTGGAGTGCTGAAAACACCAGATAACGTGTTTCTCGCATTAAATAGCTCGATAAGAGCGATCGCGATGATTCTGCATACTACGGACAGAAGTCTCACCAAGATTATCGCAGAAAATGCATATCTCAGCTTGAAACCCCACGAAAACCAAATTATCTCCGGTTCTGCATATCAAACCAACTGTGGAGTAGTGAAAACACCAGATAACGTGTTTCTCGCATTAAATAGCTCGAAAAGTGTGATCTCGATGATTCTGCATACTTCTGTCTGAAGTCTCCCCAATATTATCGCACAAAATGCATATTTCAGCTGGAAACCCCACGAAAACCAAGTTATCGGCGGCTCTACATATCAAACGCACTGTGGAGTGGTGAAAACGCCAGAAAACGTGTTCCTCGCATTAAATAGCTCGAAAAGAGCGATCCCGATGATTCTGCATACTTCGGACAGAAGTCTCACCAAGATTATCGCAGAAAATGCATATCTCAGCTTGAAACCCCAGGAAAACCAAGATATCTCCGGTTCTGCATATCCAACGAACAGAGGTGTGGTGAAAACCCCAGAAAACGTGTTTCTCGCATTAAATAGCTCGCAAAGAGCGCTCTCGATTTTTCTGCATACTTCTGTCTGAAGTCTCCCCAATATTATCGCACAAAATGCATATCTGAGCTTGAAACCCCACGAAAAGCAGGATATCGTTGGTTCTGCACATCATACGCACTGTGGAGTGGAGAAAACACCTGATAACGTGTTTCTCGCATTAAATAGCTCGAAACGAGCGATCTAGATGATTCTGCATACTTCGGACAGAAGTCTCACCAAGATTATCGCAGGAATTGCATATCTCAGCTTGAACCCCGACGAAATCCAAGATGTCGCCGGTTCTGCATATCAAACGCACTGTGGAGTGGTGAAAACACCAGAAAACTTGTTTTTTCGCATTAAATAGCTCGAAAAGAGCGATCTTGATGATTCTGCATACTTCGGACAGATGTTTCACCAAGATTATCGTAGAAAATGCATATCTCAACTTGAAACCCGACGAAAACCAAACATCGCCGGTTCTGCATATCAAACCAACTGTGGAGTGGTGAAAACCCCAGAAAACGTGTTTCTCGCATTAAATAGCTCGAAAAGTACGATCTCGATGAGTCTGCATACTTCGGACAGAAGACTCACCAATATTTTCGCAGAAAATGCATATCTCAGCTAGAAACCCCACGAAAATCAAGATGTCGCCGGTTCTGCATATCAAACGCACTGTGGAGTGGTGAAAACAACCAGATAACGTGTTTCTCGCATTAAATAGCTCGAATAGAGCGATCTCGAAGATTCTGCATACTTCTGACAGAAGACTCACCAAGATTATCGCAGAAAATGTATGTCTCAGCTGGAAACCCCACGAAAACCAAGATATCGCCGGTTCTGCATATCAGACGCACTGTGGAGTGGTGAAAACACCAGAAAACTTGTTTTTTCGCATTAAATATCTCGAAACGAGCGATCTAGATGATTCTGCAAACTTCTGACAGAAGTCTCACCAAGATTATCGCAGAAAATGCATATCTCAGCTTGAAACCCGACGAAAACCACGATTTCGCCGGTTCTGCATATCAAACGCACTGTGGGGTGGTGAAAACACCAGAAAACGTGTTTCTCGCATTAAGTAGCTCGAAAAGAGCGTTCTCGAAGGTTCTGCATACTTCTGACAGAGGTCTCACCAATATTGTCGTAGAAAATGCATACCTCAGCTTGAAACCCGACCGAAACGAAGATACCTCCGGTTCTGCATGTCTAACGTACTGTGGAGTGGTGAATACACCACATAACGTGTTGCTCGCATTAAATAGCTCTAAAAGAGCGATATCGATGATTCTGCATACTTCGGACAGAAGTCTCACAAATATTGCCGCAGAAAATGCATATCTCAGTTATAACCTCACGAACATCAAGATGTCGCCGTTTCTGCATATCCAACGAACAGTGGTGTGGTGAAATCGCCAGAAAACGTGTTTCTCGCATTAAATAGCTCGATAAGAGCGATCCCGATGATTCTGCATACTTCGGACAGAAGTCTCACCAAGATTGTCGCAGAAAATGCATATCTCAGCTTGAAACCCCAGGAAAACCAAGATATCTCCGGTTCTGCATATCCAACGAACAGAGGTGTGGTGAAAACCCCAGAAAACGTGTTTCTCGCATTAAATAGCTCGAAAAGAGCGCTCTCGATTTTTCTGCATACTTCGGACAGAAGTCTCAACAAGATTATTGCAGAAAATGCATATCTCAGCTTGAAACCCCACGAAAACCAAGATATCTCCGGTTTTGCATATCAAACGCACTGTGGGGTGGTGAAAACACCAGAAAACGTGTTTCTCGCATTAAGTAGCTCGAAAAGAGCGTTCTCGAATGTTCTGCATACTTCTGACAGAGGTCTCACCAATATTGTCGTAGAAAATGCATACCTCAGCTTGAAACCCGACCGAAACGAAGATACCTCCGGTTCTGCATGTCTAACGTACTGTGGAGTGCTGAATACACCACATAACGTGTTGCTCGCATTAAATAGCTCTAAAAGAGCGATATCGATGATTCTGCATACTTCGGACAGAAGTCTCACCAAGATTATCGCAGAAAATGTATGTCGCAGCTGGAAACCCCACGAAAACCAAGATATCGCCGGTTCTGCATATCAGACGCACTGTGGAGTGGTGAAAACACCAGAAAACTTGTTTTTCGCATTCAATATCTCGAAACGAGCGATCTAGATGATTCTGCAAACTTCTGACAGAAGTCTCACCAAGATTATCGTTGAAAATGCATATCTCAGCTTGAAACCCGACGAAATCCAAGATGTCGCCAGTTCTGCATATCAAACCCACTGTGGAGTGGTGAAAACACCGGATAACGTGTTTCTCGCATTAAATAGCTCGAAAAGAGTGATCTAGATGATTCTGCATACTTCTGTCTGAAGTCTCACCAATATTATCGCAGAAAATGCATATCTGAGCTTGAAACCCCACGAAAACCAGGATATCGTCGGTTCTGCACATCATACGCACTGTGGAGTGGTGAAAACACCAGTTAACGTGTCTCTCGCATTAAATAGCTCGAAAAGAGCGATCTAGATGATTCTGCATACATCGGACAGAAGTCTCACCAAGATTATCGCAGAAAATGCATATTTCAGCTTGAAACCCCACGAAAACCAAGATATCTCCGGTTCTGCATATCCAACGAACTGTGGTGTGGTGAAAACCCCAGAAAACGTGTTTCTCGCATTAAATAGCTCGAAAAGAGCGCTCTCGATGTTTCTGCATACTTCGGACAGAAGTCTCACCAAGATTATCGCAGAAAATGCATATCTCAGCTTGAAACCCCACGAAAACCCAGATATCGCTGGTTCTACATATCAAACGCACTGCGGAGTGGTGAAAACACCAGATAACGTGTTTCTCGCATTAGATATCTCGAAAAAAGCGATCCCGATGATTCTGCATACTTCTGACAGAAGTCTCACCAAGATTATCGTAAAAAATGCATATCTCAGCTTGAAACCCAACGAAAGCCAAGATATCGCTGGTTCTGCATATCAAACGCACTGTGGAGTGGTGAAAACCCCTGACAAGGTTTTTCTCGCATTAACTAGCTCGAAAAGAGCGATCTCGATGATTCAGCCTAATTCGGACAGAAGTCTCTCCATGATTATCGCAGAAAATGCATATCTCTGCTAGAAACCCCGCGAAAACCAAGATATCTCCGGTTCTGCATGTCTAACGTACTGTGGAGTGGTGAATACACCACATAACGTGTTGCTCGCATTAAATAGCTCTAAAAGAGCGATATCGATGATTCTGCATACTTCGGACAGAAGTCTCACCAATATTATCGCAGAAAATGCATATCTCAGCTTGAAACCTCACGAACATCAAGATGTCGCCGGTTCTGCATATCAAACGCACTGTGGAGTGCTGAAAACACCAGATAACGTGTTTCTCGCATTAAATAGCTCGATAAGAGCGATCGCGATGATTCTGCATACTACGGACAGAAGTCTCACCAATATTATCGCAGAAAATGCATATCTCAGCTTGAAACCTCACGAACATCAAGATGTCGCCGGTTCTGCATATCAAACGCACTGTGGAGTGCTGAAAACACCAGATAACGTGTTTCTCGCATTAAATAGCTCGATAAGAGCGATCGCGATGATTCTGCATACTACGGACAGAAGTCTCACCAAGATTTTCGCAGAAAATGCATATCTCAGCTTGAAACCCCAGGAAAACCAAATTATCTCCGGTTCTGCATATCAAACCAACTGTGGAGTTGTGAAAACCCCAGATAACGTGTTTCTCGCATTAAATAGCTCGAAAAGTGTGATCTCGATGATTCTGCATACTTCTGTCTGAAGTCTCCCCAATATTATCGCACAAAATGCATATCTGAGCTTGAAACCCCACGAAAAGCAGGATATCGTTGGTTCTGCACATCATACGCACTGTGGAGTGGAGAAAACACCAGATAACGTGTTTCTCGCATTAAATAGCTCGAAACGAGCGATCTCGATGATTCAGCATACTTCGGACAGAAGTCTCACCAAGATTATCGCAGGAATTGCATATCTCAGCTTGAACCCCGACGAAATCCAAGATGTCGCCGGTTCTGCATATCAAACGCACTGTGGAGTGGTGAAAACACCAGAAAACTTGTTTTTTCGCATTAAATAGCTCGAAAAGAGCGATCTTGATGATTCTGCATACTTCGGACAGATGTTTCACCAAGATTATCGTAGAAAATGCATATCTCAACTTGAAACCCGACGAAAACCAAACATCGCCGGTTCTGCATATCAAACCAACTGTGGAGTGGTGAAAACCCCAGAAAACGTGTTTCTCGCATTAAATAGCTCGAAAAGTACGATCTCGATGACTCTGCATACTTCGGACAGAAGACTCACCAATATTTTCGCAGAAAATGCATATCTCAGCTAGAAACCCCACGAAAATCAAGATGTCGCCGGTTCTGCATATCAAACGCACTGTGGAGTGGTGAAAACAACCAGATAACGTGTTTCTCGCATTAAATAGCTCGAATAGAGCGATCTCGAAGATTCTGCATACTTCTGACAGATGACTCACCAAGATTATCGCAGAAAATGTATGTCTCAGCTGGAAACCCCACGAAAACCAAGATATCGCCGGTTCTGCATATCAGACGCACTGTGGAGTGGTGAAAACACCAGAAAACTTGTTTTTTCGCATTAAATATCTCGAAACGTGCGATCTAGATGATTCTGCAACCTTCTGACAGAAGTCTCACCAAGATTATCGTAGAAAATGCATATCTCAGCTTGAAACCCGACGAAATCCAAGATGTCGCCAGTTCTGCATATCAAACCCACTGTGGAGTGGTGAAAACACCGGATAACGTGTTTCTCGCATTAAATAGCTCGAAAAGAGTGATCTAGATGATTCTGCATACTTCGGTCTGAAGTCTCACCAATATTATCGCAGAAAATGCATATCTGAGCTTGAAACCCCACGAAAACCAGGATATCGTCGGTTCTGCACATCATACGCACTGTGGAGTGGTGAAAACACCAGAAAACGTGTTTCTCGCATTAACTAGCTCGAAAGGAGCGTTCTCGATGATTCTGCATACTTCTCATAGATGAAACACCAAGATTATCGCAGAAAATGCATATTTCAGCTGGGAACCCCACGAAAACCAAGATATCTCCGGTTTTGCATATCAAACGCACTGTGGGGTGGTGAAAACACCAGAAAACGTGTTTCTCGCATTAAGTAGCTCGAAAAGAGCGTTCTCGAATGTTCTGCATACTTCTGACAGAGGTCTCACCAATATTGTCGTAGAAAATGCATACCTCAGCTTGAAACCCGACCGAAACGAAGATACCTCCGGTTCTGCATGTCTAACGTACTGTGGAGTGGTGAATACACCACATAACGTGTTGCTCGCATTAAATAGCTCTAAAAGAGCGATATCGATGATTCTGCATACTTCGGACAGAAGTCTCACCAATATTATCGCAGAAAATGCATATCTCAGCTTGAAACCTCACGAACATCAAGATGTCGCCGGTTCTGCATATCAAACGCACTGTGGAGTGCTGAAAACACCAGATAACGTGTTTCTCGCATTAAATAGCTCGATAAGAGCGATCGCGATGATTCTGCATACTACGGACAGAAGTCTCACCAATATTATTGCAGAAAATGCATATCTCAGCTTGAAACCTCACGAACATCAAGATGTCGCCGGTTCTGCATATCAAACGCACTGTGGAGTGCTGAAAACACCAGATAACGTGTTTCTCGCATTAAATAGCTCGATAAGAGCGATCGCGATGATTCTGCATACTACGGACAGAAGTCTCACGAAGATTATCGCAGAAAATGCATATCTCAGCTTGAAACCCCAGGAAAACCAAATTATCTCCGGTTCTGCATATCAAACCAACTGTGGAGTAGTGAAAACCCCAGATAACGTGTTTCTCGCATTAAATAGCTCGAAAAGTGTGATCTCGATGATTCTGCATACTTCTGTCTGAAGTCTCCCCAATATTATCGCACAAAATGCATATCTGAGCTTGAAACCCCACGAAAAGCAGGATATCGTTGGTTCTGCACATCATACGCACTGTGGAGTGGAGAAAACACCAGATAACGTGTTTCTCGCATTAAATAGCTCGAAACGAGCGATCTCGATGATTCAGCATACTTCGGACAGAAGTCTCACCAAGATTATCGCAGGAATTGCATATCTCAGCTTGAACCCCGACGAAATCCAAGATGTCGCCGGTTCTGCATATCAAACGCACTGTGGAGTGGTGAAAACACCAGAAAACTTGTTTTTTCGCATTAAATAGCTCGAAAAGAGCGATCTTGATGATTCTGCATACTTCGGACAGATGTTTCACCAAGATTATCGTAGAAAATGCATATCTCAACTTGAAACCCGACGAAAACCAAACATCGCCGGTTCTGCATATCAAACCAACTGTGGAGTGGTGAAAACCCCAGAAAACGTGTTTCTCGCATTAAATAGCTCGAAAAGTACGATCTCGATGACTCTGCATACTTCGGACAGAAGACTCACCAATATTTTCGCAGAAAATGCATATCTCAGCTAGAAACCCCACGAAAATCAAGATGTCGCCGGTTCTGCATATCAAACGCACTGTGGAGTGGTGAAAACAACCAGATAACGTGTTTCTCGCATTAAATAGCTCGAATAGAGCGATCTCGAAGATTCTGCATACTTCTGACAGAAGACTCACCAAGATTATCGCAGAAAATGTATGTCTCAGCTTGAAACCCGACGAAATCCAAGATGTCGCCAGTTCTGCATATCAAACCCACTGTGGAGTGGTGAAAACACCGGATAACGTGTTTCTCGCATTAAATAGCTCGAAAAGAGTGATCTAGATGATTCTGCATACTTCTGTCTGAAGTCTCACCAATATTATCGCAGAAAATGCATATCTGAGCTTGAAACCCCACGAAAACCAGGATATCGTCGGTTCTGCACATCATACGCACTGTGGAGTGGTGAAAACACCAGAAAACGTGTTTCTCGCATTAACTAGCTCGAAAGGAGCGTTCTCGATGATTCTGCATACTTCTCATAGATGAAACACCAAGATTATCGCAGAAAATGCATATTTCAGCTGGGAACCCCACGAAAACCAAGTTATCGGCGGCTCTACATATCAAACGCACTGTGGAGTGGTCAAAACACCAGACAACGTGTTTCTCGCATTAAATAGCTCGAAAAGAGCGATATCGATGATTCTGCATACTTCGGACAGAAGTCTCACCAATATTATCGCAGAAAATGCATATCTCAGCTTGAAACCCGACGAAAACCACGATTTCGCCGGTTCTGCATATCAAACGCACTGTGGGGTGGTGAAAACACCAGAAAACGTGTTTCTCGCATTAAGTAGCTCGAAAAGAGCGTTCTCGAAGGTTCTGCATACTTCTGACAGAGGTCTCACCAATATTGTCGTAGAAAATGCATACCTCAGCTTGAAACCCGACCGAAACGAAGATACCTCCGGTTCTGCATGTCTAACGTACTGTGGAGTGGTGAATACACCACATAACGTGTTGCTCGCATTAAATAGCTCTAAAAGAGCGATATCGATGATTCTGCATACTTCGGACAGAAGTCTCACCAATATTATCGCAGAAAATGCATATCTCAGCTTGAAACCTCACGAACATCAAGATGTCGCCGTTTCTGCATATCAAACGCACTGTGGAGTGCTGAAAACACCAGATAACGTGTTTCTCTCATTAAATAGCTCGATAAGAGCGATCGCGATGATTCTGCATACTACGGACAGAAGTCTCACCAAGATTATCGCAGAAAATGCATATCTCAGCTTGAAACCCCACGAAAACCAAATTATCTCCGGTTCTGCATATCAAACCAACTGTGGAGTAGTGAAAACACCAGATAACGTGTTTCTCGCATTAAATAGCTCGAAAAGTGTGATCTCGATGATTCTGCATACTTCTGTCTGAAGTCTCCCCAATATTATCGCACAAAATGCATATTTCAGCTGGAAACCCCACGAAAACCAAGTTATCGGCGGCTCTACATATCAAACGCACTGTGGAGTGGTGAAAACGCCAGAAAACGTGTTCCTCGCATTAAATAGCTCGAAAAGAGCGATCCCGATGATTCTGCATACTTCGGACAGAAGTCTCACCAAGATTATCGCAGAAAATGCATATCTCAGCTTGAAACCCCAGGAAAACCAAGATATCTCCGGTTCTGCATATCCAACGAACAGAGGTGTGGTGAAAACCCCAGAAAACGTGTTTCTCGCATTAAATAGCTCGAAAAGAGCGCTCTCGATTTTTCTGCATACTTCTGACTGAAGTCTCACCAAGATTATCGCAGAAAATGCATATCCCAGCTGGAAACACCACGAAAATCAAGATGTCGCCGGTTCTGCATATCAAACGCACTGTGGAGTGGTGAAAACACCAGATAACGTGTTTCTCGCATTAAATAGCTCCAAACGAGCGATCTAGATGATTCTGCATACTTCGGACAGAAGTCTCACCAATATTATCGCAGAAAATGCATATCTCAGCTTGAAACCTCACGAACATCAAGCTGTCGCCGGTTCTGCATATCAAACGCACTGTGGAGTGCTGAAAACACCAGATAACGTGTTTCTCGCATTAAATAGCTCGATAAGAGCGATCGCGATGATTCTGCATACTACGGACAGAAGTCTCACCAAGATTATCGCAGAAAATGCATATCTCAGCTTGAAACCCCACGAAAACCAAATTATCTCCGGTTCTGCATATCAAACCAACTGTGGAGTAGTGAAAACACCAGATAACGTGTTTCTCGCATTAAATAGCTCGAATAGAGCGATCTCGAAGATTCTGCATACTTCTGACAGAAGACTCACCAAGATTATCGCAGAAAATATATGTCTCAGCTGGAAACCCCACGAAAACCAAGATATCGCCGGTTCTGCATATCAGACGCACTGTGGAGTGGTGAAAACACCAGAAAACTTGTTTTTTCGCATTAAATATCTCGAAACGAGCGTTCTAGATGATTCTGCAAACTTCTGACAGAAGTCTCATCAAGATTATCGTAGAAAATGCATATCTCAGCTTGAAACCCGACGAAATCCAAGATGTCTCCAGTTCTGCATATCAAACCCACTGTGGAGTGGTGAAAACACCGGATAACGTGTTTCTCGCATTAAATAGCTCGAAAAGAGTGATCTAGATGATTCTGCATACTTCTGTCTGAAGTCTCACCAATATTATCGCAGAAAATGCATATCTGAGCTTGAAACCCCACGAAAACCAGGATATCGTCGGTTCTGCACATCATACGCACTGAGGAGTGGTGAAAACACCAGTTAACGTGTCTCTCGCATTAAATAGCTCGAAAAGAGCGATCTCGATGATTCTGCATACATCGGACAGAAGTCTCACCAAGATTATCGCAGAAAATGCATATTTCAGCTTGAAACCCTACGAAAACCAAGATATCTCCGGTTCTGCATATCCAACGAACAGTGGTGTGGTGAAAACCCCAGAAAACGTGTTTCTCGCATTAAATAGCTCGAAAAGAGCGCTCTCGATTTTTCTGCATACTTCGGACAGAAGTCTCAACAAGATTATTGCAGAAAATGCATATCTCAGCTTGAAACCCCACGAAAACCAAGATATCTCCGGTACTGCATATCCAACGAACTGTGGTGTGGTGAAAACCCCAGAAAACGTGTTTCTCGCATTAAATAGCTCGAAAAGAGCGCTCTCGATGTTTCTGCATACTTCGGACAGAAGTCTCACCAAGATTATCGCAGAAAATGCATATCTCAGCTTGAACCCCGACGAAATCGAAGATGTCGCCGGTTATGCATATCAAACGCACTGTGGAGTGGTGGAAACACCAGTTAACGTGTTTCTCGCATCAAATAGCTCGAAAAGAGCGATCTCGATGATTCTGCATACTTCGGACAGAAGTCTCACCAAGATTATCGTAAAAAATGCATATCTCAGCTTGAAACCCAACGAAAGCCAAGATATCGCTGGTTCTGCATATCAAACGCACTGTGGAGTGGTGAAAACCCCTGACAAGGTTTTTCTCGCATTAACTAGCTCGAAAAGAGCGATCTCGATGATTCAGCCTAATTCGGACAGAAGTCTCTCCATGATTATCGCAGAAAATGCATATCTCTGCTAGAAACCCCGCGAAAACCAAGATATCTCCGGTTCTGCACATCCAACGAACTGTGGTGTGGTGAAAACCCCAGAAAACGTGTTTCTCGCATTAAATAGCTCGAAAAGAGCGCTCTTGATGTTTCTGCATACTTCGGACAGATGTTTCACCAAGATTATCGTAGAAAAAGCATATCTCAACTTGAAACCCGACGAAAACCAAACATCGCCGGTTCTGCATATCAAACCAACTGTGGAGTGGTGAAAACACCAGATAACGTGTTTCTCGCATTAAATAGCTGGAAACGAGCGATCTCGATGATTAAGCATACTTCGGACAGATTTCTCACCAAGATTATCGCAGAAAATGCACATCTGAGCTTGAAACCCCACGAAAACCAGGATATCGTCGGTTCTGCATATCACACGCACTGTGGAGTGGTGAAAACACCAGATGACGTGTTTCTCGCATTAAATAGCTGGAAACGAGCGATCTCGATGATTAAGCATACTTCGGACAGATTTCTCACCAAGATTATCGCAGGAATTGCATATCTCAGCTTGAACCCCGACGAAATCCAAGATGTCGGCGGTTCTGCATATCAAACGCACTGTGGAGTGGTGAAAACACCAGAAAACTTGTTTTTTCCTATTAAATAGCTCGAAAAGAGCGATCTTGATGATTCTGCATACTTCGGACAGATGTTTCTCCAAGATTATCGTAGAAAATGCATATCTCAACTTGAAACCCGACGAAAACCAAACATCGCCGGTTCTGCATATCAAACCAACTGTGGAGTGGTGAAAACCCCAGAAAACGTGTTTCTCGCATTAAATAGCTCGAAAAGTACGATCTCGATGACTCTGCATACTTCGGACAGAAGTCTCACCAATATTTTCGCCGAAAATGCATATCTCAGCTAGAAACCCCACGAAAATCAAGATGTCGCCGGTTCTGCATATCAAACCCACTGTGGAGTGGTGAAAACACCGGATAACGTGTTTCTCGCATTAAATAGCTCGAAAAGATCGATCTCGATGTTTCTGCATACATCGGACAGAAGTCTCACCAAGATTATCGCAGAAAATGCATATTTCAGCTTGACACCCCACGAAAACCAAGATATCTCCGGTTCTGCATATCCAACGAACAGTGGTGTGGTGAAATCGCCAGAAAACGTGTTTCTCGCATTAAATAGCTCGATAAGAGCGATCCCGATGATTCTGCATACTTCGGACTGAAGTCTCACCAAGATTGTCGCAGAAAATGCATATCTCAGCTTGAAACCCCAGGAAAACCAAGATATCTCCGGTTCTGCATATCCAACGAACAGAGGTGTGGTGAAAAACCCAGAAAACGTGTTTCTCGCATTAAATAGCTCGAAAAGAGCGCTCACGATTTTTCTGCATACTTCGGACAGAAGTCTCAACAAGATTATTGCAGAAAATGCATATCTCAGCTTGAAACCCCACGAAAACCAAGATATCTCCGGTTTTGCATATCAAACGCACTGTGGGGTGGTGAAAACACCAGAAAACGTGTTGCTCGCATTAAATAGCTCTAAAAGAGCGATATCGATGATTCTGCATACTTCGGACAGAAGTCTCACCAATATTATCGCAGAAAATGCATATCTCAGCTTGAAACCTCACGAACATCAAGATGTCGCCGGTTCTGCATATCAAACGCACTGTGGAGTGCTGAAAACACCAGATAACGTGTTTCTCGCATTAAATAGCTCGATAAGAGCGATCGCGATGATTCTGCATACTACGGACAGAAGTCTCACCAAGATTATCGCAGAAAATGCATATCTCAGCTTGAAACCCCACGAAAACCAAATTATCTCCGGTTCTGCATATCAAACCAACTGTGGAGTATTGAAAACACCAGATAACGTGTTTCTCGCATTAAATAGCTCGAAAAGTGTGATCTCGATGATTCTGCATACTTCTGTCTGAAGTCTCCCCAATATTATCGCACAAAATGCATATCTGAGCTTGAAACCCCACGAAAAGCAGGATATCGTTGGTTCTGCACATCATACGCACTGTGGAGTGGTGAAAACACCAGTTAACGTGTCTCTCGCATTAACTAGCTCGAAAGGAGCGTTCTCGATGATTCTGCATACTTCTCATAGATGAAACACCAAGATTATCGCAGAAAATGCATATCTCAGCTTGAAACCCCAGGAAAACCAAGATATCTCCGGTTCTGCATATCCAACGAACAGAGGTGTGGTGAGAACCCCAGAAAACGTGTTTCTCGCATTAAATAGCTCGAAAAGAGCGCTCTCGATTTTTCTGCATACTTCTGACTGAAGTCTCACCAAGATTATCGCAGAAAATGCATATCTCAGCTTGAAACCCCACGAAAACCAAATTATCTCCGGTTCTGCATATCAAACCAACTGTGGAGTAGTGAAAACACCAGATAACGTGTTTCTCGCATTAAATAGCTCGAAAAGTGTGATCTCGATGATTCTGCATACTTCTGTCTGAAGTCTCCCCAATATTATCGCAGAAAATGCATATCCCAGCTGGAAACACCACGAAAATCAAGATGTCGCCGGTTCTGCATATCAGACGCACTGTGCAGTGGTGAAAACACCAGATAACGTGTTTCTCGCATTAAATAGCTCCAAACGAGCGATCTAGATGATTCTGCATACTTTGGACAGAAGTCTCACCAAGATTATCGTAGAAAATGCATATCTCAGCTTGAAACCCGACGAAATCCAAGATGTCGCCAGTTCTGCATATCAAACCCACTGTGGAGTGGTGAAAACACCGGATAACGTGTTTCTCGCATTAAATAGCTCGAAAAGAGTGATCTAGATGATTCTGCATACTTCTGTCTGAAGTCTCACCAATATTATCGCAGAAAATGCATATCTGATCTTGAAACCCCACGAAAACCAGGATATCGTCGGTTCTGCACATCATACGCACTGTGGAGTGGTGAAAACACCAGTTAACGTGTCTCTCGCATTAACTAGCTCGAAAGGAGCGTTCTCGATGATTCTGCATACTTCTCATAGATGAAACATCAAGATTATCGCAGAAAATGCATATTTCAGCTGGAAACCCCACGAAAACCAAGTTATCGGCGGCTCTACATATCAAACGCACTGTGGAGTGGTCAAAACACCAGATAACGTGTTTCTCGCATTAAATAGCTCGAAAAGAGCGCTCTCGATGTTTCTGCATACTTCGGACAGAAGTCTCACCAAGATTATCGCAGAAAATGCATATCTCAGCTTGAAACCCCACGAAAACCAAGATATCTCCGGTTCTGCATATCCAACGAACTGTGGTGTGGTGAAAACCCCAGAAAACGTGTTTCTCGCATTAAATAGCTCGAAAAGAGCGCTCTCGATGTTTCTGCATACTTCGGACAGAAGTCTCACCAAGATTATCGCAGAAAATGCATATCTCAGCTTGAAACCCCACGAAAACCCAGATATCGCTGGTTCTACATATCAAACGCTCTGCGGAGTGGTGAAAACACCAGATAACGTGTTTCTCGCATTAGATATCTCGAAAAAAGCGATCCCGATGATTCTGCATACTTCTGACAGAAGTCTCACCAAGATTATCGTAGAAAATGCATATCACAACTTGAAACCCGACGAAAACCAAACATCGCCGGTTCTGCATATCAAACCAACTGTGGAGTGGTGAAAACCCCAGAAAACGTGTTTCTCGCATTAAATAGCTCGAAAAGTACGATCTCGATGACTCTGCATACTTCGGACAGAAGTCTCAACAAGATTATTGCAGAAAATGCATATCTCAGCTTGAAACCCCACGAAAACCAAGATATCTCCGGTTTTGCATATCAAACGCACTGTGGGGTGGTGAAAACACCAGAAAACGTGTTTCTCGCATTAAGTAGCTCGAAAAGAGCGTTCTCGAAGGTTCTGCATACTTCTGACAGAGGTCTCACCAATATTGTCGTAGAAAATGCATACCTCAGCTTGAAACCCGACCGAAACGAAGATACCTCCGGTTCTGCATGTCTAACGTACTGTGGAGTGGTGAATACACCACATAACGTGTTGCTCGCATTAAATAGCTCTAAAAGAGCGATATCGATGATTCTGCATACTTCGGACAGAAGTCTCACCAATATTATCGCAGAAAATGCATATCTCAGCTTGAAACCTCACGAACATCAAGATGTCGCCGGTTCTGCATATCAAACGCACTGTGGAGTGCTGAAAACACCAGAAAACGTGTTTCTCGCATTAAGTAGCTCGAAAAGAGCGTTCTCGAAGGTTCTGCATACTTCTGACAGAGGTCTCACCAATATTGTCGTAGAAAATGCATACCTCAGCTTGAAACCCCACGAAAACCAAGATATCTCCGGTTCTGCACATCCAACGAACTGTGGTGTGGTGAAAACCCCAGAAAACGTGTTTCTCGCATTAAATAGCTCGAAAAGAGCGCTCTTGATGTTTCTGCATACTTCGGACAGATGTTTCACCAAGATTATCGTAGAAAAAGCATATCTCAACTTGAAACCCGACGAAAACCGAACATCGCCGGTTCTGCATATCAAACCAACTGTGGAGTGGTGAAAACACCAGATAACGTGTTTCTCGCATTAAATAGCTGGAAACGAGCGATCTCGATGATTAAGCATACTTCGGACAGATTTCTCACCAAGATTATCGCAGAAAATGCACATCTGAGCTTGAAACCCCACGAAAACCAGGATATCGTCGGTTCTGCATATCACACGCACTGTGGAGTGGTGAAAACACCAGAAAACTTGTTTTTTCGCATTAAATAGCTCGAAAAGTGCGATATTGATGATTCTGCATACTTCGGACAGATGTTTCTCCAAGATTATCGTAGAAAATGCATATCACAACTTGAAACCCGACGAAAACCAAACATCGCCGGTTCTGCATATCAAACCAACTGTGGAGTGGTGAAAACCCCAGAAAACGTGTTTCTCGCATTAAATAGCTCGAAAAGTACGATCTCGATGACTCTGCATACTTCGGACAGAAGTCTCACCAATATTTTCGCAGAAAATGCATATCTCAGCTAGAAACCCCACGAAAATCAAGATGTCGCCGGTTCTGCATATCAAACCCACTGTGGAGTGGTGAAAACACCGGATAACGTGTTTCTCGCATTAAATAGCTCGAAAAGATCGATCTCGATGTTTCTGCATACATCGGACAGAAGTCTCACCAAGATTATCGCAGAAAATGCATATTTCAGCTTGACACCCCACGAAAACCAAGATATCTCCGGTTCTGCATATCCAACGAACAGTGGTGTGGTGAAATCGCCAGAAAACGTGTTTCTCGCATTAAATAGCTCGATAAGAGCGATCCCGATGATTCTGCATACTTCGGACAGAAGTCTCACCAAGATTGTCGCAGAAAATGCATATCTCAGCTTGAAACCCCAGGAAAACCAAGATATCTCCGGTTTTGCATATCAAACGCACTGTGGGGTGGTGAAAACACCAGAAAACGTGTTTCTCGCATTAAGTAGCTCGAAAAGAGCGTTCTCGAAGGTTCTGCATACTTCTGACAGAGGTCTCACCAATATTGTCGTAGAAAATGCATACCTCAGCTTGAAACCCGACCGAAACGAAGATACCTCCGGTTCTGCATGTCTAACGTACTGTGGAGTGGTGAATACACCACATAACGTGTTGCTCGCATTGAATAGCTCTAAAAGAGCGATATCGATGATTCTGCATACTTCGGACAGAAGTCTCACCAATATTATCGCAGAAAATGCATATCTCAGCTTGAAACCTCACGAACATCAAGATGTCGCCGGTTCTGCATATCAAACGCACTGTGGAGTGCTGAAAACACCAGATAACGTGTTTCTCGCGATTAAATAGCTCGATAAGAGCGATCGCGATGATTCTGCATACTACGGACAGAAGTCTCACCAATATTGTCGTAGAAAATGCATACCTCAGCTTGAAACCCGACCGAAACGAAGATACCTCCGGTTCTGCATGTCTAACGTACTGTGGAGTGGTGAATACACCACATAACGTGTTGCTCGCATTAAATAGCTCTAAAAGAGCGATATCGATGATTCTGCATACTTCGGACAGAAGTCTCACCAATATTATCGCAGAAAATGCATATCTCAGCTTGAAACCTCACGAACATCAAGATGTCGCCGGTTCTGCATATCAAACGCACTGTGGAGTGCTGAAAACACCAGATAACGTGTTTCTCGCATTAAATAGCTCGATAAGAGCGATCGCGATGATTCTGCATACTACGGACAGAAGTCTCACCAAGATTATCGCAGAAAATGCATATCTCAGCTTGAAACCCCACGAAAACCAAATTATCTCCGGTTCTGCATATCAAACCAACTGTGGAGTAGTGAAAACACCAGATAACGTGTTTCTCGCATTAAATAGCTCGAAAAGTGTGATCTCGATGATTCTGCATACTTCTGTCTGAAGTCTCCCCAATATTATCGCACAAAATGCATATCTGAGCTTGAAACCCCACGAAAAGCAGGATATCGTTGGTTCTGCACATCATACGCACTGTGGAGTGGAGAAAACACCAGATAACGTGTTTCTCGCATTAAATAGCTCGAAACGAGCGATCTCGATGATTCAGCATACTTCGGACAGAAGTCTCACCAAGATTATCGCAGGAATTGCATATCTCAGCTTGAACCCCGACGAAATCCAAGATGTCGCCGGTTCTGCATATCAAACGCACTGTGGAGTGGTGAAAACACCAGAAAACTTGTTTTTTCGCATTAAATAGCTCGAAAAGAGCGATCTTGATGATTCTGCATACTTCGGACAGATGTTTCACCGAGATTATCGTAGAATATGCATATCTCAACTTGAAACCCGACGAAAACCAAACATCGCCGGTTCTGCATATCAAACCAACTGTGGAGTAGTGAAAACACCAGATAACGTGTTTCTCGCATTAAATAGCTCGAAAAGTACGATCTCGATGACTCTGCATACTTCGGACAGAAGTCTCACCAATATTTTCGCAGAAAATGCATATCTCAGCTAGAAACCCCACGAAAACCAAGTTATCGGCGGCTCTACATATCAAACGCACTGTGGAGTGGTGAAAACGCCAGAAAACGTGTTCCTCGCATTAAATAGCTCGAAAAGAGCGATCCCGATGATTCTGCATACTTCGGACAGAAGTCTCATCAATATTATCGCAGAAAATGCATATCTCAGCTTGAAACCTCACGAACATCAAGATGTCGCCGGTTCTGCATATCAAACGCACTGTGGAGTGCTGAAAACACCAGATAACGTGTTTCTCGCATTAAATAGCTCGATAAGAGCGATCGCGATGATTCTGCATACTACGGACAGAAGTCTCACCAAGATTATCGCAGAAAATGCATATCTCAGCTTGAAACCCCACGAAAACCAAATTATCTCCGGTTCTGCATATCAAACCAACTGTGGAGTAGTGAAAACCCCAGATAACGTGTTTCTCGCATCAAATAGCTCGAAAAGTGTGATCTCGATGATTCTGCATACTTCTGTCTGAAGTCTCCCCAATATTATCGCACAAAATGCATATCTGAGCTTGAAACCCCACGAAAAGCAGGATATCGTTGGTTCTGCACATCATACGCACTGTGGAGTGGAGAAAACACCAGATAACGTGTTTCTCGCATTAAATAGCTCGAAACGAGCGATCTCGATGATTCAGCATACTTCGGACAGAAGTCTCACCTAGATTATCGCAGGAATTGCATATCTCAGCTTGAACCCCGACGAAATCCAAGATGTCGCCGGTTCTGCATATCAAACGCACTGTGGAGTGGTGAAAACACCAGAAAACTTGTTTTTTCGCATTAAATAGCTCGAAAAGAGCGATCTTGATGATTCTACATACTTCGGACAGATGTTTCACCAAGATTATCGTAGAAAATGCATATCTCAACTTGAAACCCGACGAAAACCAAACATCGCCGGTTCTGCATATCAAACCAACTGTGGAGTGGTGAAAACCCCAGAAAACGTGTTTCTCGCATTAAATAGCTCGAAAAGTACGATCTCGATGACTCTGCATACTTCGGACAGAAGACTCACCAATATTTTCGCAGAAAATGCATATCTCAGCTAGAAACCCCACGAAAAACAAGATGTCGCCGGTTCTGCATATCAAACGCACTGTGGAGTGGTGAAAACAACCAGATAACGTGTTTCTCGCATTAAATAGCTCCAAACGAGCGATCTAGATGATTCTGCATACTTTGGACAGAAGTCTCACCAAGATTATCGTAGAAAATGCATATCTCAGCTTGAAACCCGACGAAATCCAAGATGTCGCCAGTTCTGCATATCAAACCCACTGTGGAGTGGTGAAAACACCGGATAACGTGTTTCTCGCATTAAATAGCTCGAAAAGAGTGATCTAGATGATTCTGCATACTTCTGTCTGAAGTCTCACCAATATTATCGCAGAAAATGCATATCTGATCTTGAAACCCCACGAAAACCAGGATATCGTCGGTTCTGCACATCATACGCACTGTGGAGTGGTGAAAACACCAGTTAACGTGTCTCTCGCATTAACTAGCTCGAAAGGAGCGTTCTCGATGATTCTGCATACTTCTCATAGATGAAACACCAAGATTATCGCAGAAAATGCATATTTCAGCTGGAAACCCCACGAAAACCAAGTTATCGGCGGCTCTACATATCAAACGCACTGTGGAGTGGTCAAAACACCAGATAACGTGTTTCTCGCATTAAATAGCTCGAAAAGAGCGCTCTCGATGTTTCTGCATACTTCGGACAGAAGTCTCACCAAGATTATCGCAGAAAATGCATATCTCAGCTTGAAACCCCACGAAAACCAAGATATCTCCGGTTCTGCATATCCAACGAACTGTGGTGTGGTGAAAACCCCAGAAAACGTGTTTCTCGCATTCAATAGCTCGAAAAGAGCGCTCTCGATGTTTCTGCATACTTCGGACAGAAGTCTCACCAAGATTATCGCAGAAAATGCATATCTCAGCTTGAAACCCCACGAAAACCCAGATATCGCTGGTTCTACATATCAAACGCACTGCGGCGTGGTGAAAACACCAGATAACGTGTTTCTCGCATTAGATATCTCGAAAAAAGCGATCCCGATGATTCTGCATACTTCTGACAGAAGTCTCACCAAGATTATCGTAGAAAATGCATATCACAACTTGAAACCCGACGAAAACCAAACATCGCCGGTTCTGCATATCAAACCAACTGTGGAGTGGTGAAAACCCCAGAAAACGTGTTTCTCGCATTAAATAGCTCGAAAAGTACGATCTCGATGACTCTGCATACTTCGGACAGAAGTCTCAACAAGATTATTGCAGAAAATGCATATCTCAGCTTGAAACCCCACGAAAACCAAGATATCTCCGGTTTTGCATATCAAACGCACTGTGGGGTGGTGAAAACACCAGAAAACGTGTTTCTCGCATTAAGTAGCTCGAAAAGAGCGTTCTCGAAGGTTCTGCATACTTCTGACAGAGGTCTCACCAATATTGTCGTAGAAAATGCATACCTCAGCTTGAAACCCGACCGAAACGAAGATACCTCCGGTTCTGCATGTCTAACGTACTGTGGAGTGGTGAATACACCACATAACGTGTTGCTCGCATTAAATAGCTCTAAAAGAGCGATATCGATGATTCTGCATACTTCGGACAGAAGTCTCACCAATATTATCGCAGAAAATGCATATCTCAGCTTGAAACCTCACGAACATCAAGATGTCGCCGGTTCTGCATATCAAACGCACTGTGGAGTGCTGAAAACACCAGAAAACGTGTTTCTCGCATTAAGTAGCTCGAAAAGAGCGTTCTCGAAGGTTCTGCATACTTCTGACAGAGGTCTCACCAATATTGTCGTAGAAAATGCATACCTCAGCTTGAAACCCAACGAAAGCCAAGATATCGCTGGTTCTGCATATCAAACGCACTGTGGAGTGGTGAAAACCCCTGACAAGGTTTTTCTCGCATTAACTAGCTCGAAAAGAGCGATCTCGATGATTCAGCCTAATTCGGACAGAAGTCTCTCCATGATTATCGCAGAAAATGCATATCTCTGCTAGAAACCCCGCGAAAACCAACATATCTCCGGTTCTGCACATCCAACGAACTGTGGTGTGGTGAAAACCCCAGAAAACGTGTTTCTCGCATTAAATAGCTCGAAAAGAGCGCTCTTGATGTTTCTGCATACTTCGGACAGATGTTTCACCAAGATTATCGTAGAAAAAGCATATCTCAACTTGAAACCCGACGAAAACCAAACATCGCCGGTTCTGCATATCAAACCAACTGTGGAGTGGTGAAAACACCAGATAACGTGTTTCTCGCATTAAATAGCTGGAAACGAGCGATCTCGATGATTAAGCATACTTCGGACAGATTTCTCACCAAGATTATCGCAGAAAATGCACATCTGAGCTTGAAACCCCACGAAAACCAGGATATCGTCGGTTCTGCATATCACACGCACTGTGGAGTGGTGAAAACACCAGATAACGTGTTTCTCGCATTAAATAGCTGGAAACGAGCGATCTCGATGATTAAGCATACTTCGGACAGATTTCTCACCAAGATTATCGCAGGAATTGCATATCTCAGCTTGAACCCCGACGAAATCCAAGATGTCGCCGGTTCTGCATATCAAACGCACTGTGGAGTGGTGAAAACACCAGAAAACTTGTTTTTTCGCATTAAATAGCTCGAAAAGTGCGATATTGATGATTCTGCATACTTCGGACAGATGTTTCTCCAAGATTATCGTAGAAAATGCATATCACAACTTGAAACCCGACGAAAACCAAACATCGCCGGTTCTGCATATCAAACCAACTGTGGAGTGGTGAAAACCCCAGAAAACGTGTTTCTCGCATTAAATAGCTCGAAAAGTACGATCTCGATGACTCTGCATACTTCGGACAGAAGTCTCACCAATATTTTCGCAGAAAATGCATATCTCAGCTTGAACCCCGACGAAATCCAAGATGTCGCCGGTTCTGCATATCAAACGCACTGTGGAGTGGTGAAAACACCAGAAAACTTGTTTTTTCGCATTAAATAGCTCGAAAAGTGCGATATTGATGATTCTGCATACTTCGGACAGATGTTTCTCCAAGATTATCGTAGAAAATGCATATCACAACTTGAAACCCGACGAAAACCAAACATCGCCGGTTCTGCATATCAAACCAACTGTGGAGTGGTGAAAACCCCAGAAAACGTGTTTCTCGCATTAAATAGCTCGAAAAGTACGATCTCGATGACTCTGCATACTTCGGACAGAAGTCTCACCAATATTTTCGCAGAAAATGCATATCTCAGCTAGAAACCCCACGAAAATCAAGATGTCGCCGGTTCTGCATATCAAACCCACTGTGGAGTGGTGAAAACACCGGATAACGTGTTTCTCGCATTAAATAGCTCGAAAAGATCGATCTCGATGTTTCTGCATACATCGGACAGAAGTCTCACCAAGATTACCGCAGAAAATGCATATTTCAGCTTGACACCCCACGAAAACCAAGATATCTCCGGTTCTGCATATCCAACGAACAGTGGTGTGGTGAAATCGCCAGAAAACGTGTTTCTCGCATTAAATAGCTCGATAAGAGCGATCCCGATGATTCTGCATACTTCGGACAGAAGTCTCACCAAGATTGTCGCAGAAAATGCATATCTCAGCTTGAAACCCCAGGAAAACCAAGATATCTCCGGTTCTGCATATCCAACGAACAGAGGTGTGGTGAAAACCCCAGAAAACGTGTTTCTCGCATTAAATAGCTCGAAAAGAGCGCTCTCGATTTTTCTGCATACTTCGGACAGAAGTCTCAACAAGATTATTGCAGAAAATGCATATCTCAGCTTGAAACCCCACGAAAACCAAGATATCTCCGGTTTTGCATATCAAACGCACTGTGGGGTGGTGAAAACACCAGAAAACGTGTTTCTCGCATTAAGTAGCTCGAAAAGAGCGTTCTCGAAGGTTCTGCATACTTCTGACAGAGGTCTCACCAATATTGTCGAAGAAAATGCATACCTCAGCTTGAAACCCGACCGAAACGAAGATACCTCCGGTTCTGCATGTCTAACGTACTGTGGAGTGGTGAATACACCACATAACGTGTTGCTCGCATTAAATAGCTCTAAAAGAGCGATATCGATGATTCTGCATACTTCGGACAGAAGTCTCACCAATATTATCGCAGAAAATGCATATCTCAGCTTGAAACCTCACGAACATCAAGATGTCGCCGGTTCTGCATATCAAACGCACTGTGGAGTGCTGAAAACACCAGATAACGTGTTTCTCGCATTAAATAGCTCGATAAGAGCGATCGCGATGATTCTGCATACTACGGACAGAAGTCTCACCAAGATTATCGCAGAAAATGCATATCTCAGCTTGAAACCCCACGAAAACCAAATTATCTCCGGTTCTGCATATCAAACCAACTGTGGAGTAGTGAAAACACCAGATAACGTGTTTCTCGCATTAAATAGCTCGAAAAGTGTGATCTCGATGATTCTGCATACTTCTGTCTGAAGTCTCCCCAATATTATCGCACAAAATGCATATTTCAGCTGGAAACCCCACGAAAACCAAGTTATCGGCGGCTCTACATATCAAACGCACTGTGGAGTGGTGAAAACGCCAGAAAACGTGTTCCTCGCATTAAATAGCTCGAAAAGAGCGATCCCGATGATTCTGCATACTTCGGACAGAAGTCTCACCAAGATTATCGCAGAAAATGCATATCTCAGCTTGAAACCCCAGGAAAACCAAGATATCTCCGGTTCTGCATATCCAACGAACAGAGGTGTGGTGAAAACCCCAGAAAACGTGTTTCTCGCATTAAATAGCTCGAAAAGAGCGCTCTCGATTTTTCTGCATACTTCTGACAGAAGTCTCACCAAGATTATCGCAGAAAATGCATATCTCAGCTTGAAACCCCACGAAAACCAAATTATCTCCGGTTCTGCATATCAAACCAACTGTGGAGTAGTGAAAACACCAGATAACGTGTTTCTCGCATTAAATAGCTCGAAAAGTGTGATCTAGATGATTCTGCATACTTCTGTCTGAAGTCTCCCCAATATTATCGCAGAAAATGCATATCCCAGCTGGAAACACCACGAAAATCAAGATGTCGCCGGTTCTGCATATCAAACGCACTGTGCAGTGGTGAAAACACCAGATAACGTGTTTCTCGCATTAAATAGCTCCAAACGAGCGATCTAGATGATTCTGCATACTTCGGACAGAAGTCTCACCAATATTATCGCAGAAAATGCATATCTCAGCTTGAAACCTCACGAACATCAAGATGTCGCCAGTTCTGCATATCAAACGCACTGTGGAGTGCTGAAAACACCAGATAACGTGTTTCTCGCATTAAATAGCTCGATAAGAGCGATCGCGATGATTCTGCATACTACGGACAGAAGTCTCACCAAGATTATCGCAGAAAATGCATATCTCAGCTTGAAACCCCACGAAAACCAAATTATCTCCGGTTCTGCATATCAAACCAACTGTGGAGTAGTGAAAACACCAGATAACGTGTTTCTCGCATTAAATAGCTCGAATAGAGCGATCTCGAAGATTCTGCATACTTCTGACAGAAGACTCACCAAGATTATCGCAGAAAATGTATGTCTCAGCTGGAAACCCCACGAAAACCAAGATATCGCCGGTTCTGCATATCAGACGCATTGTGGAGTGGTGAAAACACCAGAAAACTTGTTTTTTCGCATTAAATATCTCGAAACGAGCGATCTAGATGATTCTGCAAACTTCTGACAGAAGTCTCACCAAGATTATCGTAGAAAATGCATATCTCAGCTTGAAACCCGACGAAATCCAAGATGTCGCCAGTTCTGCATATCAAACCCACTGTGGAGTGGTGAAAACACCGGATAACGTGTTTCTCGCATTAAATAGCTCGAAAAGAGTGATCTAGATGATTCTGCATACTTCTGTCTGAAGTATCACCAATATTATCGCAGAAAATGCATATCTGAGCTTGAAACCCCACGAAAACCAGGATATCGTCGGTTCTGCACATCATACGCACTGTGGAGTGGTGAAAACACCAGTTAACGTGTTTCTCGCATTAAATAGCTCGATAAGAGCGATCCCGATGATTCTGCATACTTCGGACAGAAGTCTCACCAAGATTGTCGCAGAAAATGCATATCTCAGCTTGAAACCCCAGGAAAACCAAGATATCTCCGGTTCTGCATATCCAACGAACAGAGGTGTGGTGAAAACCCCAGAAAACGTGTTTCTCGCATTAAATAGCTCGAAAAGAGCGCTCTCGATGTTTCTGCATACTTCGGACAGAAGTCTCACCAAGATTATCGCAGAAAATGCATATCTCAGCTTGAAACCCCACGAAAACCCAGATATCGCTGGTTCTACATATCAAACGCACTGCGGAGTGGTGAAAACACCAGATAACGTGTTTCTCGCATTAGATATCTCGAAAAAAGCGATCCCGATGATTCTGCATACTTCTGACAGAAGTCTCACCAAGATTATCGTAGAAAATGCATATCTCAGCTTGAACCCCGACGAAATCCAAGATGTCGCCGGTTCTGCATGTCAAACGCACTGTGGAGTGGTGAAAACCCCAGAAAACGTGTTTCTCGCATTAAATAGCTCGAAAAGTACGATCTCGATGACTCTGCATACTTCGGACAGAAGTCTCACCAATATTTTCGCAGAAAATGCATATCTCAGCTTGAACCCCGACGAAATCCAAGATGTCGCCGGTTCTGCATATCAAACGCACTGTGGAGTGGTGAAAACACCAGAAAACTTGTTTTTTCGCATTAAATAGCTCGAAAAGTGCGATATTGATGATTCTGCATACTTCGGACAGATGTTTCTCCAAGATTATCGTAGAAAATGCATATCACAACTTGAAACCCGACGAAAACCAAACATCGCCGGTTCTGCATATCAAACCAACTGTGGAGTGGTGAAAACCCCAGAAAACGTGTTTCTCGCATTAAATAGCTCGAAAAGTACGATCTCGATGACTCTGCATACTTCGGACAGAAGTCTCACCAATATTTTCGCAGAAAATGCATATCTCAGCTAGAAACCCCACGAAAATCAAGATGTCGCCGGTTCTGCATATCAAACCCACTGTGGAGTGGTGAAAACACCGGATAACGTGTTTCTCGCATTAAATAGCTCGAAAAGATCGATCTCGATGTTTCTGCATACATCGGACAGAAGTCTCACCAAGATTACCGCAGAAAATGCATATTTCAGCTTGACACCCCACGAAAACCAAGATATCTCCGGTTCTGCATATCCAACGAACAGTGGTGTGGTGAAATCGCCAGAAAACGTGTTTCTCGCATTAAATAGCTCGATAAGAGCGATCCCGATGATTCTGCATACTTCGGACAGAAGTCTCACCAAGATTGTCGCAGAAAATGCATATCTCAGCTTGAAACCCCAGGAAAACCAAGATATCTCCAGTTCTGCATATCCAACGAACAGAGGTGTGGTGAAAACCCCAGAAAACGTGTTTCTCGCATTAAATAGCTCGAAAAGAGCGCTCTCGATTTTTCTGCATACTTCGGACAGAAGTCTCAACAAGATTATTGCAGAAAATGCATATCTCAGCTTGAAACCCCACGAAAACCAAGATATCTCCGGTTTTGCATATCAAACGCACTGTGGGGTGGTGAAAACACCAGAAAACGTGTTTCTCGCATTAAGTAGCTCGAAAAGAGCGTTCTCGAAGGTTCTGCATACTTCTGACAGAGGTCTCACCAATATTGTCGAAGAAAATGCATACCTCAGCTTGAAACCCGACCGAAACGAAGATACCTCCGGTTCTGCATGTCTAACGTACTGTGGAGTGGTGAATACACCACATAACGTGTTGCTCGCATTAAATAGCTCTAAAAGAGCGATATCGATGATTCTGCATACTTCGGACAGAAGTCTCACCAATATTATCGCAGAAAATGCATATCTCAGCTTGAAACCTCACGAACATCAAGATGTCGCCGGTTCTGCATATCAAACGCACTGTGGAGTGCTGAAAACACCAGATAACGTGTTTCTCGCATTAAATAGCTCGATAAGAGCGATCGCGATGATTCTGCATACTACGGACAGAAGTCTCACCAAGATTATCGCAGAAAATGCATATCTCAGCTTGAAACCCCACGAAAACCAAATTATCTCCGGTTCTGCATATCAAACCAACTGTGGAGTAGTGAAAACACCAGATAACGTGTTTCTCGCATTAAATAGCTCGAAAAGTGTGATCTCGATGATTCTGCATACTTCTGTCTGAAGTCTCCCCAATATTATCGCACAAAATGCATATTTCAGCTGGAAACCCCACGAAAACCAAGTTATCGGCGGCTCTACATATCAAACGCACTGTGGAGTGGTGAAAACGCCAGAAAACGTGTTCCTCGCATTAAATAGCTCGAAAAGAGCGATCCCGATGATTCTGCATACTTCGGACAGAAGTCTCACCAAGATTATCGCAGAAAATGCATATCTCAGCTTGAAACCCCAGGAAAACCAAGATATCTCCGGTTCTGCATATCCAACGAACAGAGGTGTGGTGAAAACCCCAGAAAACGTGTTTCTCGCATTAAATAGCTCGAAAAGAGCGCTCTCGATTTTTCTGCATACTTCTGACAGAAGTCTCACCAAGATTATCGCAGAAAATGCATATCTCAGCTTGAAACCCCACGAAAACCAAATTATCTCCGGTTCTGCATATCAAACCAACTGTGGAGTAGTGAAAACACCAGATAACGTGTTTCTCGCATTAAATAGCTCGAAAAGTGTGATCTAGATGATTCTGCATACTTCTGTCTGAAGTCTCCCCAATATTATCGCAGAAAATGCATATCCCAGCTGGAAACACCACGAAAATCAAGATGTCGCCGGTTCTGCATATCAAACGCACTGTGCAGTGGTGAAAACACCAGATAACGTGTTTCTCGCATTAAATAGCTCCAAACGAGCGATCTAGATGATTCTGCATACTTCGGACAGAAGTCTCACCAATATTATCGCAGAAAATGCATATCTCAGCTTGAAACCTCACGAACATCAAGATGTCGCCAGTTCTGCATATCAAACGCACTGTGGAGTGCTGAAAACACCAGATAACGTGTTTCTCGCATTAAATAGCTCGATAAGAGCGATCGCGATGATTCTGCATACTACGGACAGAAGTCTCACCAAGATTATCGCAGAAAATGCATATCTCAGCTTGAAACCCCACGAAAACCAAATTATCTCCGGTTCTGCATATCAAACCAACTGTGGAGTAGTGAAAACACCAGATAACGTGTTTCTCGCATTAAATAGCTCGAATAGAGCGATCTCGAAGATTCTGCATACTTCTGACAGAAGACTCACCAAGATTATCGCAGAAAATGTATGTCTCAGCTGGAAACCCCACGAAAACCAAGATATCGCCGGTTCTGCATATCAGACGCATTGTGGAGTGGTGAAAACACCAGAAAACTTGTTTTTTCGCATTAAATATCTCGAAACGAGCGATCTAGATGATTCTGCAAACTTCTGACAGAAGTCTCACCAAGATTATCGTAGAAAATGCATATCTCAGCTTGAAACCCGACGAAATCCAAGATGTCGCCAGTTCTGCATATCAAACCCACTGTGGAGTGGTGAAAACACCGGATAACGTGTTTCTCGCATTAAATAGCTCGAAAAGAGTGATCTAGATGATTCTGCATACTTCTGTCTGAAGTATCACCAATATTATCGCAGAAAATGCATATCTGAGCTTGAAACCCCACGAAAACCAGGATATCGTCGGTTCTGCACATCATACGCACTGTGGAGTGGTGAAAACACCAGTTAACGTGTTTCTCGCATTAAATAGCTCGATAAGAGCGATCCCGATGATTCTGCATACTTCGGACAGAAGTCTCACCAAGATTATCGCAGAAAATGCATATCTCAGCTTGAAACCCCACGAAAACCCAGATATCGCTGGTTCTACATATCAAACGCACTGCGGAGTGGTGAAAACACCAGATAACGTGTTTCTCGCATTAGATATCTCGAAAAAAGCGATCCCGATGATTCTGCATACTTCTGACAGAAGTCTCACCAAGATTATCGTAGAAAATGCATATCTCAGCTTGAACCCCGACGAAATCCAAGATGTCGCCGGTTCTGCATGTCAAACGCACTGTGGAGTGGTGAAAACCCCAGAAAACGTGTTTCTCGCATTAAATAGCTCGAAAAGTACGATCTCGATGACTCTGCATACTTCGGACAGAAGTCTCACCAATATTTTCGCAGAAAATGCATATCTCAGCTTGAACCCCGACGAAATCCAAGATGTCGCCGGTTCTGCATATCAAACGCACTGTGGAGTGGTGAAAACACCAGAAAACTTGTTTTTTCGCATTAAATAGCTCGAAAAGTGCGATATTGATGATTCTGCATACTTCGGACAGATGTTTCTCCAAGATTATCGTAGAAAATGCATATCACAACTTGAAACCCGACGAAAACCAAACATCGCCGGTTCTGCATATCAAACCAACTGTGGAGTGGTGAAAACCCCAGAAAACGTGTTTCTCGCATTAAATAGCTCGAAAAGTACGATCTCGATGACTCTGCATACTTCGGACAGAAGTCTCACCAATATTTTCGCAGAAAATGCATATCTCAGCTAGAAACCCCACGAAAATCAAGATGTCGCCGGTTCTGCATATCAAACCCACTGTGGAGTGGTGAAAACACCGGATAACGTGTTTCTCGCATTAAATAGCTCGAAAAGATCGATCTCGATGTTTCTGCATACATCGGACAGAAGTCTCACCAAGATTACCGCAGAAAATGCATATTTCAGCTTGACACCCCACGAAAACCAAGATATCTCCGGTTCTGCATATCCAACGAACAGTGGTGTGGTGAAATCGCCAGAAAACGTGTTTCTCGCATTAAATAGCTCGATAAGAGCGATCCCGATGATTCTGCATACTTCGGACAGAAGTCTCACCAAGATTGTCGCAGAAAATGCATATCTCAGCTTGAAACCCCAGGAAAACCAAGATATCTCCAGTTCTGCATATCCAACGAACAGAGGTGTGGTGAAAACCCCAGAAAACGTGTTTCTCGCATTAAATAGCTCGAAAAGAGCGCTCTCGATTTTTCTGCATACTTCGGACAGAAGTCTCAACAAGATTATTGCAGAAAATGCATATCTCAGCTTGAAACCCCACGAAAACCAAGATATCTCCGGTTTTGCATATCAAACGCACTGTGGGGTGGTGAAAACACCAGAAAACGTGTTTCTCGCATTAAGTAGCTCGAAAAGAGCGTTCTCGAAGGTTCTGCATACTTCTGACAGAGGTCTCACCAATATTGTCGAAGAAAATGCATACCTCAGCTTGAAACCCGACCGAAACGAAGATACCTCCGGTTCTGCATGTCTAACGTACTGTGGAGTGGTGAATACACCACATAACGTGTTGCTCGCATTAAATAGCTCTAAAAGAGCGATATCGATGATTCTGCATACTTCGGACAGAAGTCTCACCAATATTATCGCAGAAAATGCATATCTCAGCTTGAAACCTCACGAACATCAAGATGTCGCCGGTTCTGCATATCAAACGCACTGTGGAGTGCTGAAAACACCAGATAACGTGTTTCTCGCATTAAATAGCTCGATAAGAGCGATCGCGATGATTCTGCATACTACGGACAGAAGTCTCACCAAGATTATCGCAGAAAATGCATATCTCAGCTTGAAACCCCACGAAAACCAAATTATCTCCGGTTCTGCATATCAAACCAACTGTGGAGTAGTGAAAACACCAGATAACGTGTTTCTCGCATTAAATAGCTCGAAAAGTGTGATCTCGATGATTCTGCATACTTCTGTCTGAAGTCTCCCCAATATTATCGCACAAAATGCATATCTGAGCTTGAAACCCCACGAAAAGCAGGATATCGTTGGTTCTGCACATCTTACGCACTGTGGAGTGGAGAAAACACCAGATAACGTGTTTCTCGCATTAAATATCTCGAAACGAGCGATCTCGATGATTCAGCATACTTCGGACAGAAGTCTCACCAAGATTATCGCAGGAATTGCATATCTCAGCTTGAACCCCGACGAAATCCAAGATGTCGCCGGTTCTGCATATCAAACGCACTGTGGAGTGGTGAAAACACCAGAAAACTTGTTTTTCGCATTAAATAGCTCGAAAAGAGCGATCTTGATGATTCTGCATACTTCGGACAGATGTTTCACCAAGATTATCGTAGAAAATGCATATCTCAACTTGAAACCCGACGAAAACCAAACATCGCCGGTTCTGCATATCAAACCAACTGTGGAGTGGTGAAAACCCCAGAAAACGTGTTTCTCGCATTAAATAGCTCGAAAAGTACGATCTCGATGACTCTGCATACTTCGGACAGAAGTCTCACCAATATTTTCGCAGAAAATGCATATCTCAGTTAGAAACCCCACGAAAATCAAGATGTCGCCGGTTCTGCATATCAAACGCACTGTGGAGTGGTGAAAACAACCAGATAACGTGTTTCTCGCATTAAATAGCTCGAATAGAGCGATCTCGAAGATTCTGCATACTTCTGACAGAAGACTCACCAAGATTATCGCAGAAAATGTATGTCTCAGCTGGAAACCCCACGAAAACCAAGATATCGCCGGTTCTGCATATCAGACGCACTGTGGAGTGGTGAAAACACCAGAAAACTTGTTTTTTCGCATTAAATATCTCGAAACGAGCGATCTAGATGATTCTGCAAACTTCTGACAGAAGTCTCACCAAGATTATCGTAGAAAATGCATATCTCAGCTTGAAACCCGACGAAATCCAAGATGTCGCCAGTTCTGCATATCAAACCCACTGAAGAGTGGTGAAAACACCGGATAACGTGTTTCTCGCATTAGATATCTCGAAAAAAGCGATCCCGATGATTCTGCATACTTCTGACAGAAGTCTCACCAAGATTATCGTAGAAAATGCATATCTCAGCTTGAACCCCGACGAAATCCAAGATGTCGCCGGTTCTGCATATCAAACGCACTGTGGAGTGGTGGAAACACCAGTTAACGTGTTTCTCGCATCAAATAGCTCGAAAAGAGCGATCTCGATGATTCTGCATACTTCGGACAGAAGTCTCACCAAGATTATCGTAAAAAATGCATATCTCAGCTTGAAACCCAACGAAAGCCAAGATATCGCTGGTTCTGCATATCAAACGCACTGTGGAGTGGTGAAAACCCCTGACAAGGTTTTTCTCGCATTAACTAGCTCGAAAAGAGCGATCTCGATGATTCAGCCTAATTCGGACAGAAGTCTCTCCATGTTTATCGGAGAAAATGCATATCTCAGCTTGAAACCCCACGAAAACCAAGATATCGCTGGTTCTGCATATCAAACGCACTGTGGAGTGCTGAAAACACCAGATAACGTTTTGTCGCGTTAAATAGCTCGAATAGAGCGATCTCGATGATTCTGCATACTTCGGACAGAACTCTCACCAAGATTATCGCTGAAAATGCATATCTCAGCTTGAAACCCCACGAAAACCCAGATATCGCCGGTTCTGCATATCAAACCAACTGTGGAGTGGTGAAAACACCAGACAACGTGTTTCTCGCATTAAATAGATCGAAAAGTGCGATCTCGATGATTCTGCATACTTCTAACCGAAGTCTCACCATGATTATCGCAGAAAATGCATATCTCTGCTAGAAACCCCACGAAAACCAAGTTATCTCCGGTTCTGCACATCCAACGAACTGTGGTGTGGTGAAAACCCCAGAAAACGTGTTTCTCGCATTAAATAGCTCGAAAAGATCGATCTCGATGTTTCTGCATACATCGGACAGAAGTCTCACCAAGATTACCGCAGAAAATGCATATTTCAGCTTGACACCCCACGAAAACCAAGATATCTCCGGTTCTGCATATCCAACGAACAGTGGTGTGGTGAAATCGCCAGAAAACGTGTTTCTCGCATTAAATAGCTCGATAAGAGCAATCCCGATGATTCTGCATACTTCGGACAGAAGTCTCACCAAGATTGTCGCAGAAAATGCATATCTCAGCTTGAAACCCCAGGAAAACCAAGATATCTCCAGTTCTGCATATCCAACGAACAGAGGTGTGGTGAAAACCCCAGAAAACGTGTTTCTCGCATTAAATAGCTCGAAAAGAGCGCTCTCGATTTTTCTGCATACTTCGGACAGAAGTCTCAACAAGATTATTGCAGAAAATGCATATCTCAGCTTGAAACCCCACGAAAACCAAGATATCTCCGGTTTTGCATATCAAACGCACTGTGGGGTGGTGAAAACACCAGAAAACGTGTTTCTCGCATTAAGTAGCTCGAAAAGAGCGTTCTCGAAGGTTCTGCATACTTCTGACAGAGGTCTCACCAATATTGTCGAAGAAAATGCATACCTCAGCTTGAAACCCGACCGAAACGAAGATACCTCCGGTTCTGCATGTCTAACGTACTGTGGAGTGGTGAATACACCACATAACGTGTTGCTCGCATTAAATAGCTCTAAAAGAGCGATATCGATGATTCTGCATACTTCGGACAGAAGTCTCACCAATATTATCGCAGAAAATGCATATCTCAGCTTGAAACCTCACGAACATCAAGATGTCGCCGGTTCTGCATATCAAACGCACTGTGGAGTGCTGAAAACACCAGATAACGTGTTTCTCGCATTAAATAGCTCGATAAGAGCGATCGCGATGATTCTGCATACTACGGACAGAAGTCTCACCAAGATTATCGCAGAAAATGCATATCTCAGCTTGAAACCCCACGAAAACCAAATTATCTCCGGTTCTGCATATCAAACCAACTGTGGAGTAGTGAAAACACCAGATAACGTGTTTCTCGCATTAAATAGCTCGAAAAGTGTGATCTCGATGATTCTGCATACTTCTGTCTGAAGTCTCCCCAATATTATCGCACAAAATGCATATCTGAGCTTGAAACCCCACGAAAAGCAGGATATCGTTGGTTCTGCACATCTTACGCACTGTGGAGTGGAGAAAACACCAGATAACGTGTTTCTCGCATTAAATATCTCGAAACGAGCGATCTCGATGATTCAGCATACTTCGGACAGAAGTCTCACCAAGATTATCGCAGGAATTGCATATCTCAGCTTGAACCCCGACGAAATCCAAGATGTCGCCGGTTCTGCATATCAAACGCACTGTGGAGTGGTGAAAACACCAGAAAACTTGTTTTTCGCATTAAATAGCTCGAAAAGAGCGATCTTGATGATTCTGCATACTTCGGACAGATGTTTCACCAAGATTATCGTAGAAAATGCATATCTCAACTTGAAACCCGACGAAAACCAAACATCGCCGGTTCTGCATATCAAACCAACTGTGGAGTGGTGAAAACCCCAGAAAACGTGTTTCTCGCATTAAATAGCTCGAAAAGTACGATCTCGATGACTCTGCATACTTCGGACAGAAGTCTCACCAATATTTTCGCAGAAAATGCATATCTCAGCTAGAAACCCCACGAAAATCAAGATGTCGCCGGTTCTGCATATCAAACGCACTGTGGAGTGGTGAAAACAACCAGATAACGTGTTTCTCGCATTAAATAGCTCGAATAGAGCGATCTCGAAGATTCTGCATACTTCTGACAGAAGACTCACCAAGATTATCGCAGAAAATGTATGTCTCAGCTGGAAACCCCACGAAAACCAAGATATCGCCGGTTCTGCATATCAGACGCACTGTGGAGTGGTGAAAACACCAGAAAACTTGTTTTTTCGCATTAAATATCTCGAAACGAGCGATCTAGATGATTCTGCAAACTTCTGACAGAAGTCTCACCAAGATTATCGTAGAAAATGCATATCTCAGCTTGAAACCCGACGAAATCCAAGATGTCGCCAGTTCTGCATATCAAACCCACTGAAGAGTGGTGAAAACACCGGATAACGTGTTTCTCGCATTAGATATCTCGAAAAAAGCGATCCCGATGATTCTGCATACTTCTGACAGAAGTCTCACCAAGATTATCGTAGAAAATGCATATCTCAGCTTGAACCCCGACGAAATCCAAGATGTCGCCGGTTCTGCATATCAAACGCACTGTGGAGTGGTGGAAACACCAGTTAACGTGTTTCTCGCATCAAATAGCTCGAAAAGAGCGATCTCGATGATTCTGCATACTTCGGACAGAAGTCTCACCAAGATTATCGTAAAAAATGCATATCTCAGCTTGAAACCCAACGAAAGCCAAGATATCGCTGGTTCTGCATATCAAACGCACTGTGGAGTGGTGAAAACCCCTGACAAGGTTTTTCTCGCATTAACTAGCTCGAAAAGAGCGATCTCGATGATTCAGCCTAATTCGGACAGAAGTCTCTCCATGTTTATCGGAGAAAATGCATATCTCAGCTTGAAACCCCACGAAAACCAAGATATCGCTGGTTCTGCATATCAAACGCACTGTGGAGTGCTGAAAACACCAGATAACGTTTTGTCGCGTTAAATAGCTCGAATAGAGCGATCTCGATGATTCTGCATACTTCGGACAGAACTCTCACCAAGATTATCGCTGAAAATGCATATCTCAGCTTGAAACCCCACGAAAACCCAGATATCGCCGGTTCTGCATATCAAACCAACTGTGGAGTGGTGAAAACACCAGACAACGTGTTTCTCGCATTAAATAGATCGAAAAGTGCGATCTCGATGATTCTGCATACTTCTAACCGAAGTCTCACCATGATTATCGCAGAAAATGCATATCTCTGCTAGAAACCCCACGAAAACCAAGTTATCTCCGGTTCTGCACATCCAACGAACTGTGGTGTGGTGAAAACCCCAGAAAACGTGTTTCTCGCATTAAATAGCTCGAAAAGATCGATCTCGATGTTTCTGCATACATCGGACAGAAGTCTCACCAAGATTACCGCAGAAAATGCATATTTCAGCTTGACACCCCACGAAAACCAAGATATCTCCGGTTCTGCATATCCAACGAACAGTGGTGTGGTGAAATCGCCAGAAAACGTGTTTCTCGCATTAAATAGCTCGATAAGAGCGATCCCGATGATTCTGCATACTTCGGACAGAAGTCTCACCAAGATTGTCGCAGAAAATGCATATCTCAGCTTGAAACCCCAGGAAAACCAAGATATCTCCAGTTCTGCATATCCAACGAACAGAGGTGTGGTGAAAACCCCAGAAAACGTGTTCCTCGCATTAAATAGCTCGAAAAGAGCGCTCTCGATTTTTCTGCATACTTCGGACAGAAGTCTCACCAAGATTGTCGCAGAAAATGCATATCTCAGCTTGAAACCCCACGAAAACCAAGATATCTCCGGTTTTGCATATCAAACGCACTGTGGGGTGGTGAAAACACCAGAAAACGTGTTTCTCGCATTAAGTAGCTCGAAAAGAGCGTTCTCGAAGGTTCTGCATACTTCTGACAGAGGTCTCACCAATATTGCCGAAGAAAATGCATACCTCAGCTTGAAACCCGACCGAAACGAAGATACCTCCGGTTCTGCATGTCTAACGTACTGTGGAGTGGTGAATACACCACATAACGTGTTGCTCGCATTAAATAGCTCTAAAAGAGCGATATCGATGATTCTGCATACTTCGGACAGAAGTCTCACCAATATTATCGCAGAAAATGCATATCTCAGCTTGAAACCTCACGAACATCAAGATGTCGCCGGTTCTGCATATCAAACGCACTGTGGAGTGCTGAAAACACCAGATAACGTGTTTCTCGCATTAAATAGCTCGATAAGAGCGATCGCGATGATTCTGCATACTACGGACAGAAGTCTCACCAAGATTATCGCAGAAAATGCATATCTCAGCTTGAAACCCCACGAAAACCAAATTATCTCCGGTTCTGCATATCAAACCAACTGTGGAGTAGTGAAAACACCAGATAACGTGTTTCTCGCATTAAATAGCTCGAAAAGTGTGATCTCGATGATTCTGCATACTTCTGTCTGAAGTCTCCCCAATATTATCGCACAAAATGCATATCTGAGCTTGAAACCCCACGAAAAGCAGGATATCGTTGGTTCTGCACATCTTACGCACTGTGGAGTGGAGAAAACACCAGATAACGTGTTTCTCGCATTAAATATCTCGAAACGAGCGATCTCGATGATTCAGCATACTTCGGACAGAAGTCTCACCAAGATTATCGCAGGAATTGCATATCTCAGCTTGAACCCCGACGAAATCCAAGATGTCGCCGGTTCTGCATATCAAACGCACTGTGGAGTGGTGAAAACACCAGAAAACTTGTTTTTCGCATTAAATAGCTCGAAAAGAGCGATCTTGATGATTCTGCATACTTCGGACAGATGTTTCACCAAGATTATCGTAGAAAATGCATATCTCAACTTGAAACCCGACGAAAACCAAACATCGCCGGTTCTGCATATCAAACCAACTGTGGAGTGGTGAAAACCCCAGAAAACGTGTTTCTCGCATTAAATAGCTCGAAAAGTACGATCTCGATGACTCTGCATACTTCGGACAGAAGTCTCACCAATATTTTCGCAGAAAATGCATATCTCAGCTAGAAACCCCACGAAAATCAAGATGTCGCCGGTTCTGCATATCAAACGCACTGTGGAGTGGTGAAAACAACCAGATAACGTGTTTCTCGCATTAAATAGCTCGAATAGAGCGATCTCGAAGATTCTGCATACTTCTGACAGAAGACTCACCAAGATTATCGCAGAAAATGTATGTCTCAGCTGGAAACCCCACGAAAACCAAGATATCGCCGGTTCTGCATATCAGACGCACTGTGGAGTGGTGAAAACACCAGAAAACTTGTTTTTTCGCATTAAATATCTCGAAACGAGCGATCTAGATGATTCTGCAAACTTCTGACAGAAGTCTCACCAAGATTATCGTAGAAAATGCATATCTCAGCTTGAAACCCGACGAAATCCAAGATGTCGCCAGTTCTGCATATCAAACCCACTGAAGAGTGGTGAAAACACCGGATAACGTGTTTCTCGCATTAGATATCTCGAAAAAAGCGATCCCGATGATTCTGCATACTTCTGACAGAAGTCTCACCAAGATTATCGTAGAAAATGCATATCTCAGCTTGAACCCCGACGAAATCCAAGATGTCGCCGGTTCTGCATATCAAACGCACTGTGGAGTGGTGGAAACACCAGTTAACGTGTTTCTCGCATCAAATAGCTCGAAAAGAGCGATCTCGATGATTCTGCATACTTCGGACAGAAGTCTCACCAAGATTATCGTAAAAAATGCATATCTCAGCTTGAAACCCAACGAAAGCCAAGATATCGCTGGTTCTGCATATCAAACGCACTGTGGAGTGGTGAAAACCCCTGACAAGGTTTTTCTCGCATTAACTAGCTCGAAAAGAGCGATCTCGATGATTCAGCCTAATTCGGACAGAAGTCTCTCCATGTTTATCGGAGAAAATGCATATCTCAGCTTGAAACCCCACGAAAACCAAGATATCGCTGGTTCTGCATATCAAACGCACTGTGGAGTGCTGAAAACACCAGATAACGTTTTGTCGCGTTAAATAGCTCGAATAGAGCGATCTCGATGATTCTGCATACTTCGGACAGAACTCTCACCAAGATTATCGCTGAAAATGCATATCTCAGCTTGAAACCCCACGAAAACCCAGATATCGCCGGTTCTGCATATCAAACCAACTGTGGAGTGGTGAAAACACCAGACAACGTGTTTCTCGCATTAAATAGCTGGAAACGAGCGATCTCGATGATTAAGCATACTTCGGACAGATTTCTCACCAAGATTATCGCAGAAAATGCACATCTGAGCTTGAAACCCCACGAAAACCAGGATATCGTCGGTTCTGCATATCACACGCACTGTGGAGTGGTGAAAACACCAGATAACGTGTTTCTCGCATTAAATAGCTGGAAACGAGCGATCTCTATGATTAAGCATACTTCGGACAGATTTCTCACCAAGATTATCGCAGGAATTGCATATCTCAGCTTGAACCCCGACGAAATCCAAGATGTCGCCGGTTCTGCATATCCAACGAACAGTGGTGTGGTGAAATCGCCAGAAAACGTGTTTCTCGCATTAAATAGCTCGATAAGAGCGATCCCGATGATTCTGCATACTTCGGACAGAAGTCTCACCAAGATTGTCGCAGAAAATGCATATCTCAGCTTGAAACCCCAGGAAAACCAAGATATCTCCGGTTCTGCATATCCAACGAACAGAGGTGTGGTGAAAACCCCAGAAAACGTGTTTCTCGCATTAAATAGCTCGAAAAGAGCGCTCTCGATTTTTCTGCATACTTCGGACAGAAGTCTCAACAAGATTATTGCAGAAAATGCATATCTCAGCTTGAAACCCCACGAAAACCAAGATATCTCCGGTTTTGCATATCAAACGCACTGTGGGGTGGTGAAAACACCAGAAAACGTGTTTCTCGCATTAAGTAGCTCGAAAAGAGCGTTCTCGAAGGTTCTGCATACTTCTGACAGAGGTCTCACCAATATTGTCGTAGAAAATGCATACCTCAGCTTGAAACCCGACCGAAACGAAGATACCTCCGGTTCTGCATGTCTAACGTACTGTGGAGTGGTGAATACACCACATGACGTGTTGCTCGCATTAAATAGCTCTAAAAGAGCGATATCGATGATTCTGCATACTTCGGACAGAAGTCTCACCAATATTATCGCAGAAAATGCATATCTCAGCTTGAAACCTCACGAACATCAAGATGTCGCCGGTTCTGCATATCAAACGCACTGTGGAGTGCTGAAAACACCAGATAACGTGTTTCTCGCATTAAATAGCTCGATAAGAGCGATCGCGATGATTCTGCATACTACGGACAGAAGTCTCACCAAGATTATCGCAGAAAATGCATATCTCAGCTTGAAACCCCACGAAAACCAAGATATCGCCGGTTCTGAATATCAAACGCACTGTGGAGTGGTGAAAACACCAGATAACGTGTTTCTCATATTAAATAGCTCGAAAAGAGCGATCTAGATGATTCAGCATACTTCGGACAGAAGTCTCACCAAGATTATCGCAGGAAATGCATATCTCAGCTTGAAACCACACGAAAACCAAGATATCTCCGATTCTGCATATCCAACGAACTGTGGAGTGGTGAAAACACCAGATAACGTGTTTCTCGCATTAAATAGCTCGAAACAAGCGATCTCGATGATTCAGCATACTTCGGACAGAAGTCTCACCAAGATTATCGCAGGAATTGCATATCTCAGCTTGAACCCCGACGAAATCCAAGATGTCGCCGGTTCTGCATATCAAACGCACTGTGGAGTGGTGAAAACACCAGAAAACTTGTTTTTCGCATTAAATAGCTCGAAAAGAGCGATCTTGATGATTCTGCATACTTCGGACAGATGTTTCACCAAGATTATCGTAGAAAATGCATATCTCAACTTGAAACCCGACGAAAACCAAACATCGCCGGTTCTGCATATCAAACCAACTGTGGAGTGGTGAAAACCCCAGAAAACGTGTTTCTCGCATTAAATAGCTCGAAAAGTACGATCTCGATGACTCTGCATACTTCTGACAGAAGACTCACCAAGATTATCGCAGAAAATGTATGTCTCAGCTGGAAACCCCACGAAAACCAAGATATCGCCGGTTCTGCATATCAGACGCACTGTGGAGTGGTGAAAACACCAGAAAACTTGTTTTTTCGCATTAAATATCTCGAAACGAGCGATCTAGATGATTCTGCAAACTTCTGACAGAAGTCTCACCAAGATTATCGTAGAAAATGCATATCTCAGCTTGAAACCCGACGAAATCCAAGATGTCGCCAGTTCTGCATATCAAACCCACTGTGGAGTGGTGAAAACACCGGATAACGTGTTTCTCGCATTAGATATCTCGAAAAAAGCGATCCCGATGATTCTGCATACTTCTGACAGAAGTCTCACCAAGATTATCGTAGAAAATGCATATCTCAGCTTGAACCCCGACGAAATCCAAGATGTCGCCGGTTCTGCATATCAAACGCACTGTGGAGTGGTGGAAACACCAGTTAACGTGTTTCTCGCATCAAATAGCTCGAAAAGAGCGATCTCGATGATTCTGCATACTTCGGACAGAAGTCTCACCAAGATTATCGTAAAAAATGCATATCTCAGCTTGAAACCCAACGAAAGCCAAGATATCGCTGGTTCTGCATATCAAACGCACTGTGGAGTGGTGAAAACCCCTGACAAGGTTTTTCTCGCATTAACTAGCTCGAAAAGAGCGATCTCGATGATTCAGCCTAATTCGGACAGAAGTCTCTCCATGTTTATCGGAGAAAATGCATATCTCAGCTTGAAACCCCACGAAAACCAAGATATCGCTGGTTCTGCATATCAAACGCACTGTGGAGTGCTGAAAACACCAGATAACGTTTTGTCGCGTTAAATAGCTCGAATAGAGCGATCTCGATGATTCTGCATACTTCGGACAGAACTCTCACCAAGATTATCGCTGAAAATGCATATCTCAGCTTGAAACCCCACGAAAACCCAGATATCGCCGGTTCTGCATATCAAACCAACTGTGGAGTGGTGAAAACACCAGACAACGTGTTTCTCGCATTAAATAGATCGAAAAGTGCGATCTCGATGATTCTGCATACTTCTAACCGAAGTCTCACCATGATTATCGCAGAAAATGCATATCTCTGCTAGAAACCCCACGAAAACCAAGTTATCTCCGGTTCTGCACATCCAACGAACTGTGGTGTGGTGAAAACCCCAGAAAACGTGTTTCTCGCATTAAATAGCTCGAAAAGAGCGCTCTTGATGTTTCTGCATACTTCGGACAGATGTTTCACCAAGATTATCGTAGAAAAAGCATATCTCAACTTGAAACCCGACGAAAACCAAACATCACCGGTTCTGCATATCAAACCAACTGTGGAGTGGTGAAAACACCAGATAACGTGTTTCTCGCATTAAATAGCTGGAAACGAGCGATCTCGATGATTAAGCATACTTCGGACAGATTTCTCACCAAGATTATCGCAGAAAATGCACATCTGAGCTTGAAACCCCACGAAAACCAGGATATCGTCGGTTCTGCATATCACACGCACTGTGGAGTGGTGAAAACACCAGATAACGTGTTTCTCGCATTAAATAGCTGGAAACGAGCGATCTCTATGATTAAGCATACTTCGGACAGATGTTTCTCCAAGATCATCGTAGAAAATGCATATCTCAACTTGAAACCCGCCGAAAACCAAACATCGCCGGTTCTGCATATCAAACCAACTGTGGAGTGGTGAAAACCCCAGAAAACGTGTTTCTCGCATTAAATAGCTCGAAAAGTACGATCTCGATGACTCTGCATCCTTCGGACAGAAGTCTCACCAATATTTTCGCAGAAAATGCATATCTCAGCTAGAAACCCCACGAAAATCATGATGTCGCCGGTTCTGCATTTCAAACGCACTGTGGAGTGGTGAATACACCACATAACGTTGTGCTCGCATTAAATAGCTCTAAAAGAGCGATATCGATGATTCTCCATACTTCGGACAGAAGTGTCACCAAGATTATCGCAGAAAATGCATATCTGAGCTTAAAACCCCACGAAAACCAAGATATCGCTGGTTCTGCATATAAAACGCACTGTGGCGTGCTGAAAACACCAGATAACGTGTTTCTCGCATTCAATAGCTCGAAAAGAGCGATCTAGATGATTCAGCATACTTCGGACAGAAGTCTCACCAAGATTATCGCAGGAAATGCATATCTCAGCTTGAAACCACACGAAAACCAAGATATCTCCGATTCTGCATATCCAACGAACTGTGGAGTGGTGAAAACCCCTAGAAAACGAGTTTCTCGCATTAAATAGCTCGAAAAGAGCGCTCTCGATGTTTCTGCATACTTCGGACAGATGTTTCACCAAGATTATGGTAGAAAATGCATATCTCAGCTTGAAACCTCACGAAAATCAAGATGTCGCCGGTTCTGCATATCAAACGCACTGTGGAGTGCTGAAAACACCAGATAACGTGTTTCTCGCATTAAATAGCTCGAAAAGAGCGATCTCGATGATTCTGCATACTACGGACAGAAGTCTCACCAAGATTATCGCAGAAAATGCATATCTCAGCTTGAAACCCCACGAAAACCAAATTATCTCCGGTTCTGCATATCAAACCAACTGTGGAGTAGTGAAAACACCAGATAACGTGTTTCTCGCATTAAATAGCTCTAAAAGAGCGATATCGATGATTCTGCATACTTCGGACAGAAGTCTCACCAATATTATCGCACAAAATGCATATCTGAGCTTGAAACCCCACGAAAAGCAGGATATCGTTGGTTCTGCACATCATACGCACTGTGGAGTGGAGAAAACACCAGATAACGTGTTTCTCGCATTAAATAGCTCGAAACGAGCAATCTGGATGATTCAGCATACTTCGGACAGAAGTCTCACCAAGATTATCGCAGGAATTGCATATCTCAGCTTGAACCCCGACGAAATCCAAGATGTCGCCGGTTCTGCATATCAAACGCACTGTGGAGTGGTGAAAACACCAGAAAACTTGTTTTTTCGCATTAAATAGCTCGAAAAGAGCGATCTCGATGATTCGGCACACTTCGGACAGATGTTTCTCCAAGATTATCGTAGAAAATGCATATCTCAACTTGAAACCCGACGAAAACCAAACATCGCCGGTTCTGCATATCAAACAAACTGTGGAGTGGTGAAAACACCAGACAACGTGTTTCTCGCATTAAATAGCTCGAAAAGAGCGATCTAGATGATTCAGCATACTTCGGGCAGAAGTCTCAACAAGATTATCGCAGAAAATGCATATCTCAGCTTGAAACCCCATGAAAACCAAGATATCGCGGGTTCTGCATATCAAACGCACTGTGGAGTGGTGAAAACACCGGTTAAGGTTTTTCTCGCATTAACTAGCTCGAAAAGAGCGATCTCGATGTTTCAGCATACTTCTGACAGAAGTCTCACCAGGATTATCGTAGAAAATGCATATCTCAGCTTGAAACCCGACCGAAACCAAGATATCTCCGGTTCTGCATGTCAAACGTACTGTGGAGTGGTGAAAACACCAGAAAACGTGTTTCGTGCATTAAGTAGCTCGAAAAGAGCGATCTAGATGATTCTGCACACATCTGACTGAAGTCTCACCAATATTATCGCAGAAAATGCATATCTGAGCTTGAAACCCCACGAAAACCAAGATATCGCCGGTTCTGAATATCAAACGCACTGTGGAGTGGTGAAAACACCAGATAACGTGTTTCTCATATTAAATAGCTCGAAAAGAGCGATCTAGATGATTCAGCATACTTCGGACAGAAGTCTCACCAAGATTATCGCAGGAAATGCATATCTCAGCTTGAAACCACACGAAAACCAAGATATCTCCGATTCTGCATATCCAACGAACTGTGGAGTGGTGAAAACCCCAGAAAACGAGTTTCTCGCATTAAATAGCTCGAAAAGAGCGCTCTCGATGTTTCTGCATACTTCGGACAGTTGTTTCACCAAGATTATGGTAGAAAATGCATATCTCAGCTTGACACCCGACGAAAACCAAAATATCGCCGGTTCTGCATATCAAACCAACTGTGGAGTGGTGAAAACTCCAGATAACGTGTTTCTCGCATTAAATAGCTCGAAAAGAGCGATCTCGATGATTCAGCATACTTCGGACAGAAGTCTCACCAAGATTATCGCAGGAAATGCATATCTCAGCTTGAAACCACACGAAAACCAAGATATCTCCGATTCTGCATATCCAACGAACTGTGGAGTGGTGAAAACCCCAGAAAACGAGTTTCTCGCATTAAATAGCTCGAAAAGAGCGCGCTCGATGTTTCTGCATACTTCGGACAGATGTTTCACCAAGATTATGGTAGAAAATGCATATCTCAGCTTGACACCCGACGAAAACCAAAATATCGCCGGTTCTGCATATCAAACCAACTGTGGAGTGGTGAAAACTCCAGATAACGTGTTTCTCGCATTAACCAGCTCGAAAAGAGCGATCTCGACGATTCAGCATACTTCGGACAGAAGTCTCTCCAAGTTTATCGCAGAAAATGCATATCTCAGCTTGAAACCCCTCGAAAACCAAGATATCACCTGTTCTGCATATCCAACGAACTGTGGTGTGGTGAAAACCCCCGAAAACGTGTTTCTCGCATTAAATAGCTCCAAGAGAGCGATCTCGATGATTCGGCACACTTCGGACAGAAGTCTCTCCAAGATTATCGCAGACAATGCATATCTGAGCTTGAAACCCCACGAAAACCAATATATCGTCGGTTCTGCATATCATACGCACTGTGGAGTGGTGAAAACACCAGATAACGTGTTTCCCGCATTAAATAGCACGAAACGAGCGATCTCGATGATTAAGCATACTTCGGACAGAAGTCTCACCAAGATTATCGCAGAAATTGCATATCTCAGCTTGAATCCCCAAGAAAACCAAGATATCGTTGTTTCTGCATATCAAACGCACTGTGGAGTGCTGAAAACACCAGATAACGTGTTTCGCGCATTAAATAGCTCGAATAGAGCGATCTCGATGATTAAGCATACTTCGGACAGAAGTCTCACCAAGATTATCGCAGAAAATACATATTTCAGCTGGAAACCCCACGAAAACCAAGATATCGCTTGTTCTCCATATCAAACGCACTGTGGAGTGGTGAAAACACCAGATAACGTGTTTCTCGCACTAAATAGCTCGAAAAGAGCGATCTAGATGATTCAGCATACTTCGGACAGAAGTCTCACCAAGATTATCGCAGGAAATACATATCTCAGCTTGAAACCACACGAAAACCAAGATATCTCCGGTTCTGCATATCCAACGAACTGTGGAGTGGTGAAAACCACAGAAAACGAGTTTCTCGCACTAACTAGCTCGAAAAGAGCGATCTCGGTGATTCAGCATACTTCTGACTGATGTCTCACCTGGATTATCGTAGAAAATGCATATCTCAGCTTGAAACCCGACCGAAACCAAGATATCTCCGGTTCTGCATGTCAAACGTACTGTGGAGTGGTGAAAACACCAGAAAACGTGTTTCGTGCATTAAGTAGCTCGAAAAGAGCGATCTAGATGATTCTGCACACTTCTGACTGAAGTCTCACCAATATTATCGCAGAAAATGCATATCTGAGCTTGAAACCCCACGAAAACCAGGATATCGCCGGTTCTGAATATCAAACGCACTGTGGAGTGGTGAAAACACCAGATAACGTGTTTCTCGCATTAAATAGCTCGAAAAGAGCGATCTAGATGATTCAGCATACTTCGGACAGAAGTCTCACCAAGATTATCGCAGGAAATGCATATCTCAGCTTGAAACCACACGAAAACCAAGATATCTCCGATTCTGCATATCCAACGAACTGTGGAGTGGTGAAAACCCCAGAAAACGAGTTTCTCGCATTAAATAGCTCGAAAAGAGCGCTCTCGATGTTTCTGCATACTTCGGACAGATGTTTCACCAAGATTATCGCAGAAAATGCATATCTCAGCTTGAAACCCCACGAAAACCAAGATATCGCGGGTTCTGCATATCAAACGCACTGTGGAGTGGTGAAAACACCGGATAAGGTTTTTCTCGCATTAACTAGCTCGAAAAGAGCGATCTCGATGTTTCAGCATACTTCGGACAGAAGTCTCACTAAGATTATCGCAGAAAATGTATATCTCAGCTTGAAACCCCACGAAAACCAAGATATCGACGGTTCTGCATATCATACGCACTGTGGAGTGGTGAAAACACCAGATAACGTGTTTCTCGCATTAAATAGCTGGAAAAGAGCATTCTCGAAGATCCTGCATACTTCTGACAGAAGTCTCACCAAGATTATCGTAGAAAATGCATATCTCAGCTTGAAACCCGACGAAAACCGAGTCATCTCCGGTTCTGCACATCAAACGTACCGTGGAGTGGTGAAAACACCAGAAAACGTGTTTCGCGCATTAAGTAGCTCGAAAAGAGCGGTCTCGAAGATTCTGCATACTTCTGACAGAAGTCTCACCAGGATTATCGTAGAAAATGCATATCTCAGCATGAAACCCGACCGAAACCAAGATATCTCCGGTTCTGCATGTCAAACGTACTGTGGAGTGGTGAAAACAGCAGAAAACGTGTTTCGTGCATTAAGTAGCTCGAAAAGAGCGATCTAGATGATTCTGAATACTTCTGACAAAAGTCTCACCAGGATTATCGTAGAAAATGCATATCTCAGCTTGAAACCCCACGAAAACAAAGATATCTACTGTTCTGCATATCCGACGAGCTGTGGAGTGGTGAAAACCTCAGAAAACGTGTTTCTCGCATTAAATAGCTCGAAAAGAGCGCTCTCGATGTTTCTGCATACTTCGGACAGATGTTTCACCAAGATTATGGTAGAAAATGCATATCTCAGCTTGACACCCGACGAAAACCAAAATATCGCCGGTTCTGCAAATCAAACCAACTGTGGAGTGGTGAAAACTCCAGATAACGTGTTTCTCGCATTAAATAGCTCGAAAAGAGCGATCTCGATGATTCAGCATACTTCGGACAGAAGTCTCACCAAGATTATCGCAGGAAATGCATATCTCAGCTTGAAACCACACGAAAACCAAGATATCTCCGATTCTGCATATCCAACGAACTGTGGAGTGGTGAAAACCCCAGAAAACGAGTTTCTCGCATTAAATAGCTCGAAAAGAGCGCTCTCGATGTTTCTGCATACTTCGGACAGATGTTTCACCAAGATTATGGTAGAAAATGCATATCTCAGCTTGACACCCGACGAAAACCAAAATATCGCCGGTTCTGCATATCAAACCAACTGTGGAGTGGTGAAAACTCCAGATAACGTGTTTCTCGCATTAACCAGCTCGAAAAGAGCGTTCTCGACGATTCAGCATACTTCGGACAGAAGTCTCTCCAAGTTTATCGCAGAAAATGCATATCTCAGCTTGAAACCCCTCGAAAACCAAGATATCACCTGTTCTGCATATCCAACGAACTGTGGTGTGGTGAAAACCCCCGAAAACGTGTTTCTCGCATTAAATAGCTCGAAGAGAGCGATCTCGATGATTCGGCACACTTCGGACAGAAGTCTCTCCAAGATTATCGCAGACAATGCATATCTGAGCTTGAAACCCCACGAAAACCAATATATCGTCGGTTCTGCATATCATACGCACTGTGGAGTGGTGAAAACACCAGATAACGTGTTTCCCGCATTAAATAGCACGAAACGAGCGATCTCGATGATTAAGCATACTTCGGACAGAAGTCTCACCAAGATTATCGCAGAAATTGCATATCTCAGCTTGTATCCCCAAGAAAACCAAGATATCGTTGTTTCTGCATATCAATCGCACTGTGGAGTGCTGAAAACACCAGATAACGTGTTTCGCGCATTAAATAGCTCGAATAGAGCGATCTCGATGATTAAGCAAACTTCGGACAGAAGTCTCACCAAGATTATCGCAGAAAATACATATTTCAGCTGGAAACCCCACGAAAACCAAGATATCGCCGGTTCTGCATATCCAACGCACTGTGGAGTGGTGAAAACACCAGATAACGTGTTTCCCGCATTAAATAGCTCGAAACGAGCGATCTCGATGATTCTGCATACTTCGGACAGAAGCTTCACCAAGATTATCGTAAAAAATGCATATCTCAGCTTTAAACCCCACGAAAACCAAGATATCGCTCGTACTGCATATCAAACGCACTGTGGAGTGGTGAAAAAACCAGATAACGTGTTTCTCGCATTAAATAGCTCGAAAAGAGCGATCTAGATGATTCAGCATACTTCGGACAGAAGTCTCACCAATATTATCGCAGAAAATGCATATCTCAGCCTGAAACCCCACGAAAACAAAGATATCGCTGGTTCTGCATATCAAACGCACTGTGGAGTGGTGAAAACAACCAGGGAACGTGTTTCTCGCATTAAATAGCTCGAATAGAGCGATCACGATGATTCTGCATACTTCGGACAGTAGTCTCACCAAGATTATCGCAGGAAATGCATATCTCAGCTTGAAACCACACGAAAACCAAGATATCTCCGGTTCTACATATCCAACGATCTGTGGAGTGGTGAAAGCCCCAGAAAATGAGTTTCTCGCATTAAATAGCTCGAAAAGAGCGCTCTCGATGTTTCTGCATACTTCGGACTGATGTTTCACCAAGATTATCGTAGAAAATGCATATCTCTGCTTGAAACCCCATGAAAACCAAGATATCTACTGTTCTGCATATCCAACGAACTGTGGAGTGGTGAAAACCCCAGAAAACGTGTTTCTCGCATTAAATAGCTCGAAAAGAGCGCTCTCGATGTTTCTGCATACTTCGGACAGATGTTTCACCAAGATTATCGTAGAAAATGCATATCTCAGCTTGACACCCGACGAACACCAAAATATCGCCGGTTCTGCATATCAAACCCACTGTGGAGTGGTGAAAACACCAGGTAACGTGCTTCTCGCATTAAATAGCTCGAAAAGGGCGATCTCGATGATTCAGCATACTTCTAACAGAAGTCTCACGAAGATTATCTCAGAAAATGCATATCTCTGCTTGAAACCCCATGAAAACCAAGATATCTACAGTTCTGCATATCCAACGAACTGTGGAGTGGTGAAAACCCCAGAAAACGTGTTTCTCGCATTAAATAGCTCGAAAAGAGCGCTCTCGATGTTTCTGCATACTTCGGACTGATGTTTCACCAAGCTTATCGTAGAAAATGCATATCTCAGCTTGAAACCCGACGAAAACCAAAATATCGCCGGTTCTGCATATCCAACGCACTGTGGAGTGGTGAAAACACCAGATAACGTGTTTCTCGCATTAAGTAGCTCGAAACGAGCGATCTCAATGATTCTAAATACTTCGGACAGAAGTCTCAACACGATTATCGCAGAAAATGCATATCTCATCTTGAAATTCCACGAAAACCAAGATATCGCTTGTTCTGCATATCAAACGCACTGTGGAGTGGTGAAAACACCAGATAACGTGTTTCTCGCATTAAATAGCTCGAAAAGAGCGATCTAGATGATTCAGCATACTTCGGACAGAAGCCTCACCAAGATTATCGCAGGAAATACATATCTCAGCTTGAAACCACACGAAAACCAAGATATCTCCGGTTCTGCATATCCAACGAACTGTGGAGTGGTGAAAACCCCAGAAAACGAGTTTCTCGCACTAACTAGCTCGAAAAGAGCGATTTCGGTGATTCAGCATACTTCTGACTGATGTCTCACCAATATTATCGCAGAAAATGCATATCTCAGCTTGAAACCCGACGAAAACCGAGTCATCTCCGGTTCTGCACATCAAACGTACCGTGGAGTGGTGAAAACACCAGAAAACGTGTTTCGCGCATTAAGTAGCTCGAAAAGAGCGGTCTCGAAGATTCTGCATACTTCTGACAGAAGTCTCACCAGGATTATCGTAGAAAATGCATATCTCAGCTTGAAACCCCACGAAAACAAAGATATCTACTGTTCTGCATATCCGACGAACTGTGGAGTGGTGAAAACCTCAGAAAACGTGTTTCTCGCATTATATAGCTCGAAAAGAGCGCTCTCGATGTTTCTGCATACTTTGGACAGATGTTTCACCAAGATTATCGTAGAAAATGCATATCTCAGCATGAAACCCGACCGAAACCAAGATATCTCCGGTTCTGCATGTCAAACGTACTGTGGAGTGGTGAAAACACCAGAAAACGTGTTTCGCGCATTAAGTAGCTCGAAAAGAGCGGTCTCGAAGATTCTGCATACTTCTGACAGAAGTCTCACCAGGATTATCGTAGAAAATGCATATCTCAGCTTGAAACCCCACGAAAACAAAGATATCTACTGTTCTCCATATCCGACGAACTGTGGAGTGGTGAAAACCTCAGAAAACGTGTTTCTCGCATTAAATAGCTCGAAAAGAGCGCTCTCGATGTTTCTGCATACTTTGGACAGATGTTTCACCAAGCTTATCGTAGAAAATGCATATCTCAGCTTGTAACCCGACGAAAACCAAAATATCACCGGTTCTGCATATCCAACGCACTGTGGAGTGGTGAAAACACCAGATAACGTGTTTCTCGCATTAAGTTGCTCGAAACGAGCGATCTCGATGATTCTGCATACTTCGGACAGAAGTCTCAACAAGATTATCGCAGAAAATGCATATCTCAGCTTGAAACCCCACGAAAACCAAGATATCGCCGGTTTTGCATATAAAACGCACTGTGGAGTGGTGAAAACACCGGATAAGGTTTTTCTCGCATTAACTAGCACGAAAAGAGCGATCTCGATGTTTCAGCATACTGCGGACAGAAGTCTCACCAAGATTATCGCAGAAAATGCATATCTCACCTTGAAACCCCACGAAAACCAAGATATCGCCGGTTCTGCATATCACACGCACTGTGGAATGGTGAAAACTCCAGATTACGTGTTTCTCGCATTAAATAGCTCGAAAAGAGCGTTCTCGAAGATCCTGCATACTTCTGACAGAAGTCTCACCAAGATTATCGTAGAAAATGCATATCTCAGCTTGAAACCCGATGAAAACCGAGTTATCTCCGGTTCTGCACATCAAACGTACCGTGGAGTGGTGAAAACACCAGAAAACGTGTTTCGCGCATTAAGTAGCTCGAAAAGAGCGTTCTCGAAGATTCTGCATACTTCTGACAGCCGTCTCACCAGGAATATCGTAGAAATGCATATCTCAGCTTGAAACCCGACCGAATCCAAGATATCTCCGGTTCTGCATGTCAAACGTACTGTGGAGTGGAGAAAACACCAGAAAACGTGTTTCGTGCATTAAGTAGCTCGAAAAGAGCGATCTAGATGATTCTGCACACTTCTGACTGAAGTCTCACCAATATTATCGCAGAAAATGCATATCTCAGCTCGAAACCTCACGAAAATCAATATGTTGCCGGTTCTGCATATCAAACGCACTGTGGAGTGGTGAAAACACCAGAAAACGTGTTTCGTGCATTAGATAGCTCGAAAAGAGCGATATCGAAGATCCTGCATACTTCTGACAGAAGTCTCACCAAGATTATCGTAGAAAATGCGTATCTCAGCATGAAACCCGACGAAAACCGAGATATCGCCGGTTCTGCATGTCAAACGTACTGTGGAGTGGTGAAAACACCAGAAAACGTGATTCGTGCATTAAGTAGCTCGAAAAGAGCGATCTAGTTGATTCTGCATACTTCTGACAAAAGACCCACCAAGATTATCGCAGAAAATGCATATCTCAGCTGGAAACACCACGAAAACCAAGATATCTCCGGTTCTGCAAATCCAACGAACTGTGGGGTCGTGAAAACCCCAGAAAACGTGTTTCTCGCATTAAATAGCTCGAAAAGAGCGCTCTCGATGTTTCTGCATACTTCGGACATATGTTTCACCAAGATTATCGTAGAAAATGCATATCTCAGCTTGAAACCCGACCGAAACCAAGATATCTCCGGTTCTGCATGTCAAACGTACTGTGGAGTGGTGAAAACACCAGAAAACGTGTTTCGTACATTAAGTAGCTCGAAAAGAGCGATCTAGATGATTCTGCATACTTCTGACTGAAGTCTCACCAATATTATCGCAGAAAATGCATATCTCATCTTGAAACCCCACGAAAACCAAGATATCGCCGGTTCTGCATATCATACGCACTGTGGAGTGGTGAAAACACCAGATAACGTGTTTCTCGCATTAAATAGCTCGAAACGAGCGATCTCGATGATTAAGCATACTTCGGACAGAAGTCTCACCAAGATTATCGTAAAAAATGCATATCTCAGCTTGAAACCCCACGAAAACCAAGATATCGCTGGTACTGCATATCAAACGCACTGTGGAGTGGTGAAAACACAAGATAACGTGTTTCTCGCATTAAATAGCTCGAAAAGAGCGATCTCGATGATTCTGCATACTTCGGACAGAAGCCTCACCAAGATTATCGCAGAAAATGCATATCTCAGCTTGAAACCCCACGAAAACCAAGATGTCGCCGGTTCTGCATATCAAACACACTGTGGAGTGGTGAAAATACCAGAAAACGTGTTTCTCGCATTAAGTAGCTCGAAAAGAGCGTTCTCGAAGATCCTGCATACTTCTGACAGCCGTCTCACCAGGAATATCGTAGAAAATGCATATCTCAGCTTGAAACCCGACCGAATCCAAGATATCTCCGGTTCTGCATGTCAAATGCACTGTGGAGTGGTGAAAACACCAGAAAACGTGTTTCGTGCATTAAGTAGCTCGAAAAGAGCGATCTAGATGATTCTGCATACTTCTGACTGAAGTCTCACCAATATTATCGCAGAAAATGCATATCTCAGCTGGAAACCCCACGAAAACCAGGATATCTACTGTTCTGCATATCAAACGCACTGTGGAGTGCTGAAAACACCAGATAACGTGTTTGTCGCATTAAATAGCTCGAATAGAGCGATCTCGATGATTCAGCATACTTCGGACAGAAGTCTCACCAAGATTATCGTAGAAAAAGCATATCTCAGCTTGAACCCCGACGAAATCAAAGATGTCGCCGGTTCTGCATATCAAACGCACTGTGGAGTGGTGAAAACAAAATCTTAAAAAAGTAATCCTGGTCGCATACAATATAAATTTGATTGATTAATACGTCCAGGAACAGCATCAACTTTAATTCCAACTGATTGAATAGCTCATGAATGAATTACATCAGTTGATGATAATAATAATCGAATCGGAAAATTTATTGGAATGACCATACGATTATCAACATTTAATAAATGAAAACTATTCATAACCCTATCAGATAATATATAAGAATCAAATTCCAAATCTTTAAATTCTGAATATTCATAAGACCAAATCACTGATGACCTATAATTTTAATTGTAAAATAAGGATTTAAAATTTCATCAATATAATATAAAATCTTTAAAGAAGGAAAACAAATTGTTATTAAAATAAAAATTGGAATAATAGTTCAAATAATTTCCAATAAATGATTCTTCAATAAATACCGATTAACATACTTATTAGTAATAATATCTAAAATAATTAATATTGAAAATACAATAATAACTAACATTAATATTATAACTAAATTATGAAAAGAAATTAAATTGTCAGAATAAGGTGAATTAGAATCTTGAAATCTATATATAAATCATGTTGCAATTTTTAATAAAAAATAATATATTTTTATAAATAAATCTTAAATCTATCGCACTTATCTGCCATATTAAATAAAATAAAATATTAAAAATAAAAATTAAATCAATCATTAAAACTCAACATTATTAAATATTCAAAAATAATTCCTTTTTATTATTTAACACAATAGGTACTTCTAAATATACATGATCTAAAGGAGGTATAAAACCAATTCATTCTAATGAACTATTAAATTTAAAAACTACTAACCGTATTGAAATAAATCTTTCTAAAATTAAAAAAATTAATAAAATTAATCTATTTTAAGAAATTAATGAACCAATTGAAGAAAATAAATTCCAACAATAATATGCATCAGGATAATCTGAATATCGTCGAGGTATACCCATTAATCCTAAAAAATGTTGAGGAAAAAAAGTTATATTAACACCAATAAACATTATATAAAACTGAATTTTCAATCAATTCTGATGTATAACAACACCAAAAATTAAAGGAAATCAATGAATAAATCTTCCAACAATTGCAAAAACTGCTCCTATAGATAAAACATAATGAAAATGACCAGCAACATAATAAGTATCATGTAAAATAATATCAATAGAAGAATTTGATAATACAATACCCGTCAATCCACCAATAATAAATATTATAACAAACCCTAATGATCATAAAATTGAATTATTATAACCTAATTTAGCTCCATGATAAGTAGCTAATCAACTAAAAACTTTAATTCCTGTAGGAACTGCAATAACTATAGTTGCTGAAGTAAAATAAGCTCGAGTATCTACATCTAACCCAACTGTAAATATATGATGTGCTCATACAATAAATCCTAAAAATCCAATTCCTAATATAGCATAAATCATTCCTAAATTACCAAATACCTCTTTTTTACCCCTCTCATTTATAATAATATGTGAAATCAACCCAAACCCCGGTAAAATTAAAATATAAACTTCAGGATGCCCAAAAAATCAAAATAAATGTTGATATAAAATTGGATCACCTCCCCCTAAAGGATCAAAAAACGAAGTATTAATATTTCGATCAAAAATTAATATTGTAATTGCTCCAGCTAAAACTGGCAATGATAATAATAATAAAATAGCTGTAATAAACACTGATCAAGGAAATAAAGCTATTTGATCATAATTTAAAGATAAATTTTTTATTATTATAATAGTTACTATAAAATTTATTGCCCCAATAATTGAAGAAATTCCTGATAAATGTAAAGAAAAAATAGTAATATCAACAGAAGGAGAAGAATGAAATAAATATGAAGATAAAGGAGGATAAACCGTTCAACCAGTCCCTGGTCTAACTTGAAATAAATTTCTTGAAAGTAATAATGTTAATGATGGCGGTAATAATCAAAATCTAATATTATTTATACGAGGAAATGCCATATCTGGAGATCCTAATATTAATGGAACTAATCAATTACCAAATCCACCAATTATAAATGGTATTACTATAAAAAAAATTATTAAAAATGCATGAACAGTAACAATTGAATTATAAACTTGAACATTATTAATTCATATACCTGGGGTACTTAACTCCATACGAATAATTATTCTCATAGAAGTTCCAATTATCCCTGATCATAAAGCAAACACAAAATAAATTATACCAATATTTTTATGATTAGTAGAATAAAATCATTTATCAAACATAAATAAAACATAATTATATAATATTTAAATATTAATAAATATATTTATATATTATAAGATTTATTATAAATCAATATATATATATATATATATATATATATATATATATATATATATATATATATATATATATATATATTAACTTTGAAAATTAAAAGTTTATTTTAACTTAAAATCTTCAAATCAAAAAAAGTATCATGTCTGATAAAAGAATTAAATTGTAAATTTAAACATGTAAGAAAAACTTACTGATACTAATTTTCTATAGTTTAAAAAAAACTTAAAATTGCAAATTTTAAAATATAAATAATTATTAGAAAATATTAATCATAAATATCTCACACTATATTAAATTTAACAAATTGATCAATACTTAAATTATATTAAATTAAAACCTTTAAGTAACATAAACATTAACCAATAAAAACCTAAAAAAAAATAACATAATAATAAATAAAACAATATAAGACTTAAATATCTAACTCTTACAAAAATATTTTTTAGCTCTAGGATAATTCCTACTAATATATAATAATAATCTAAAATAATTTCAAATAATTATAACTGATGCTAATATCATAATAAATAATAAAACATAAAAATTAACATAATCCTCTAAAAAATAATAATTCAAAATTCACTTTAACACTAAAGACAAAAATGGAGGTAAAGAAGAATAAATTAAAACTATAATAATAAAATATACCTTCAAATATTTATCAACTAATAAAAACCCCAAATCATTAAAAGTTACCACATCAAATTTTTCAAAAAAATATAACAATATATAAAAAATAACTGCATAAAAAGAAAAATATACCAAATAAATTTTTACATTTACATATATAATTATTAATAAAAAAGTTGATTGAATAATAGAAGAAGATCTAATAAATATTTTTATAGAATTATAAACTTTCATAATAATAGGAATAAAAATTAAATTTAATAAAATTCAACCTATAAAAAAAAAATTTACACCACTCACATTAGCTAAAAAATATATAGGTACTATTTTTATAACTGTTGAAAATATAAAAATTCTTGTTCAACACATATATCTATGAATATAAATAGATCATTGATGAAAAGGAAATATTCCTAATTTTACTAACATAATTAATTGAATAAAAATTTCAAAAAAAACTCTTACTTCTTTCATAGATACATAAAAATACAATCTTATAATAAAAACTAACCTTCTTACTACTGATACTATATAATAAAAAACACTAGCATATTTTGAATCTCTAGTTAAATTTATATAAATAATTAAAACTAATGTTATAACTTCATAAATTAATCACAAAAAAAATAAATCTCTTACAAAAAGAATGATTAAATAATTAATAATAATATATCTAAGACATATTACATTTTTAAATATTATTTTCTTCACAAAAAACCAATTCAAAATTATCTTTTAATTAAAAATTAAATAGTTTATAATACTAAAATTTTTACCTATTATATTTTAGTGTCAAAGCACCTAAATTTTTGAAATTTAAAGTATTAATAAAATTAATAAATATAAAAAAAATCAATTAGTAACAATAAATATAAAATTTATTTAAGTATCTTATCAAAATAATCCTTTAATCAGGCATATTACTTTAATACATATATATATAAAATATATAAAAGATACATATAATCTATAACTAGGGTATGAACCTAACAGCTTTAAACTTAGCTTATTTATATAGATATATTTAAAAATTACTTTTAATTGCAAATTAAATATTATAGATTAAAATTAACTAATATCCATTTAAAGATATATATATATATATATATATATATATATATATATATATATATATATATATATATATATATATCTTTATATATGGATATATATTTATATTCATCCTTAGGGAAAGAATGAAGCCATTGAAATAAACTAAAGCTAAGGTAAATTCGAAAGGTTAATATCCAAAATCCTCTACTTGCAAGGGACAAATGAGGCTATTTAAATAAATTCAAGCTAAAGTAGAATTGAAAGGTTTATTTCAATATATTCATCCTTAGGGAAAGAATGAAGCCATTGAAATAAACTAAAGCTAAGGTAAATTCGAAAGGTTAATATCCAAAATCCTCTACTTGCGAGGGACAAATGAGGCTATTTAAATAAATTCAAGCTAAAGTAGAATTGAAAGGTTTATTTCAATATATTCATCCTTAGGGAAAGAATGAAGCCATTGAAATAAACTAAAGCTAAGGTAAATTCGAAAGGTTAATATCCAAAATCCTCTACTTGCGAGGGACAAATGAGGTTATTTAAATAAATTCAAGCTAAAGTAGAATTGAAAGGTTAATATACAAATCCTCTACTTGCAAGGGACAAATGAGGCTATTTAAATAAATTCAAGCTAAAGTAGAATTGAAAGGTTTATTTCAATATATTCATCCTTAGGGAAAGAATGAAGCCATTGAAATAAACTAAAGCTAATGTAAATTCGAAAGGTTAATATCCAAATCCTCTACTTGCAAGGAACAAATGAGGCTATTTAAATAAATTCAAGCTAAAGTAGAATTGAAAGGTTTATTTCAATATATTCATCCTTAGGGAAAGAGTGAAGCCATTGAAATAAACTAAAGCTAATGTAAATTCGAAAGGTTAATATCCAAATCCTCTACTTGCAAGGGACAAATGAGGCTATTTAAATAAATTCAAGCTAAAGTAGAATTGAAAGGTTTATTTCAATATATTCATCCTTAGGAAAAGAGTGAAGCCATTGAAATAAACTAAAATCGAATATTAATAATAAATTTATTTATTAATTAAATTCTCTACTTATAAAAACAAATAAAACTATTTAAATAAATTCAAACTAAAGTAGAATTGAAAGGTTTATTTCAATATATTCATCTTTAAGGGAAAAATAAAGCCATTGAAATAAACTAAAATCAACTATTAATAATAAATTTATTTATTAATTAAATTCTCTACTTATAAAAAACAAATAAAACTATTTAAATAAATTCAAGCTAAAGTAGAATTAAAAGGTTTATTTCAATATATTCATTCTTAGGGAAAGAATGAAACCATTGAAATAAACTAAAATCGAATATTAATAATAAATTTATTTATTAATTAAATTCTCTACTTATAAAAACAAATAAAACTATTTAAATAAATTCAAACTAAAGTAGAATTGAAAGGTTTATTTCAATATATTCATCTTTAAGGGAAAAATAAAGCCATTGAAATAAACTAAAATCGACTATTAATAATAAATTTATTTATTAATTAAATTCTCTAAGATACAAATTTAATTATAAATTATATATAAATTATATATAAATACCCCCCCCCCAATAATTAATAATTTTATTTAATTCATAAATAAAAATTTTTAATTTTTTTTTGTTATTAAGTAACGCTATAATCTTATTAATAATATTAAACTATAATTTTATTACATAATAAATTTAAATATAAGTAAATAAAATCAATTTTTAATTTGAAAAAATTTTTATTAATATATATATATATATATTAATATTAAAATGTATATATATATATAAATAATTTATTAACCAATATATTTATATATATATAAATCATAGGTGGGTTCCAAAATTTATAAAAGATTATATTAACCTTTATATATTAATATTAATATTAATTAATTAAATATTTATATAATCATATATATTATTTTATATCTATAATATATGTAAATTATATTATGAATACATTAGATTATAATAAATTATTGAAAAGAAAAGAAATATAAATATAAATATAAAAATTATTTATTAATTAATAAATATTTATATATATATATATATATATAAATCTATATATATACATATATATATATTTATTATATATATATATATATAAATCTATATATATACATATATATATATTTATTAAATATTAATCAATTTATTAAATATAGTGCATTTATAAGTTATTAAATAATTTATAAATTATATGAAAGCATAAATAATCATAATTTAATTCTACCTTAGGATATATTTATAAATGTATATATATTCTCAGATTTATATATTGTAATATTTATATATATATCTTGTTATATATAAAATGTATATATATTTATCAGTTGGCCTCCATCTATTTATAATAGTATATAAATATATATATATATAAATAATTTATTAATTAATAGATATATATATTAATATTAAGATGTATATATATATATATAAATAATTTATTAATCAATATATCTATATATATATAAATCATAGGTGAGTTCGCAAGTTTATAAAAGATTATATTAACCTTTATATATTAATATTAATATTAATTAATTAAATATTTATATAATTATATATACTATGTTACATCTATGATATATGTAAATTATATTATAAATACATTAGAGTACCATAAATTATTAAATAAAGATATATACATATATATAAATATATAAATTATTTATTAATTAATAGATATTTAAATATATAATAACATATTTATATATATTAATAGGTATTTATTAATTAATAAATAATTTATGATTCATAGGTTATATATAAATAAATAAAAAATTTATATGCGCTTATTAAACATTAATTGATTTATTAAACATAGCGCATTTATAAGTTATTAAATAATTTATAAATTATATAAAAGCATAAATAATCATAATTTAATCCTACCTTAGGATATATTTATAAATGTATATATATTCTCAGATTTATATATTGTAATATTTATATATATATCTTGTTATATATAAAATGTATATATATTTATCAGTTGGCCTCCATCTATTTATAATAGTATATAAATATGTATATATATATAAATAATTTATTAATTAATAGATATATATATTAATATTAAGATGTGTATATATATATAAATAATTTATTAATCAATATATATATATATATATATATACTACTATTATAATAGTCTTTATTATTAAAAATTTTGTATTAAAATTTTAATCTAATATAGTTAATAATATTTTAGGGCTATTTAATAACAATTTATTTCTATATAATTTTTTTTATATAAAAATTAATTTTTTTATTATTTATAATTTTCTATAGAAAAATCAAAGCTTTAAATAGTTAATTAAGGGGTTAACTATTATAAAGATTAGATTTACCTATAGATAGATTAATCTTTGTATATTTAATTAAAAAATTAGTTACATTATAGAAATTGATACCTACTATAGAAAAATCAAAGCTTTAAATAGTTAATTGGGGGGTTAACTATTATAAAGATTAGATTTACCTATAGATAGATTAATCTTTGTATATTTAATTAAAAAATTAATTACATTATAGAAATTGATACCTTCTATAGAAAAATCAAAGCTTTAAATAGTTAATTGGGGGGGTTAACTATTATAAAGATTAGATTTACCTATAGATAGATTAATCTTTGTATATTTAATTAAAAAATTAATTACATTATAGAAATTGATACCTTCTATAGAAAAATCAAAGCTTTAAATAGTTAATTGGGGGGTTAACCATTATAAAGATTAGATTTACCTATAGATAGATTAATCTTTGTATATTTAATTAAAAAATTAATTACATTATAGAAATTGATACCTTCTATAGAAAAATCAAAGCTTTAAATAGTTAATTGGGGGGTTAACTATTATAAAGATTAGATTTACCTATAGATAGATTAATCTTTGTATATTTAATTAAAAAATTAATTACATTATAGAAATTGATACCTTCTATAGAAAAATCAAAGCTTTAAATAGTTAATTGGGGGGTTAACTATTATAAAGATTAGATTTACCTATAGATAGGTGTATATCTAATTAAAAATTAATTACATTATAGAAATTGATACCTTCTATAGAAAAATCAAAGCTTTAAATAGTTAATTAAGGGGTTAGCTATTATAAAGATTAGATTTACCTATAGATAGGTGTATATCTAATTAAAAATTAATTACATTATAGAAATTGATACCTTCTATAGAAAAATCAAAGCTTTAAATAGTTAATTGGGGGGTTAACTATTATAAAGATTAGATTTACCTATAGATAGGTGTATATCTAATTAAAAATTAATTACATTATACAAATTGATACCTTCTATAGAAAAATCAAAACTTTAATTTATTTAAAATTTTTAAATAAATTCAAATCAATAAAATTGAATTTAAGTTACAAATTAATTAAATTTATTTTATATATATAATTAGATTAAAAAATAATTTTTTATTAATAATAAAATCTGCAACACTAAATAAAAATTTTATTCGGAAATAAATTTTAATAATGGTAAATTTTGGTGCCAGCAACAGCGGTTAAACCAATTTTATAAATTAATTAATCATAATATTTTAATTACTTAAAAATTAATATATTTTAATTAAAAAATTAAATTTTTAGTGAAATATACAATTTAGTTCAAATAATTAAAATTTATTATTAAATTAATTAATAAATTTTATAAAAAAACTAGGATTAGATACCCTACTATAAAATTAAATAAAAAATTAACTATTAAATGTAAATCATTAAAATTAATAAATATGGCGGCTTATTAATTCCATTAGAGGAACTTATAATTTAATCGATATTCCACGATAAGACTCACTTAAATTACATTTATATATAGCTGTTTACAAAATTTTTTTAATTGATAATGTTAATAAATTTTAATAAATTAAAATTCAAGTAAATATGTAGTGCATTTAAGATATTAAGAGTTATAATATAATATTATATTTTGAATAAATAATTTTAAAATTATTTTGAAAGAAAATTTAAAAGTAAATTTACTTCAATTAATTAAATTGAACTATATGCTAATAAGCGTACAAATCGCCCGTCAATTTCACCAAAATGAAATAAGTCGTAACATAGTAATTGTACTGGAAAGTGTAATTAGGAACTAAAAATTTTAGTTTAAACTGAAATAAAATTTTTCATTTACACTGAAAAGATTAATTTAATTAAAATTTTATTTTAATTAAAATAATAAAAAATATTATAAATTAATCAATTTTATATAAATAAAATTTTATCAAATAACAATTATTTTAGTAATTATTTATTAAAAAATAATTTTTTTAAAAGTTAAAAGTAATGTAAATGAACTTATTTAAATTTAAAAAATTTTAAATAAATTTAGTACCTTTTGTATCAGGGTTAATCAAATTAAATTATTTATATATATTAATCCCGAAATAAAAAGAACTAAATATATATAATTTTTTTTGTTACAAAAAAACTATAAATATATATTTAGAAATTAGATGTTATACGATTTTTAAAATATCTGGTTTTTTTAAAAATGAATTTAATTCATAATTAAATAAAAATTTATTAAAATTTTAAAATTTTATAAATTTATTTAATTAAAAAATTTAAGGGATAACCTTTAAATTTAAATTATTATTAATTTTAAAATCTAACTATTATTATATTCTTAAAATTTGAAATTATAATAAAATATTTTATAATTTAAAAATATGAATTAAAAATTTAAAATATTAATATAAAATTAATTATAAAAAAACTAATTAAATAAATAAATTAATTTTATAATGATTAAATAAATAGTAAAAATTGTAAAAATTATTAAAGAAATAATATATAAATTTAAGGAATTAGGCAAATTAAAATAATATATTCAACTGTTTAACAAAAACATTGTCTATAGAAATAATAATTTTAGATAAATCTGCCCAATGATTCTTATTAAATGGCTGCAGTATACCTGACTGTACAAAGGTAGCATAATAAATTGTCTTCTAATTAAAGACTTGTATGAAAGAATTAATGAAATATATACTGTCTCAATATTATTTTATGAAATTAAATTTTAAGTTAAAATTCTTAAATTCTTTTATGGGACGATAAGACCCTATAGAACTTCATATTTATAATTATTATAAATTTAAATTTTATTCTAAATAATAATAATTATAACATATTTAACTGGGAGGGTTATTAAATTTAAAAAACTTTAATTTAAAAAATCTTAAATTATAGAAAATTTAAAAGATCTTTTATTAAAAATTAAAAAAATAAATTACCTTAGGGATAACAGCGTAATATCTTTTGAAAGACCAAATTTATAAAGATGATTACGACATCGATGTTGAATTAAGATATAATTTAAATGCAGGAGTTTAAAAATTAAGTCTGTTCGACTTTTAAAATCTTACATGATTTGAGTTCAGATCGACGTAAGTCAGATCGGTTTCTATCTATAAAAAATTTATAATTTTTTGTACGAAAGGACTAAAATTATTTATATAAATATAATCATTTAATTAACTTAATATTTATTAAAAATTATCTTGGCAGAAAAGTGCATTAAAGTTAGAATTTAATAATATATATACATATAATAAATTATATATAGGTAATAATCTTCGTAATTATCATAATTTTAACTATAATTTGTATATTACTTACAGTAGCTTTTTTAACCTTATTAGAACGAAAAATCTTAAGATATATTCAAACACGAAAAGGACCTACTAAAGTAGGATATAAAGGAATACTTCAACCTTTTTCAGATGCTATTAAATTAATCTCTAAAGAATGATTATTTTTAAATTTAAATTATTTAATTTATATATTGAGACCAATACTTATATTTATATTTGCCATATTATTATGAATTTTATATCCTTGAACTAATTTAATAATAACAAACTACAATTTAATATTCTTTATCACCTTATTAGGTCTTAATACTTATCCAATTATTTTAATTGGGTGAATTTCAAATAATAATTATTCTATATTAGGGGCTATTCGATCTTTAGCACAAATAATTTCATTTGAAATTAGTCTTTTTTTAATATTTTTTTTAATTATAATTTTAACTGAAGGTTATTCATTAAATCAATTATATAAATATCAAGAATATATAAAATTTAGAATTTTATTAACACCAATTTATATAATCTTTTTTATTAGTATATTAATTGAATTAAACCGGACTCCTTTTGACCTAATTGAAGGAGAATCTGAATTAGTTTCAGGATTTAATGTAGAATACTACAGAAGATTTTTTGTATTAATTTTTTTATCAGAATATTCAATTATTTTATTTATAAGATTTGTTATAACTTTAATATTTATAGGTTTTAAAATACCTAGAATAAAATTTTTAGTTTTTATAAATATTCATATGATTTTAATTTTATGATTACGAGGTGTATTACCACGAATCCGTTATGATAATTTAATATACATATGTTGAACTGATTTTTTAATTTTAGTATTAATTTATAATATATTTGTATATATAACAAAAGTAATTTTTATACATATTTAAAATAAAATTAAAAAGTTAATAGAAAATACTATTTCTATGATATATTTTCAAAATATAAACTTATTCAAGTTCATTAACTACTTATTAATTTAATAAATAATATTATCTCAATAATAATATAATCCAGGAGAAACAATAAAGAAAAAAAAATATAAAATTGTAAATATATTATTCAATTGAATATAAGGATATTCAATTAACTGACCACCTAATCAAGTTAATATAATAAATCTATTAATAAAAAATCAATAAAATAATTGACTTAATGGATAAAATTTATTTGTTTTAATATTATTTTTATATAAAGGTATAAAATATAAAATTAAAATAGATAATAATAATATAAATACCCCCCCCCAATTTATTAGGAATTGCCCGTAAAATTGAATAAGCAAATAAAAAATATCACTCTGGTTTAATATGAACTGGTGTCCTTATTCTATTAGCAATTTTAAAATTATCAGGATCTCCTAAAAAATAAGGTAATTGACAAATTAATAATATAAAAATTATTAGAATTCAAATAAATATAAAAATATCTTTAATAACAAAATAAGGATGAAAAGGAACTTTATATAAATTTCTAGAAAATCCTAAAGGATTAGTAGAACCTGTTAAATGTAAAAAAAAAATATGTAAAATTACTATTAATAAAATAATTAAAGGTAAAATAAAATGAATAGAAAAAAATCGATTTAATGTAGCATTATTAATAGAATACACCCCTCAAATTCATTCAACTAATAATTGCCCAATATAAGGAATAGCAGATATTAAATTAGTAATAACAGTTGCTCCTCAAAAAGATATTTGCCCTCAAGGTAAAACATATCCTATAAAAGCTGTTGCTATTGACAAAAATAAAATTCTAACACCAATTAATCATACATGAACTAATTTAAAAGATTGATAATAAATATTTCGTCTAATATGAATATATATTATAATAAAATAAAAAGATGCTCCATTTATATGCATTAAACGAATTAATCAACCAGAATTAACATCTTTTATAATATGAATAATTCTATTAAAAGCATAATCAATATTAGGACAATAATGTATTGATAAAAATAATCCAGACAAAATTTGAATTATCAAAAATACTCCTAATATTGACCCAAAATTCCATCAAATATTAATATTAAAGGGAGTAGGTAATATCAATAATGAATAAAAAAATATATTACGAATTTTATCTTTATTTAATAAACTTAAAAATTTTATTGACATTAAAATTAAATAAAACAAATTAAGAATAAGATTAAGTAAAATAAATTAACAGGATAAAATTTAAAACTTATATTTTTTATCTAACTCTTCTAAAAATTTAGATTTAGATTGATAAGCTTTTTTTTTAGGATATCTTATTTTATATCTTATAATTAAAACAAAAACTAAAAATAAAATTATAAAAAATAATAAAAACAAATTTGAATATTGATAAATAAAAGATAAATTAATATTTTTATCCCGATATAGATTTATTGAATAAATTATTCTATCAAAATTTTCAATTAAATAATTAGACAAAAAATATATAATATTAATTATTAATAAACCAATAATAAAAAAATTTATATATTTAACATAATTCATCATAGATTGATTAATTAATCTAACAAAATAAGCAAATAAAATTATTAATCCTCTAATAAAAATAATTATAATTATATAAATAAATAAAGATTTAAATTTAAATAAATATAAAATTAAACATAAAATAACTATATATAATAAAAAATATATTAAATTCTTTATAGGATGAATTTTATCCCCAGTAATTAAAATAAAAAAAATCAAATATAAAGATAAAAAATATAAAAATATTAAAAAAAACTTTAATATATAATTTAGAAATTCTATGGACATTTTATATAATTTTTAATTTTTGATTTATTTATTTAATAAAACTAACCAAAAACATATTTTTTTGAGGCTTAATTCTCGTCTAACATAAAATTTTATATATATATATATATATTATCATATTATAAATAAAATAAAATAATTAATTAAACATTAATTTAAACAAAAAATAGTTTATTCATAAAACAATAATTCTGGGAATTATAAAAAATTTATATTAATTTTTTTTGAAATTTAAACTTTATTATAGAATATTCACAATTCATTAATAATTTACAAAATTATTATTTTAACTTAAATTATATAATATTTTAAATTTATTTACATAATTATTTTATTAGTTATTATCACCTTAATTCTTTGAAAATCTAGAAAACAATTTATTAATTTTTTAATTACTTTAGAATATTTTATTTTAACTTTAATTATTATTATTCTATTAAATAATTTAAATAGATGAATTTTTATTATTTATATTATTTTCGCAGTATGTGAATCTATTGTAGGATTAGCTTTACTAATTAGAATAAATTATACACATGGTCATCAAAACATTAATTTAATAAATTTATGTTCGAAATAATTATATTTATTACTTATATAATAATACAATTTAATATAAATAAATGTTTATATCTATTAAGAAATAATTCTTATATATTAACATTTATTATATTATTTAAACTAAATTTAATAAATTGATGAATAATTTCTAATAATTTAAGATTTAATATATATTCTTATAATTTAATTATTTTAACTTTATGAATTTTCAGAATAATTATAATAAATATAAAGTACGAAAATAATATAAATATATACACCAATTTAACTATAATAATATTAATATCCTTAATCTTAAATTTCATAGCTATACATTTTTTTATTTTTTATTTAATATTTGAAATAAATTTATTATTAATTTTCTTTATAGTCATTTTCTGAGGATATGGTATATTTCGAATATTAGCAAGGTATTATTTGATATTTTATACTTTAGTTTTGTGGCGACCCTTCTGTCTACCACCGCTAGAGGGACAGAGACACAGGAGACCATTCTCGCTAGCGCTCCCGAGAGGTCCTGTTTGTATATATACACCTTCCAACCTAACTCCTTCAGTCCCCCGCGTCTAAGGCACGGGTCTCCTAGAATGCCTTACTGACGAGTCCAGTAGGAGGCCCAGGACGAAACGCAACCTTTCCTTTTCCTACGATCCTCTCTATCATTCCTCCGCCTTCTATCCTCCGTCAACATAACAGCCCACAGTTTTATATTACCTTTATTAATAATTATATTTTACATATTAAAATATAGAAAAAATTTATCTTTTCCTTGTATAGAAATTAAAAAACTTAAATTATCTATATATATTTTAATTTATTTACTAATATCTTTTATAGTAAAAATTCCTATATTTACACTTCACAATTGATTATTAAAAGCCCATGTAGAAGCCTCATATATTGGATCTATAATTTTAGCTTCTATCATATTAAAACTTGGAAGATATGGCTTATTACGAATAATTATAATTTTAAAAAATTTAAATAAATTAAGAATTTATTTAATTTACTTAAGAATAATTGGAAGATTAATTTTAAGACTTTCATGTTTACGACAAATTGATATAAAAATCATTGTTGCTATATCTTCAATTATTCATATAGCTTTAATAATTAGAGGAATAATAACACTATCTTATATTGGAATAAAAGGAGGTATTTATATAATAATTGCTCATGGTTTATGTTCATCAGGACTTTTTTATCTAATTAATATTATCTATAAACAAACTAATAGACGATTAATAATTTTAAATAAAGGTATAATAATTCTTATACCTTCTATAGCTTTAATATGATTCTTATTAAGATCATCAAATATAGCTGCTCCTATATCTTTAAATTTAATTAGTGAAATCACTTTACTAATGAGATTATTTAATTGATGTAAATATTTAATTTATATTATAATTATCTATTGTTTAATAAGATTTATTTATACTTTATATTTATATAGATATATTCAACATGGATTTACTAATATATTAAATTTTTATACTATCAAAATTAATAATTTAATTAATTTTCTTACTTTAATATTACATTGAATTCCAATCAATCTAATAATTATAAATTTAAATATTATTTATTTAAATAATTTAACTAAAATATTGATTCGTGATATCAAAAATGTATATATATATATTACTTTAAATTATTATCAAAATAATAATTTTTAGAATCATTTTAACAATATGAAGAATCTTATCTTTTATAACTGCTTGTTATTTAATTATAATTAATAAAATTATTATTATTGAATGATTAATCTTAAATTTTAATTCAATAAAATTTAATTTATTTATTTTAATTGATAATAAAACATTATTTTTTATTATAATAGTCAGATTAATTACAGCAATAGTTCTAATTTATAGAACTGAATATATAAAATTAAATAACAATCTTATAAATAAATTTCTATACTTAACTTTATTATTTTATTTATCAATAGTATTTATAATTTTAAGACCTAATATATTAACTATTTTATTAGGATGAGATGGTTTAGGATTAATCTCTTATTGTTTAATTATTTATTATAATAACAATAAAGCTTATAGAGCAGGATTATTAACTATTATTTTAAATCGAATTGGAGATATTTGTCTTTTAATATTAATTTGTTTTATAATAAAATTTAATTCATGAAACTTAATACTTTATAATTTAAATTTACCAATATTTATTCTTATTGTAATTATAACCTTTACAAAAAGAGCACAAATTCCTTTTAGAAATTGATTACCTGTTGCTATAATAGCTCCCACTCCTGTATCTTCTTTAGTTCATTCATCTACATTAGTAACTGCCGGAGTATATATCTTAATTCGATACAATACTTTAATTATAAATACAAATTTAAATAAATATTTATTAATTATTTCAAGATTAACTATACTAATTGCCGGATTAATAGCTATATTTGAAATAGATTTTAAAAAAATTATTGCTTTATCTACCTTAAGACAACTAGGATTTATAATAAGAATTTTATTTCTAGGTTTAGAAAACTTAGCCTTTTTTCATTTAATCATTCATGCAATATTTAAATCTTTAATATTTCTATGTTCAGGAAGATTTATTCATTATATAAATAGAAGTCAAGATATACGTGATTATAAAGGAATATTTATAATCTACCCATTTAAAAGATTAATTATAATATTTTCAATTTTATCTCTATGTGGATTCCCATATTTATGTGGATTTTACTCCAAAGACTTAATTATAGAATTTTTTTTTTATAATAAATTAAATTTTATAAGATTATTAAATTTAATACTTGGAACTATCTTTACAGTTGCATATTCAACTCGTTTAATTTTAACTTTACTACCCCAAAATTTACCTTTCTACAATAATTTAAATTTAAAAGAAAATAATATAATAAATTTTAGAATATTAATTATATTTATTATATCACTATTTTTTAGTAAAATTTATCTAAATATAATTTACTTAGATTAAAATATTAATCTACCTAAAGTATATAAATTAATAATTATTAAATTATTAATTATTGGTATAATTATTGGCTATCAAATCTTTAAATCATATAATAAAAATTATCTATTAATTAATTTAACTGAAAGAATAATACTTATAAATATCTACTATACCCATATTTATAAAATACCAGTAAAAATCATTTTAAACTATGAAAAATTTATTGAAAAAAGATTATTTGAAATACTTATAGGAAAATTAATAAAAAATATTCTATATTATTTAACAATTATTAAATTTAGTATATTTAACTTCAACTATATAATTTCCTCTTTTTTTCTATTTATATTATTAATATTATTTATCTATTAAATTTAAATAGCTTATATAAGAGCATAATATTGAAAATATTAAAGAAATAATTTATTATTTCTATATATATATATATATATATATATATATATATATATATATATATATATATATATATATATATATATCTTTATACATTTATTTATAAATAAATATGTATATTAATATTTTTATACTGAAAATATAAAGTTTTAATTAAACTATATAAACCTATTAAAAGAAATATGATAAATTAATATCTCTACAGAATTAGAAATTCTATTTTCAATTATTTCTTTAATTAGAATAAATTATTCAATAATCTTATTAACAATAAAATGCCTCTCTTTGGCTTTAATTAAAATTTATATTAAATTATATAAATTAAATAATATATGAAGTAAAAAATTACAATTTAATTTCGACTTAAATATTGATTAACTAATAATCCATATATTCAAATTAAAATATTCACAATAAATAATTTATACATCATTCATAAACTAAAGAAAAAAGTATAATAAAAAAAAATAATAAAAAAATAATAAATATGTAACTAAAACCTATATACTTAACTAATAAAATAAATGGAACAATTAAAATAATTTCAATATCAAATACTAAAAATATTAAAGCTATTAAATAAAAAGGTACTGAAAATGGAATAAAAGCCTTAGTAATTGAATTAAACCCACATTCATAAGAACTTTTCTTTTCCTTATCAGAAATCTTAAAAATAGAAGAAAACACATTTAATAAATAAATTAAAATTATAATTAAAAAAATTAATCTAATATAAGATAACACCATTAACATCACTATATATATTACTAAAATAGAAATTTGTTAATTGGAAGTTAACTGTATTAAATTATACTATATATATAATATATTCATCAATAAATAAAAATATATAAAAATAATCAAATAACATCAACAAAATGTCAATATCATAAAGAACCTTCAAAATTAAAATGATGAATTTTTCTAAAATGATTTATATTCAATCGAAATAAAGAAAATATCAATATTAAAGTTCCTACAATAACATGAAGACCATGAAATCCAGTCCTTATATAAAAAATAGAACCAAAAATTCCATCATTAATTCTAAAAGAAGATTCTAAATATTCAATAAATTGAATTAAAGTAAAATAAATACCTAAAATAACTGTAAAAAATAATCTTAAATTAACTATATTAAAATTATTATTTAACAATCTATAATGACTTCAAGAAACTGATAATCCTGAAGAAATTAAAATAACAGAATTTAATAAAGGAATATCATAAGGATTAAATTGACTAATTATTTTAGGAGGTCAAATATATCCTAATTCAATTCTTAAAGAAATACATTGTTAAGGCGTGGGCGTATGATCGCCCCCGGTTTCGCCTTTTAGTAAGGGTTACGGTTCGCGTTCCGAACGGTCGTCAGTCTGACTGTTAGGTGCATGCGGAATTTGTCCGTTATCACCAGCCTCGTGACGTCGTTCGGGGTTTTGGTCCTAATACAAACGCGCGTTGCCCGATTCGCGGTAGATAAAGGTATAGACAGGAGGGTTCGGACGAACCTCCGTATGGCTAACGGAGGGAGCCGAAGGAGGTGGACCACTAGCGTATAGTCAACGCCGCGTGATCCCGGATGTGAAGGTGTCTAGGTGTAAGACAGGAGGGTTCGGACGAACCTCCGTATGGCTAACGGAGGGAGCCGAAGGAGATGGTCTATTCGGGAATGGATAACGACGCGTGACACACGAGGATGTGTCGGTGTATTATAGGAGGGTTCGGACGAACCTCCGTATGGCTAACGGAGGGAGCCGAAGGAAGTGGACCAGTAGCGTATGATTAACGCTGCGTGCCACCGGACAGTGTGTCTTTGGTGAGATAGGAAGTCTCGGACGAACCTCCGTATGGCTAACGGAGGGAGCCGAAGGAGATGGATCACTAGCGTATGGTTAACGCCGTGTTCCACCGGATATCAAGGTATTTTGGTATTCGCGAGTCGTAGTCGTTGATATACCTCGAGCGGTAAAGGTATATCTGTCGTGGGGTTAGCTAGTACGTTACTAAATTAGTCAGGATAGGTTTAATTGAATATAGACACGAAATGGATTCTATATCACTATATTCTAATATAATTACAAGGACTTATTGGTACAAGGTTATAGTTAGTCGATTCTTGACTCGGCAAGAATCTTCCTTCTCGACTTTAACGCGGTGAGAACGCGGAGGAGTCAGTACAGTATTATCTGATAGACACTTACGAAGTACGTTCGCGACGTTAGTATGCTCGAAGGGGACTGGAACCCGATCTTGCTCGTATCTATACTCTGACGGACAGAGTAACGTTATGCTCAGAAAACTGGATTTGAGACTGCCCCCGAGCGTCGAAAATCATGCCCTTTTATACACCGAAAAACTAAGATTTTTGGTGGTGGGGAACGTTTGATTTCCGTGGGAATGGAATGTTCTTCCATCCCCTGGCTAGACGACTGTCGGGGGGTGCGTGCTAGACTAAACATTAGGCGCCACACGTTTCGGGTAAGACGCGTACGTAACATCTCCCCCCTCAGAGGGAACATCGTTTATTATGATGCTTCCACAATGAGAGCCGAAGCGTGCGGTGCCTTGTTTTACAATGGTTGTAAAAGAAAAGAGATAAAATGAATTATATATGTAAAAAGGAAAAATGATCGGAATTAAAATTAATTATATCTAACTTAAGCTTAAAACTAATTAAAACAAAACAAAAATATTAAAACTATAAGTTATGTAATAATTGGAATAATATATAAGAAGAGAGAAATATATATGAAGAAGTTAAAGGGGTAAAATTAAGATGCTTAAGGGTATGATAAAAGAAAAACCTGGGGGTATAGGGGTGACGGGATGTCCAGGTGGTTGCCCTATTCCAGGCGCTCGTTGGTGGTTTTGTAGTGGTTGGTTTCTGCGTTGAGAGTTCCTTTAGCGTCAATATTTTGTGATATTGGGGTGACGGAGTATCGACAGAAATTTGAGTTTTTAATCGGTTGTGTCCTCTGATAAGTATGCAGGTTTTAATTTGTCCTGATGTTTGATGATGGTGTGGCGATCATCGACTCTCAGGATGACGTTATTCCGTTCTGTTTTATCTTCAATCCGAAATGGTCCTATGTATTGCGGATCGAATTTATTGGTACGTGGTTCTTTCAAAATGTAAACGTATTGCCCTGTCTTAAATTCCGTGGGACGTGCATGTTTGTCGTAGTAACGTTTGGAACGTTCTTTTGCTTTGATAGTGTTGTCTGCAGCAAGGTTGCGAATTTCCGTCATTTTTGAAATTAATTCTGCGAGGTATGATCCGTATGTTTCCAATTCTTCTCCGCTTGGAAATGATGTTGGTGTGCGTGCTGGTTTTCCAAATACCAGCTCGTGTGGTGTAAAGTTAGTGGCTTCGTGAATAGAGGTATTGTATGAGAACATTGCGAAGGGGATCAACAGATCCCAGTCCTCGTAGGAATTCATGTAGTGTTTTAAGTACTCTGTAAGGACGATGTGACTTCTCTCCAATGATCCGTTTGTCTGTGGTCGGTATCCTGAGGTGGTGAATTGTTTGATTTTGAAGATTTCTGCTAGGTGTGTCATGATTTTTCCCAGAAAACTTGTTCCCTTGTCCGTTAGAATTGCTCGTGGTGTTCCGAAAACTGTGATGAAGTGCCTCGCGAAGGCATCTGCGATAGTAGTGGCTCGAATATTTGGTATTGCAACGGCTAAGCAATATTTGGTTAAATTATCTTGCATTGTCAGGATGTATCGATTTCCACTAGGCGTTTCGGGTAGTGGTCCAACGGTGTCCAAAGCTATTTTGTCGAAAGGCTCCAAAGGTGTATCTGTAATTAACATTGGTTGACGTGTTTTTGCTCTAACAAGTTTTTGTTCTTGACAACTTTTGCATTTTCTAATAAATTCCTGTATGTCGTTTTTCATTCCTGGCCAAGTGTAACGGGATTTTAATCTTCTATATGTTTTGTTTACGCCCTTGTGTCCTCCAACAAGGCTATCGTGTGCTTCCCTAATGAGTTGTATATGCTCCTCTGCGAGTGGTGCCATGGAGTCTTCGTAGGGGTCGAGGATAGAGCTGGCTAGACGTCTGGTCGTGTTTCCTTGGATTGTTGCATTTGAAGTCGAAAATTCTGAAGTGGGCACAGGTGTTGCTGGCGCTCTTCGGTTTGCTGCGGTTGGGGTCAAAGGCGTCGGCAGGCTCGGTGTCTCGATATCCAGGGCCGTAGTTACTGTTTCTTGCTCCAGTGGTTTTAAAGTTGATTCCGAATCTTCGTCGAAAGAGATCAAATCGTCGGTCTCCAGGCCAGTTGGGTTATTGTTATTGTAGTTGTATGAAAGGATTGAATTTCGTGGTGATGAGTGTGCAATAGGTAATATTCTGCTATCCAACGCGGTTTCATCTGCTAATGTTTTTTCATGAGAGAGAGTAGGCAATAAAGATCTGTTATGAAGCAGTTCGGTGGGAGTTCCTCTTCTTCCTCTCCTGGTAGGTTTCTTCTTTTCTTCCTCGGATGTGCTGCTGTCGTTATCGATGTACCGTGGGCTGTCTTGCTTTCTACGTAGAAGTTTGATGCGGTGTCCAATAGTATTTTTATCCGTTTTTGTTGGGACGTATAGTTTGAAGTCTTTATCTTTACGTGGTATAAGAGGTAAGCAGACTGGATTCCTAGACAACGCGTCGGCGTTCATGTTTATTTTTGGGTTCGCCACTTTCAGTGCGATTTGTGGTCTCGTTCTTCTCGGCATGTGATGTGTGGTCTTGAAATCTGACTGATTGCTGAAATAAATCGGTTTTGTTGGTCGATTACGTGTTACCAGGGTTTTGTGGTAATATGAGATTTCAGCTTCTTCTTGCAGCAAGAACGGACTACCAATAATTCCGCTTGCTGGTATCGAACAATTTTTTATTACGTAGAAGGTGGCTGCAATGCCATCGATGCGAAGTGTGGTAGTGCCCAACGTACGTACGGTTGCAGGTGAAATACTGGCGATTTTAATTCTTTCCTTCGATGTGAATGATGCGAAGTTATTTAATACGCCGACATCTACTAAATTTACGGCTGATCCTCCATCGATCAGAAATTCTCCTTCGCCTGTCTTTAGTTCCGGGACCTTGACTCTGATTCGGGCTGTTGGTGCTTCTTTGATGAGCCTCCGCGAATCTCGTCGGTGAACCGAACCATTCGGCGAAGTGGTAAACGATCGTCCGTCATCTCGCCGGTATGACGAACGCGATCGTAGTTTAAATTATTCGTAGGAAAGTTGCTTGCCTTCCCATTTCTGGATTTGAACTCTTTCCTTTCCTTTTCTTTACAAGTTTTTCCGTCGTGACCTCGTGTGCCACAATTCCAACAATATATTTTCTTCTTGTTGAACGTTTCCTTTATCCTAGGACGATGAACATCTGGAGAGGGACTTCTTCTAAGGGGGAACGCTTGTGTTCTCCTCGGTCGCTCTTCATGGTCGGTATCCGAATCAGATGTACTCGTGCCTCGGAAT